>LS990924.1:2295000-2672500 GCA_900464855.2 Musa schizocarpa | reverse complement strand
TCCTCAATGACAACCTTGAGGAGAAGGTGTATATGATATAGCCTAAGGGATTTGTCTTCAAGTAGAGTCCAGATAAGGTGTGCAAGTTGCTTAAGTCTATTTATGGACTAAAGTAGGCTTCATAAAGTTAAAACATAAGATTTGATAAGATGATCATATCTTTTTATTTCGTTAAAAATGAAAATAAGCATTGTGTGTATAGGAAGGTAAGTGGGAGCGCTATCACCTTTTTGGTTCTATTTGTGGATGACATCTTGATCATTAGGATTGATGTAGGAATGCTCTCCATAGTAAAGACTTGGTTATCTAGACATTTTTCCATTAAGGACTTAGGGGAAGCATTCTATATCTTGGAGATTTGGATCTATAGAGATAGATCCAAGAAGATGCTTGGCTTATCCCAATCTAGGCATATAGACACCATTGTCAAAAGGTTTGGCATGAAAAATTCCAAGAGAGGTCTCATACTGATGTGACATAGGATATTATTTTTTAGGAGTATGTCCCTAAAGACTCCTAAAGAAAGGGCAAACATGGATAGGATACCCTATGCTTCAGTGATAGGGTCAATCATGTATACTATGTTATATACTAGGCCTGATATAGCATATGCTTTGAGTGTCACAAGCAAGTATCAAACAGAATGCTGGATGGTTGATGATACCTCATTATCAGACAATGATTCCATCATCCCTGTGTGGTATTTGGTCCTTAAACTTAAGACACCAATGTCATGTATAAGTACTCCACTTTTTGATATTAGAGTTATATGCTTGGAAGTTTTAAATATAGCATAGCTAGTCATCAGAAGTGATAGCCAACCTTACAAGGGCTATTGAGTGTCGATAGAGGATTATCCGCCCTTTGTATCATGAGAGGAATATCCCATGTGTTTTTGCTCAAACAAATCCCCGGCCAAGGTCATTCAGATTGAGAGAGAAAGAGTTCTCCAGGAGAATCTGATTAGAGCAAGACTCGAGTAGAAACCATATGGGCATGATAGCACCATACTTGATATATGATCTCTGGGATATTAGATAGATGCGGGACTATAGGTATATGGTAACAGAGGATAGATAGGTCCAAAGGATTGGATTTACCTATATCATCTGGGGACTACATCGTAGTAGCCTAGCATGTTCGTAGTCGATAAGTCAAGTGAATTATTATAGAAATAATGATTCGTTGAGCCAGAAGGAGCTTTGATAGGTAAGACTCATGGCTAGCTCGATATTGGGCCTAGAGGGTCACACACATATGATAGGTGTTACGATGAGTAGAGGTTCGGACATGAGATATTCGTCGGAGTTCCTATCTTATTGGATATCCAATAAGCCCTTAAATTATTGGATCGTATGGATGAGATCCAATACGAGCCAATGAGAGATTATCGGGTAAAGACCTACTAATCTAAGATGCTTAGGTAGTCAGACGGAGATCTAGTACCCAATAGGCCAGTATTCATTAGGGTTAAGTTGACAAGAGGCCTCTATAAATAGGAGGGAACCAAATGGCCATAGCCAACAGCCCCAATTTGGGGCATATAGAGATTTGGGCAACGATTTGAGGAGTGCCTTCGTTGCCCCTACCATGTGGATCACTGCTAAAGAGGACAATTGACCTCCTTCATCCTCTCCCACAGATTTATAGGATTTAAAACATATACGATCTCCTTAGGTAAAACCCATCTCTTACATACACACAGGTTTTAATTTTACAATTTTTGCGCACTAATCTTTGCATGACAATGAAACCTTTTTGTAAAAATTTGAGATTTTTTTTTTGTTCTTCCTCTACGTATGTGATATCACCCTTAGATTTTCGTATAGTACCACTAAGACATAGTCTCCTAGAATATGTCAAGCGGTGGTACTGTCCAAGCAAGCAATGGTACCACTAGTGCTCAGGGGGCAAGTAGTGGTACCGCCCAATGCATGTGGTGGTACCACTAGTACCCCGAAAACCCAAGAATTTAAATGTTTGGCTTGATTGCTAATGTATTGTAAACTCTTGAAAAGTGTTGAGTCTCTTCCTCCTTGAGTCTATAAGGTATTTTAAGGGAGGTGATGTTGAATATTAGATTTTGATAATGAAATCAATTAATGAGTTTGTGATCTAATTTGTGTTTTGAGTGATATAGGACTAGCTTCCATCAAGGAGAGGCAAATTGATTGAATCAGGATGAATCGAACGTTGGGCCAAAGTTGAATATGTTAGGAGATTAAACGTCGGGCCGGAGGATCGGTCGATGTGCCAGTAGAAGGACTTCTGCCATGAGTTCAGGCATCAGACTAAAGGATTGGACATTGCACTAAGGAGATTGAAAGTTGTTGGAGTCAACATTCCGATTGAGCAATACAACAAAGAGGATGTGTCAAAGGATCAGACGAAGCGCCGGAAGAACAAATGACATGTCAGATAATATATGATTTGTGCTTTGTAATAATTTGTCTAGATCAAGTTAGTTTAGGTCTAATTGAGTAGGTATTGGGGTAAAACAATGCTAACTCAATCAGTGACTAATTGGGCCTGAATTAGGGCTGAATTGAGCCTATTGTCTAGCCCATTCAGTGTCCTATAGTATGGTTTGGCTGTGGTATTACCAGACTAAGTGATGGTACCGCCCAAACATAGTCTTTAAGACTATGTCAGGTGGTGATATCGCCAGACTAGGGAGTGGTACCGCCAAGATACGACCTCCCAGATTATGTCAAGCGATGGCACCACCAGACTAGGCAATGGTATCACTTAGTGTCAATGTATCAAGTGATAGTACCGCTAAATTGGGCAGTGGCACCATCCAAAGTCAAACTAACAAGCAGTGGTACCGCCCAGTATTAGCGGTGGTATCACTAGTACCCCGAAAACATAAGGATTTGGATTTTGGCTTCAAGTTTTGAAGCCATTTGGGGTCTATAAATACCCCACAAATTTTGCTTAGTGATAGTCCTAAGGGAGGTGTGTGAGGGAACACTTGTAAAAGAGGGGTGTAAAGGTTCCCTCTTGAACCTATGAAAAGGAGAGAGTGTAAGGGCAGTTCATCTTCACCAATTGGAAAGAAGATCGATAGTAGAAACTGGTGGCCTCGAGTAAAGAGGAATCGGGAGTGGACGTAGTGTTGGGAAATCTTGGGGCGACATCACATGCGCAGCGAAAGAATAAGAAAACAAAATCCTCGATTCCCAAAGAGATGTTCGTCATCGTGCGAAGATTGGTGTGCAAAATCCACAAAATTGAAAAACTGCGTATAGAGTAGATTGTGTTACCTAGGGAGATTGTATATCCCTGTTTCCTTGCAGATCCTTAGGAGAGGGTAAAGGAGGTCAAGCGTCCTCCTCTCTAGCGGTGATCCACACAGTAGGGCTGTGACGACGCTCCTCAAAACTCCAGGCCTGCTCTCAGGTGGAGAGGGGAGGAGAATAAGAGAGGCAAGCAAAGGCTCTAGCCTATGAGGCTCTGAATCCCTCCTATTTATAGAGGTCCCCTGTCAAACCCTAATGGGTCCTCCCCTAGTGGGTATTGGATCTATATCCAATAAGACAAGGGCTCCATCGGATATCTCATATCCGAACCTCTACTCATCGCAATGCCTACCAAATGTTTGTGACCCTCTAGGCCCAATATCGAGCCGGCCGTGAGTTATACCTATTAGAACTCCTTCTAACTCAGTGAATTATTATCTTTGTAATAATTCACTTGACTCATCGACTACGGACGTACTAGGCCACTATACCGTAGTCCCCAGACGATACAAGGGAATCCAATCCATTGGACCTGTCTATCCTCAGTTACCGTGTACCTATAGTCCCTCATCTATCTAATATCCTAGAGACCGTATATCGAGCATGGTGTTATTAGACCCATATGGTTTCTACTCGAGTCTCACTCTAATTGGATTCTCCCAGACAACTCTTTCTCTCTCTACCCGAATGACCCTGGCTAGGGATTTGTCCGAGCAAGAACACATGGGATATTCCTCTCATGACGCCGAGAGTAGATGATTCTCTATCGACACTCAATAGCCCTCGTAAGGTCGACTACCACTTCCAATGACCAGTTCTACTAGATCTGGGACAGTCAAACCTATAATTCTAGTATCAAAGAGTGGAGCACTCATATAGAACATCCTTGGTGACTCAAGTCTAAGGACCAGATACACCACTAGGACTATAGAATCACTGTCTAACAATAAGGCATCATTAACCATCCAGCATTCCGTAAGCGGATCAATCAATGAACTCATTCTCCAATGAGCACCTGTACTGCATCCCCAGTGTCCCTACACGAGCAGCTATGAGACCAACTGCATCAATCATATGGACGGGTATACAGTACACCAATCTGTTCGGTTCTCACGATGTCCCTCTCGAGTAACATATGATAGGGATTATTTAGGATTTATGTTTAAAGGTGAATCGATCTCATTATCGTGATCTCATCACGATCCGATTCCCATTGCACAAATCCAAGGACATCACAATATATATATGCATATATACAATAGTTATAAAGTGATATATGCTGAAATATAATAAGCAAAAAGATTCTGTATCAAGTCACACGTGCCATCACTCACGTGATTGGCTTGTTGGGCACCTATGACTAGCAATCTCCAACTTGACCTAAAGCCAATCACCTATGTGTCTGATCCCCATCAAACCCCTATGATGCTCAAAGACAATCTGAGAGAACGACTTTGTTAGTGGATCTGCAATGTTATCTTCGGATGGAACTCTTTCCACTACTACATCTCCTCGGGTTAGGATCTCTTTGATAAGCTGGAACCTCCTCAGAACACTTCTTGATGAGACCCGGGTTCCCTTATTTGAGTAATCGCCCCATAGTTGTCGCAATATAAGGAAGTCAGCTTCTCGCTACACGGCACGACTCCCAAATCTGTGATGAACTTCTTCACCCAGACTCCCTCCTTTGCTGCATCTGATGCAGCAATGTACTCCGCCCCTATGGTCGAGTCAACAATAGTATCTTGCTTGGAACTCTTCCAGCATACTGCTTCTCCATTCATGATGTACACATACCCTGAATTTGACTTGCTATCATCGACATCAGACTGAAAACTTGAGTCCGTGTAGCCTTCAACCTTAAGGCTATTACCTCCATATATTTGTAAAAGATCCTTAGTCCTTCTCAAGTACTTAAGGATACACTTTACTGCTTTCCAGTGCTCCAAGCCTGGATCCGCCTGATACCTGCTCGTGACACTCAGAGCATGCGCTATATCAGGCCTAGTACATAGCATGGCATACATGATAGACCCTATTGCTGAGGCATAAGGTATCATATCCATGTTCGCCCTTTCTTTTGCAGTCTTTGGGGACATACTCATAGAAAGTGATATCCCATGTCTCATCGGTATGAGACCTCTCTTGGAATTTTCCATGCCAAACCTTTTGACAATGGTTTCTATGTACTTAGACAAGGACAAGCCAAGCATCCTCTTGGATCTATCTCTATAGATTCGAATCCCCAAAATATAGGATGCTTCCCGTAAGTCCTTCATAGAGAAGTGTCTAGATAACCAAGCCTTTACTATGGGTAGCATTCCTACGTCATTCCCAATGATCAAGATGTCATCCACATATAACACCAAAAAGGTGATAGCGCTCTCACTTACCTTCCTATACACACAAGGCTCATCTTCATTCTTAACGAAGTCACAAAATCTGATTGCCTCATCAAATCTTATATTCCAACTTCGGAAAGCTTGCTTTAGTCTATAAATGGATCTAAGCAACCTACACACCTTATCTGGGCAGTTCTTGGACACGAATCCCTCAGGTTGCATCATATACACCTCCTCCTCGAGGTTCCCATTGAGGAATGCGGTTTTCACATCCATATGCCAGATCTCATAATCATAGTGTGCTGCAATAGCCAATAGAATTCTGATGGAATTTAGCATTGCTACGGGTGATAAGGTTTCGTCATAGTCAACACCTTGCCTTTAATGATACCCCTTAGCCACTAGCCTTGCTTTATAGGTCTCTACCTTTCCATCTACTCCGATCATTTTCTTAAAGATCCACTTGCAATCGATGGGTACAATACCTTCGGGCGTATCAATTAGGTTCTAAACCTTGTTGGAGTACATAGAATCCATCTTAGAATTCATGGTTTCTTGCCACTTCCCGTAGTCTATACTCATAATAGCCTCCTCGTAGGTCTGAGGATCAATATCCTCAACATCTCCTCCTCTAATATATGTCACATATCTCTCAGGAGGATGGGATACTCTATCAGACCTACGTAAAGTTGAAACTTGTGTATTAGGTACCTGAACAGACTTAGGCTGTAGAGTGGTGCTTGAGCTGGGTTCTCTAACCTTGCTCAACTCTATTATGCTCCCACTATCTCCGCCAAGAATGTGTTCCTTCTCAAGGAACACTGCTCTCTTAGCTACAAAGACCTTTTGGTCCTCAAGATGATAGAAATAATATCCACAAGTTTCCTTGGGGTATCCCACAAATTTGCATCGCTTTGTCCTCGATTCTAACTTATCGGAGTTGTGTCTTTTAACGTGGACAGGGCAGCCCCAAATCTTAAAAACCTTAAGATCAGGCTTCTTCCCTTTTCATATCTCATATGGTGTAGACACTACCGACTTAGTTGGAACTCTATTTAGAAGGTAAGCTGCGGTCTCTAGAGCATATCCCTAGAATAAGATGGGTAGGTCAGCGAAACTCATCATGGACCATACCATATCTAATAGCATACGATTCCTCCTTCCAGAGATACCATTGAGTTGAGGTGTATAAGGAGGTGTCCATTTGGATAATATCCCATGGTCCTTGAGGAACTGAGTAAACTCTGTACTTAAGTACTCACCTCCTCGATCTGATCGAAGAGTTTTGATACTCTTTCCAGTTTGGTTCTCCACCTCATTCTTATACTCTTTGAATTTCTAAAAAGCCTCGGACTTATACTTCATTAAGTACACATATCCATACCTTGAGAAATCAGTAATGAAGTGGGAGTAACCACCAATGGCATAAGTTGACATAGGTCCACATACATCACTATGTATGAGTTCCAATAGCTTAGTGGCTCTCTCTCCAATTCCACTAAATGGAGCGTTGGTCAGTTTTTCACGAAAGCAAGGCTATTAAGTTGCATATGACACATAGTCGAATAAATCTAGATATCCATCATTTAGCAACTTTTGAATCCTTCTTTCATGGATGTGACCTAGCCTACAATGCCACATGTATGTACTGTTCATCTCATCTCGTTTCCTCTTGGACACATTTACATTAATGATATGAGGAGTAGTATCTAGCATAAACAAACCTTTATGCTATATTCCTCTCGCCAATCTCCCCTCGGTTTTGCTAGAATTTACAATAAATTGTAGATATGATAAGCAATACTGGTATCCAATACCAATGCACTATCACAAAAATCTGACAATTCGAGATTGATCATGAATGTACCTGAAACTTCTCCAAGCTTCTATTTCGCCCTCTCTACAAGGTACTCTTTGTAGTTCCTCTTCCAATGCACATTTTTGCCATAGTGGAAGCACCGGTCATTCTTCTTTGTTGGGTCTTTCTTAGCAACCTTTGCTTTACCTGGTCTGCCCTTGCCCTTTCCCTTCTTAAGGGACCTTTCTGCTTTCCTTTTCTTTCTAGTTTCACCAGTATAGAGAACTGGTTTCTCTTTCTTGATAGTACTCTCTACCTCCCTCAACATATTGAGGAGCTCTAGGAGAGTCACCTCAAGCTTGTTTATATTAAAATTCATTATGAACTGTAAAAGGGAATCTGGTAGGGACTGAAGCACAATGTCCACACACAAGTTATTCTCTAGGACCATTCCTAGACCTGTGAGTTTTTCTATCCACTCAATCATCTTTAGGGCATGGTTCTGAACCGGTGTCCCCTCAGTCATCCTAGCGTGTAAGAGGCTCTTGGATATCTCATATTGCTGAGTCCTTCCCTGTTCTTCAAACAATTTGCGGACATGTAGGAGAATGGATCTGGCATCCATCTTTTAATATTGTCTCTGTAACTCAGGAGTCATAGAGCCCAACATATAACACTGAGCAAGAGTGGAGTCATCAATGTACTTCACGTAGTGAGCGATCTCATCCTCGCATGCCCCTTCTTCGGGTGTAGGCATTACTGTATCAAGTACGTACATGATTTTCTCCGCCGTAAGAACAATTCTCAAGTTACGGAGCCAATCCGTATAATTTGGACTAGTGAGGCGGTTGACATCAAGTATGCCATGTAAGGGATTTGAAAGCGACATTTTCTAAAAATAAAGATGCAGCAGAAATGAATAACATGCAGATTTTGCAAGAAATAAACTATTAAGATATGGACTTCTATCTTAATATGCTCCCACTATTTTACTAACGAGTCACGCGACACCCTCGACATGTGAAACGGAAGTCTCCGGCAGACTTCTAGTGGGGATCAGGATCCAATCAACATCTTAGTGTAACCTCGAGGGACTCGACCAATCCCACTAAGCCTAAAAAGTAGGCAACTCTTGCCAATCACAACTCCTTGTGATTCCCTTCCTGTTCGGCCTCCGAATCACCATGGCCTCGAGGGACTCGACCAACCATGATGCTTGGTTAAGTCAACACCTTCGTTACAAGATGAGTATGATTTGATGATATACCCTCGAGGGACTCGACCAAGCATACTATGTCCTCAGGTCACCGGTGACATCTCTATGTCGTAAGCAAGATGGCGAATCGTGATATAGGTGAGTCTCGAGGGACTCGACCAACTCAACCTACACCGGGAATCGGTTCCTACTTATAACGATGGAAGGCCATATGGGTCAATCTAATTACCTCACGTTTACCGACTTAATATTATCGAGAGAGATGTTTCTATAATTTGGTCTCCTAATATGACATGTCACACATATATATATTTAATATATATCTAAATCGCATGCAAATATATATACATATCTAGTATGTGTATAAGCAATCACACCAGATGATCATGGACCACAACCTAATGTGATTAGGCCCGAGCCAGTAGACCTAATCACTCACATCAAGATCTATGTGTGCAACGGGCATCTCCATGCCCTGTGATCGTCCATCTCGTCCATGTCGGTTCTGTCAACATCTCGATGCATCTTCATGCATCGCGATCGTCCGTCTCGTGGGTCCCGCTATTGCATCCACGTTCCCGCTGTGCCTCCTCATGTGATTATAACTTAATCATAAGCACGCAGACCCGACAATAAACGAGAAATATAATGGAGGCTCACAGACCCCAATAATAATAATCACAAGTACACACATCACAAAGTCCATGATCATCCGTCCATACATCATATATCACATGAATAATTAATCATCATCATGTAGGACTACTAGATAATGATAAAAATAATAATCAACTAAACCTTTTAATTAATTAGTATTTTATGAAATCAGGGACATATAGGGAATTTCGGAATTTATAGGGGTATTTTTATAATTTAGACAAGAGACAAAAACTGGAATTTCTTAAATTTCGAGGGGCAAAACTATCTTTTGCCCAGAAAACTCTAATGCCCTACTCCCCTTTGCTGCTGCCATCGTTGCCACCCTGCTGGCGGCGGCCTGTGCAGCGGGGCGGGAAGCCGCCCCTGTAGGTGGGTGCCATCGTGGGTTGGCGCCCCTGCGGGTGGCGTTGCCCCCGCGAGCGTTGTGCCCGCGGGTGCAGTGCCCCACCGGGCGACCACCCCTTCGGGGGGGTTTGCCCGCAGGAGTAGCGGTCGCAAGTGCCATTACCTTATGGTGCCTCAGCCCGCGAGCGCTGTGGTCGCAGGCGTCTCGCCCCGCGGATCATTTGCCCGCGGGTCCAACACCCGCAGGCGTCGCCCTTGCGAGCGGGCATAGTGCTCGCACGCAGGTGGCCGCCTTGCCTATGGCCCTGCCTGCCAACGCTGTGCGGCAACGACCGCGGGTGGGGCACCAGCGGGCTACCAGCCCCACCGGCTGCAAGCTTGCTGCAAGCCTACTGCAAGCAGGCTACCGACCGGTTGCTATAGGTGCAGCCCCTATGCTGCCTGTCTTCGGTTGCGCTACACGCACGTAGATCGAGGGCAACAACTATTGCTACCCTTCCTTGTTTTCGTGTCAATGATTTTGACGTCAAAACGGTCCATTTGCCCGCGAGTCCAGCACCCGCAGGCGTTGCCCTTGCACGGAGGCACAGTGCCCGCACACAGGTGGCCGCCTTGCCTGTAGCCCTGCATGCCGGCGCCGTGCGGCAACGACCGCGAGTGGGGCACCCGCGGGCTGCCAACCCCACCGGCTGCTGTAGGCGTAGCCCCTGTGCTGCCTGCCTTCGGTTGCGCTGCACACATGTAGATCGAGGGCAGCAACTATTGATGCCCTTCCTTGTTTTTGCGTCAATGATATTGATGTCAAAATTCTTCCTAAACACAACACATGCAATTCAAAACCAATCATTCGCACGAACAACCTGGCTGTGATATCACTGTTGGAAAATCATGGGGCGACAACATCACATGCGCAGCGGAAGAACAAGAAAACAAAATCCCCGATTCCCAAAGAGATGTTCATCGTCATGCGAAGATTGGTGCGCAAAATCCGCGAAACTGAAAAACTGCATATAGAGTAGATTGTGTTACCTAAGGAGATCGTATATCCCTATTTCCTTGCAGATCCTTAGGAGAGGGTGAAGGAGGTCAAGCGTCCTCCTCTCTAACGGTGATCCACATAGTAAGGCTGCGACGACACTCCTCAAAACTCCAGGCCTGCTCTGAGGTGGAGAGGGGAGGAGAATAAGAGAGGCAAGCAAAGGCTCTAGCCTATGAGGCTCTAAATCTGTAATCACATCAAATATTTAAGTTATGATTTGATTTTCTTTCCTTACTTATTATTATAATTTAAGAAAATCTTAATCTACTTCCTTGTTTGTTGATATGAATTAAGGAAATAACTATTAAGTATTCCAAATATGATGATATCATATTTGTTAGTATATTAAATGGAAATAATTTATATTAAATAAATATAAAAATTAAAATAAATTTTCCTTAATAGAGGCTCACCTCCTCCTATTTAAAGGGAGGGATTTCTCTCCTTCATTCCTCACCTAGTCGAGCTTGGCAACGGGAGGAACGAGGAGTTACACCCTGTTGACAAGAGGTAGGTTCCCTACCTTTCTTAAATTTAAAAGTTTTAGCTTTTATTTTGATTCTTTAAATGTTGAAAGTTTTATAGTTTGAAAAATATGTATCAATTCTTTAAATGTCAAACTTTTTGCATTAAAGTAATTAGTTAAAGTTTTCATAATATTCTTTGACCCGTTTTTATTATAGAGTTAAATATGTTTAAAATGTATTTGTTTTATATGATATTTCTTGTATTACAGTTTATCTTTAATCTTATCTGGATTAAAATCTTGTTAGATTAGAATATGTTATCTAAATATTCTTTGATCTGAAATTTAAAATATATTATTCTGAATGATTTAAAATATGACTAGAATATGTTGAAATTTTATATGTGTTGAAAACATGATTTTTATTTGAATTTAGAAGGTTATTTCCTTGTATTAAAACTTATCTCCCAATCCCTCTTTTAATGTCTTATGATTTCTAGTCAAATTTAGAACGTTATTTCTTTGTATTAAAGTCTTTCTCCTCATCTATCTTTTAATGCATTATTATGTTTTTATTTATATTGTTAATGGGGTATATGCTATGATATGAAATTGTATATTAATTGGAATGAAATTGTTCACAGGCCAGGCCTAACCCACGGGTCAGGCCTTGGCCCGTAGGCTACCCCAGCCTAACCATTATGGGCGGTCACATGCGACGCACATGACTAGTCCATGCGCCAAGGCTCGGCCAGTTTTATGTAATGCATGCTCAATCATGTATAATGCACATGATCAGTAGATGGACTGGCTCAATCTAGCCCAATATTATTATTGAACTTGAGCCCAAAATATTGATTGAACTAAACTAGACTTGATTAGTCTAGATCAATTCAGGGTGATTCCGAATTGATTGACTTATTCAAGTTAGTTTAACCTAAATTGAACTTAATCTAATCTAAATTATACTAGTCTAGGGTGGTTCCAGACTAGTTAAATAAGGATTAGAGATCAGTTCAATTAGGCTCTAGTAAATCGAGTTCAATTGAATCGATTAAACTAGAGTTCAAGTCAATTGAGGGCTAATTTATATTACTTGATATTGATGATATTTGAAAGAGACATTTTAAATATGTTATTTCATCCCGAAATGGACATGACCAGTATGAGATTATATTATTTTCCTGTCGAGAGCAGGTACGGCGATTCTCTTCGGGGATTAGTGGGCCGTCAGACGTGGCGGCTGGACGGTTCCTCCATCCGCTGTTGGGAGGAACGTGTTCCCACTTTAGCGGGTGTGGGACACCACTCCATCCACTATTGGGAGTGTGATATGAGTTTGCCTCCATCCGCTGTTGGGAGAACACAAACTCATCCCGTAGGGTAAAGCCTCTCCATCCGTTGTTGGGGGGGGTGCTCCTTCGGGTATTTGATATACGCCAATGGGATGATTGATTGAATTTTGATCATATATACATTTTGAGTTGACTTTTGGCGTTCCTACTCAGCGTTGCTGAATTTTCTTTGTTTTTAATTTTCAGAGCAGCCTCCCTCTAGTACTAAATCGGATTCTAGTGGAGAGCGCAACTTCCTCTACCGTTAGGTAGAGCCACTTGGATGATTCTTGAAGTTAACATCACCATGTTTACTTTTCTATTTATGATTCGATGAATAAATGGATTGTAATAAATGAATTGTAATAAATGTTTATGAATGATGAATAAAGTGATGTTTATCTATTTGGCCTAAATGTGTGGAAAGATTAAAAAAAAAAAAAATCCAGGATGTGACAAAATCCCTCCTATTTATAGAGGTCCCCTGTCAAACCCTAATGGGTCATCCCCTAGTGGGTATTGGATCTGCATCCAATAAGATAAGGGCTCCGTCGAATATCTCATATTTGAACCTCTACTCATTGCAATGCCTACCATATGTGTGTGACCCTCTAGGCCCAATATCGAGCTGGCTGTGAGTCATACTTGTCAGAACTTCTTCTAACTCAGTGAATTATTATCTTTGTAATAATTCACTTAACTCATCGACTACGGACATATTAGGCCACTACGCCGTATTCCCCAGACGATACAGGGGAATCCAATCCATTGGACTTGTTTATCCTCAGTTACCATGTACCTATAGTCCCTCATACATCTAATATCCCAGAGACCGTATATCGAGCATGGTGCTATCAAACCCATACGGTTTCTACTCGAGTCTCGCTCTAATCAGATTCTCACAGAGAACTCTTTCTCTCTCAACCCGAATGACCCTAGCTAGGGATTTGTTTGAGCAAGAACACATAGGATATTCCTCTAATGATGTCGAGAGTGGATGATCCTCTATCGACACTCAGTAGCCCTCGTAAAGTCGACTACCACTCCTAATTACCAGCTGTACTAGATCTGGGACAACCAAACCTATAAGTCTGGTATCAAAGAGTGGAGCACTCATACAGGACATCCTTAGTGACTCAAGTCTAACGACCAGATACACCACTAGGACTATGAAATCGCTATTTGACAATAAGGCATCATCAACCATCCAGCATTCCGTAAACGGATCAATAAGTGAACTCATTCTCCAATGAGCACCTATACTGTATCCCTAGTGTCCCTACACGAGCAACTGTGAGACCAGCTGCATCCATCATATGGATGGGTATACAGCACACCAGTCTGTCCGGTTATCATGATGTCCCTCTCGAGTAACCTATGATTGGGATTATTTAGGATCTGTGTTTAAAGGTAAATCGATCTCATTATCATGATCTCATCACGATCCGATTCCCATTACATAAATCCAAGGACATCACAATATATATATGCAATAGTTATAAAGTGATATATGCCAAAATATAATAAGCAAAAAGATTTTGTATCAAGTCACATGTGCCATCACTCACGTGATTGTCTTGTAAGGCACCTATGAATAGCACATTGGTCACGACGATCGAACCACTATAAATCCAGTGTACTCGGTTTGCATTTCTATTATACTTTTCTTTTTCATATTGCAAACTGATTTACTTAGTTATTACTTTCAGTATGCTTATGAACATGCTTTTAAATTAAACTCTTCTTTCCTATATGAGTTTTATCAAATGTTATTTTTGTTGGGAAATCATGGGGGGCGACATCTTATGCGTAGCGGAAGAACAAGAAAACAAAAATCCCCGATTCCCAAAAAGATGTTCGTCGTCGTGCGAAGATTGGTGCGCAAAAATCCGCAAAACACAAAACTGCGTGTAGAGATTGTGTTACCTAGGGAGATCGTATATCCCTGTTTCCTTGCAGATCCTTAGGAGAGGGTGAAGGAGGTCAAGCATCCTCCTCTCTAGCGGTGATCCACACAGCAGGGGTTGCGGCGACCCCCCTCAAAACTCCAGTGCCTCGAGGTGGAGAGGGAGAGGAGAATAGGAAAGGCAAGCAAAGACTCTAGCCTATGAGGTCAGGAATCCCTCCTATTTATAGAGATCCCGTGTCAAACCCCTAATGGGTCCTTCCCTAGTGGGTATTGGATCTGCATCCAATAAGACAAGGGCTCCGCAGGATATCTCATATCCAGAACCTCTACTCATCGCAATGCCTACCATATGTGTGTGACCCTCTAGGCCCAATATCGAGCTGGCGTGAGTCATACCTGTCGGAACTCTTTTCTAACTCGAATGAATTATTATCTCTGTAATAATTCACTGACTCATCGACTCTTGGACGCATTAGGCCACTACCAGTAGTCCCCAGACAATAATCTGGGGAATCCAATCCATTAGACATGTCCGTCCTTAGTTACCATGTACCTATATTCCCTCATCCATCTAATATCCCGTAGACCGTATATATCGAGCATGGTGTTGTCGGACCCATACGGTTTCTACTGAAGTCTCGCTCTAATCGGATTCTCCCTGAGAACTCTTTCTCTCTCTCAACCCGAATGACCCCGCCAAGGATTTGTCCGAGCAAGAACACATGGGATATTCCTCTCATGACGCCGAGAGTGGATGATCCTCTATCGACACTCAATAGCCCTCGTAAGGTCGACTACCACTCCCAATGGCTAGTCTGTACTAGATCCGGGGACAGCCAAACCTATAAGTATGGTATCAAAGAGTGGAGCACTCATACAGATATCCTTGGTGTCTCAAGTCTAAGGACCGATACACCACTAGGACTACGGAATCGCCGTCCCGACAATAAGGCATCATCAACCATCCAACATTCCGTAAGCGGATCAATCGCTGAACTCATTCTCCAAGAAGAGCACCTGTCTCAGATCCCTAGTGTCCCTACACGAGCAGCTATGAGACCAGGTGCATCCATCATATGGACGGGTATACAAAGACACCGCCTATCCTAAGTTACCATGTCCCTCTCGAAAATAACCTATGACCGGGATTATTTAGGATATGTGTTTTAAAGGTGAATCAATCTCATTATCGTGATCTCATCACGATCCGATTCCTATTGCCCAAATCCAAGGACATCACAATATATATATGCATTTATGCAATAGTTATAAAGTGATATACGCCAAAAAATATAATAAGCAAAAGATTATGTATCAAGTCACACGTGCCATCACTCACGGATTGGCTTGTCGGGCACCTATGACTAGCAATCTCCCACTTGACCTAAAGCCAATCACCTATGTGTTCATCCCCCATCGGACCCCTGACGACGCCAAAGACAAAATGAGACAACGGCTTTATCGGATTCTACAATGTTATCTTCAGATGGAACTCTTTCCACTGCTACATCTCCTCGGGTTACGATCTCTCTTTATAAGCTAGAACCTCCTCGAACACTTCGATGAGACCCGGTTCCCCTTATTTGAGTAATCACCCCATAGTTGTCGCAATATAAGGAAGTCGACTTGTCGCTATCTCAGACGACTCCCAAATCTGTGATGAACTTCTTCACCCGCACTCCCTCTTTTGCTGCATCTCGATGCAAAGCAATGTACTCCTCCTGTGGGATCGAAATCGGTGGGGTATCTTGCTTGGAACTCTTCCAAAGACACTGCTCCTCCATTCAAGGTGTACACATACCCCTGAATTCGACTTGCTATCATTGACATCGACCGAAACTTGAGTCGGTGTAGCCTTCAACCTTAAGGCTATTACCTCCATATACTAGTAAAAGATCCTTAGTCCTTCTCAAGTACTTAAGGATACACTTTACTTGCTTTCCAGTGCTCCAAGCTCGATCCGATCCTTTGATACACCGCCGTGACACTTTTCATGATGCGCTATATCGCCCTATTACATAGCATGGCATACATAATAGACCCTATTGTCGAGGCATAAGATATCATATCCATGTTCGCCTTTTCTTTCGAGTCTTTGGGGACATACTCAGAAAAGCGATATCCCATGTCTCATCTGTATGAGACCTCTCTTAGAATTTTCCATGCCAAACCTTTTTACAATAGTTTCTATGTACCGATCGGGACAAGCCAAGCATCCTCTTGGATCTATCTCTATAGATTCTAATCCCCAAGATATAAGATGCTTCCCCTAAGTCCTTCATGGAGAAGTGTCTAGATAACCAAGCCTTTCTTCAGGATAGCATTCCTACGTCATTCCCAATGATCGATGTCATCCACATATAACACCAAAAGGTGATAGCGCTCCCCACTTACCTTTCTGATAACAAGGCTCATCTTCGTTCTAACGAAGTCATAAGACCTGATTGCCTCATCAAATCTTATGTTCCAACTTCTGAAGCTTGCTTTAGTCCATAAATGGATCTAAGCAACCTACACACCTTATCTCAAGGCAGTTCTTGGACACGAATCCCTCAAAGTTGCATCATATACACCTCCCTCCTCGAGGTTCCCGCTGAGGAATGCGGTTTTTCACATCCATCTGCCAGATCTCATAATCATAGTGTGCTGCAATAGCCAATAGAATTCTGATGGATTTTAGCATTGCTACTGGTGAGAAAGTTTCGTCAGTAGTCAACACCTTGCCTTTGACGATACCCCTTAGCCACTAGCCTTGCTTTATAGGTCTCTACCTTTCCATCTATTCCCATCTTTTTTTTAAAGATCCACTTGCAAACCGATGGGTACAATACCTTCAAGATCAACTAGGTTCCAAACCCTATTGGAGTACATAGAATCCATCTTAGAATTCTTGTCTTTTTTCCACTTCCCTGAGTCTATACTCATAATAGCCTCCACGTAGGTCTCGAGGATCAATATCCTCTACATCCTCTCTGCTCTAATATGTCCCACATATCTCTCAGAGGATGGGATACTCTATCGGACCTGCAAGTAAAGTTGACACTTGTGTATTAGGTACCCAATGCATTCTGGTCAGAGTGGTGCTTGAGCTTGGTTCTCCAACCTCGCCAATTCTATCATTCTCCCACCTGTCTCCGTCAAGAATGTGTTCCTTCTCAAGGAACACTGCTCTCTTAGCTACAAAGACCTTTTGGTCCTCGAGATGATAGAAATAATACCCACAAGTTTCCTTTGGGGTATCCCACAAATTTGCATCGCTTCGTCCTTGATTCTAACTTATCGGGGTTGTGTCTTCTAACATGGGCAGGGGCAGCCCCAGATCTTAACAACCTTAAGATCAGGGCTTCTTCCCTTCCATATCTCATATGGTGTAGACACTACCGACTTAGTTGGAACTCTGTTCAGAAGGTAAGCTTGGTTTCTAGGGCATATCCCTAGAATGAGATGGGTAGGTCAAGAAACTCATCATGGACCGTACCATATCTAATAATGTGTGATTTCTCCTTTCGAGACACCATTGAGCCGAGGTGTATAAGGAGGTGTCCATTGGGATAATATCCCATGGTCCTTGAGGAACTAAGTAAACTCTGTACTTAAGTATTCACCTCCTCAATCCGATCAAGAGTTTTGATACTTTTTGATCGGTTCTCCACCTCATTCTTATACTCTCCTAATTTCTCAAAGGCCTCTGACTTGTACTTCATTAAGTACACATATCCATACCTTGAGAAATCATCAAGAAATGTAATGAAGTAGGAGTAACCTCCAATGGCATGAGTTGACATGGGTCCACATACATCACTATGTATGAGTTCCAACAACTCATTGGCTCTCTCTCCAGTTCTACTAAATGGAGATTTGGTCAGTTTTCCACGAATGCAAGGCTCACAAGTCGCATTTGACACATAGTCGAATGGATCTAGATATCCATCATTTAGCAACTTTTGAATCCTTCTTTCATGGATGTGACCTAGCCTATAATGCCACAGATATGCACTGTTCAACTCATCTCGTTTCCTTTGGACACATTTACATTCATGATATGTGGAGTGGTGTCTAACATAAATAAACCATTATGCAATGTTCCTTTCGTGATGATCTTATCATCTAATAATAACGAACAACCATTGTTCTCAAAAACAAATTTATATCCACTAACCAAGTAAACACCTAAATGGAGATAATGTTTTTGATAATAGAAGGAACAAAATAACATGCATCTAATGCAATAAAAAGCTCCACTAGGCGCAGATGTAGGGTGACCTCGCCAACAGCTAATACAAAGAACTTTTGCTCCATTACCCATCTTGAGGTCCATCTCGCCTCTCAGAAGTCTCCTAGGCCTTGTCGTAACCTGCAACGAATGCATATATGATAAGCACTACCGATATCCAATACCCATGTGTTATCATAAGAGTCCGACAAATGGAGACTGATCATGAATGTACCAAGCTTCATCAAGCTTTTGTTTCGCCCTTTCTTCAAGGTACTCTTTGCAGTTTCTCTTCCAATGCCCATCTTTACCACAGTGGAAGCAATCGGCCTTTGTCCTTTGTTGGTCTTTCTTAGCAACCTTTGCTTTTACCTTTTGTTTGCCCTTGCCCTTTCCCTTCTTAAGGGACCTTTCTACGCTTTCCTTTTTTTTTCTCGGTCTCACCAAAGGTAGAGAACTGGCTTCTCTTTCTTAATAGTACTCTCTGTCTCCCTCAACATATTGAGGAGCTCTAGGAGAGTCACCTCAAGCTTGTTCATATTAAAATTCATTATGAACCGTGAAAAGGAATCGTAGGGACCAAGCACAATGTCCACACACAAGTTATCATCTAGGACCATTCCTAGACCTGTGAGTTTCTATCCACTCAATCATCTTTAGGACATGGTTCTGAACCTGTCCCCCTCACATCCTAGCTGAAAAAGGCTCTTGATATCTCATATCGTTGAGTCCTTCCCCGTTCCTCAATCAATTTTCGGACATGTAGGAGAATGGATCTTGCATCCATCTTTTCATGTTGTCTCTCAAACTCCGAGTCATAGAGCCCAACATATAGCACCGAAAGCAAGAGTGGAGTCATCAATGTACTTCACGAAGGAAGCGATCTCATCCTCGCTTGCCCCTTCTTCTAAGCGAGGCATCATCAGATCAAGGACGCATACCATTTTTCTCCATTTGTGAGAACAATTCTCAAGTTACGGAGCCAATCCAGATAATTTGGACCAAGAAGGCGGTTGACATCAAGTATGCCACGAAGGGAATTGAAAGCGACATTTTCTCAAAATAAAGATGTAGCGTAATGAATAACATGCAGATTTTGCAAGAAATAAACTATCAAGATATGGACTTCTATCTTAATATGCTCCCACTATTTTACTAATGAGTCACGCCGACACCCTCAAAGACGCGAAACGGAAGTCTCCAGCAGACTTCTAGTGGGGATCGATCCAATCAATCGCCTTAGAGTAACCCTCGAGGGACTCGACCTATCACACTAAGCCTAAAAGGTAGGCAACTCTTGCTGATCACAACTCCTTGTGATTCCCGGCCCCGTTCGCCTCCGAATCACCATGGCCTCGAGGGACTCGACCAACCATGATGCTCGGTTAAGTCAACACCTTCGTTACAAGATGAGTCCGATTTGATGATATACCCTCGAGGGACTCGACCAAGCATACCATGCCCTCAAAGTCACCGGTGACATCTCTATGTCGTAAGCAAGATAGCTTAATCGCGATATAGGTGAGTCTCGAGGATTCACCAACTCAACCTACACCGGAATCGGTTCCTACCATAACGATGGAAGGCCACGGGGTCAATCTAATTGCCTCACGCTTACCGAATTTAATATTATCGAGAGATTTTTATAATTTGGTCTCCTAATATGACATGTCACACATATACATATTTATTATATATCTACATCGCATGCAAATATATATACATATCTAGTATGTGTATAAGCAATCACATCGATGATCATGGACCATTAACCTAATATGATTAGGCCCGAGCCAAGGGGCCTAATCACTCACATCAAGATCTATGTGTGCAACGGTGCATCTCCATGCCCTTGTGATCGCCCATCTCGCCCTCGTTTCCGGCTTTGACATCTTGATGCATCTCCATGCATCACGATCGTCCATCTCGTGGGTCCCGCTTATCGCGATCCACGCCCCCGCCAGGCCTCCTCATGTGATTACAACTTAATCATAGACACGCAGGGCCCGGCAAAACGACGAAATATAATGGAGGTTCACACCTCAATAATAATAATCACAAGTACACACATCACACGGTCCATGATCATCCGGCCCACACATCATACATCATATATATAAATAATCATCATCATGTAGGACTACTAGATAATAATAAAAAAATAATAATCAACTAAACCTTTTAATTAATTAATATTTTTCTCAAATCGGGGGACATGTAGGGAATTTCTCAATTCCTAAGGGTATTTCCATAATTTGGACAAAAGACAGAAACTAAAATTTCTCAAATTCACGAGGGCAAAACTGTCCTTTTGCCCAAAACCCTAATTCCCTCTGTTCTTTTGCCGCCGCCACACCCTGGCCGGCGGGCGGCCAGGCAGCTGGCGAGGGCACTCGCCTCGCCAGAAGCACGACGCCACGGCGCGACGACGCCACTTTCACGGGTGGGCGCCTCCTTCGGCGCCGCCTCCCATGGGGCGGTTCTGCCCATGAGGGTACGCCATAGGCGGTGCTTGCCTCGCTGGCGGGTCGCCCCCCTGGGTTTTGCCAGTCCGGAGCAGCCCACAGGCGCCGCCGCCCTGCAAGCGGTGCTCCTTCGCTGCCCCACCCTCTGCCTCATGGGGGTCACCGCAGTTCTCTACCCGCTGGTTGCCAGCCCCGCCGCCGCCAAAGCTCGCCATGCAGCGACCGCCGACCGGCCTGCAGGCACAGCGCTTGTGCATGCGCCGGCGCCAGGGTGCTCGGTCGCGATCAAGGGCCGCAGTGGTCACGCCGGCATGCGATCGAGGGTAGCAACCGTTGCTCCCTTCCTCGCTTTTAAGTCAACGATTTTGACGTCAATATTCTTCCTAAACACAACACACGCAGCTTCAAAACCAATCATTCGCATCAACAACCCGGCTCGATACCACCGTTGGGAAATCATGGGGGCGACATCATATCGCAATGAAGAACAAGAAAACAAAAATCCCCGATTCCCAAAAGATGTTCGTCGTCATGCGAAGATTGGTGCGAAAAATCCGCAAAACACAAAATTGCGATAGAGATTGTGTTACCTAGAGAGATCAGATATATCCCCGCTTCCTTGCAGATCCTTAGGAGAGGGTGAAGGAGGTCAAGCATCCTCCTCTCTAGCGGTGATCCACACAAAGGGGGGTGGCACGACCCTCCTCAAAACTCCAGTGCCTCGAGGTGGAGAGGGAGAGGAGAATAGGAAAGGCAAGCAAAGACTCTAGCCTATGAGGTCAGTGAATCCCTCCTATTTATAGAGATCCCGTGTCAAACCCTAATGGGTCCTTCCCTAGTGGGTATTGGATCTGCATCCAATAAGACAGGGCTCCGGCCGGATATCTCATATCCCAACCTTTACTCATCGCAATGCCTACCATATGTGTGTGACCCTCTAGGCCCAATATCGAAGCTGGCCGTGAGTCATACCTGTCCGAAACTTTTCTAACTCAAAGGAATTATTATCTCTGTAATAATTCACTCGACTCATCGACTACACGGACGCATTTAGGCTTACTACGCCAGAAGTCCCCATTTTGATACAGGGGAATCCAATCCATTGGACCTGCTCATCCTTAGTTACCATGTACCTATAGTCCCTCATCCATCTAATATCCCAGAGACCGTATATCGAGTATGGTGTTGTCGGACCTATACGGTTTCTACTCGAAGTCTCGCTTAATCGGATTCTCCCGAGAACTCTTTCTCTCAACCCGAATGACCTTGGCCGGGATTTGTCCGAGCAAGAACACATGGGATATTCCTCTCATGACGCCGAGTGGATGATCCTCTATCGACACTCAATAGCCCTCGTAAGGTCGACTACCACTCCCAATGACCAAATGTACTAGATCCGGGACAAAAAACCTATAAGTTCTGGTATCAAAGAGTGGAGCACTCATATAGGACATCCTTGGTGTCTCAAGTCTAAGGACCAGATACACCACTAGGATCATGGAATCATTTCCCGACAATAAGGCATCATCAACCATCCAAAGATTCCGTAAGCGATCAATCAAAGAACTCATTCTCCAATGAGCACCTATATCAGATCCCTAGTGTCCCTACACGAAAGCAGCTATGAGACCAAATGCATCCATCATATGGACGGTATATAGCACACACCAGTCTATCCGTTACCAATGATGTCCCTCTCGAAAACCTATGACCGGGATTATTTAGGATATGTGTTTTAAAGGTGAATCGATCTCATTATCGTGATCTCATCACGATCTGATTCCCATTGCACAAATCCAAGGACATCACAATATATATATGCATTTATGCAATAGTTATAAAGTGATATACGCTAAAATATAATAAGCAAAAAGATTCTGTATCAAGTCACACGTGCCATCACTCACGTGATTGGCTTGCTGGGCACCTATGACTAGCAATTTTTAAATTGATAGAATTTTTCATAAGCACTAACTCACCCTCCCTCTTAGTGCTGACTTGGTCCTAACCATTAGTATCATAGCCATATTTCTCTCCATTGGTCTAACACCTAAGAGAGATGGCTTTTCTCGATAATTTAGAGAGTCTTTCTATCACTCATCATCCTATGTTCAATGAAACGAACTACATATATTAGAAAACTCGAATGAGAGTTTTCTTGCATTTTATGAATTTTGATTTATGGAATATAGTCGAATTTGGTGTTGAGAAGTCTTCCAAACTAATGAACAAATAGAATGCTTTGGGAAAGAAGACCTTCTCCTTGAATGCTAAAGTGATGAATGCTTTATTTTGTGATCTTAATAAAAATAAATTTAATTGGGTTTCTATGTACAAAAGTACATACCATATTTGACACACACTCGAAGTCACACATGAAGGCACAAGTAGGGTTAAAGTGTCAAAAATTAATCTTTTGGTTCAAAGCTATGAGTTGTTTCATATGAAACCAATCGAGATTAATGGAGATATGTACACCTGTTTTTGGGATATTGTCAATGATCTAAAAGTACTTAGTTAAAGTTTTTCTAATTTTAAACTTGTTAACAAGATATTAAGATCCCTTCCAAAAAGTTGGGATCCTAAAGTTACGGTAATACAAGAAGCAAATGACCTAAATAACTTTCCATCTAAAGAACTTATCAGGTCTTTAATGACCTATGAAATGACATGTATTGCACATGAACTTAAGAACAACTTTTCAAAGAACATGAAGAAATTAGCACTTGGAACAAATAAAGATCACTTAAGTGAAAGCTCAAGTGATGATGTCTTTGAACTCTTAACAATAAAGCTTAAAAAATTCTTAAAACAAGAATCAAAGAATAAAGATGAACTTAGAAAGAAGAAGCTACTAAAGAAGAAGAAAGCAGTCAAGGGGACTTGGGACCAAATGAGTGCATTCGAAGACGGAGCAAACCGATGAAGATGAAGTGGTGAACTTCGCTTTGATGGCTCTCGATAATGAGGTAAACAACTCAAGTGAAATATCTTTACCTTATGATGAATTACTAAATGCTTTCCATGATTTATTTGATGAATGTAAGCTAGTTGGTAAAAAATATAAGTTGTTAAAAAAGGATAATGCTTCTCTTGCTAGTGAATTTAAAAAATTTAAAAATAAGCATGATAATTACATTTTAACCCCTTGCACTAAGTGTGAAGAGTTAGACGTACTTAAAAAGGAAATTTTATTTTTACAACAAACGTTAAATAAATTTAAAATTGATAGTAAATCTTTAAATATGATTCTTGCCAATAAGAGTCATGTTTGTAGAAAAGAAGGAATCGGTTTTGTGAGTAGTTACACTCAACAAAAATCAACTACTTTTATTAAAGGACACATATTACATGTTACCCCTAAGATTAAGTGTAATTTTTGTAGTAGATATGGTTATTTTGCATATAAATGTCCATTCAAAAAGTATGCCTTACATAAGTTGGTTTGGGTTCCTGAAGGAACCATGAATGACTTAATGCTAAAAGCTAAGAATGATAGATCAAACCATGAGGGACCCAAAGCTAAATAGGTACTTAGAATAAACTTGCCCGTCTTATAAACTTTACTTGCCCTTCTTATAAACTTTTCTAAAATCAAAAGCTATGAGCAAAAATGATATTTTGATAGTGGATGCTCAAAGCTTATGATCGAAGATCCAAAATACTTAATAAAGCTCACTAGCCAAAGCAATAAAGGAAAGATTATTAGAATTAGAACTATTTGAAACAAAATGATTTTAATTAAAGATGCTTTATGTTTAATGAAATTATGCTTTATGATTTAATGATGTAATGATATAATGATGTAATAAAAATGTTAAAAGTTTTGGTATTATGCTTGAAAATTTTATATTTTGTACGAGGATTTGAAGTAATAATGATTTGAAATCTTATGTTTTGAGATTATGTGTTACACTTTGATTTTGACGATTTTTGTGATAAATATTGCTCTTTCAGTTTTAAATGATGATGCATATTTTGATTTGGCATAAAAGACAAAGCTTCATGTATAAAATAAATCACATAAATTGAAACAACTAAAAAGGAAATACATTTTGAAAATTTCTCTATCTCTATCTTATCAAATTTTCAATAAGAAATTGATAAATCTATTTATGTCATTTTGAATATCTTGAAAGTGATTTTGATGATTTGATAATTTGAATTTGAATGAGTTTTATCCTAATCATGATCTTGATTTCTCAATATTTGATACTTTATACTTTTTTTATAAATCAAGATCTCTTACTCTTTATTCTCGTATGATTTTTGTATTTTATTTAAGAGGAGATTTTCTATATGAATCATGAGATTGCTTATGCATGAATCAAGATATTCTACCATTCTATTCTCCTATGTTTCTTTTTGCCATTTACTAAAGAGGAGAATTATCCATATGAATCATGATTTTTTTTTCTCAGAATCTTAACTTGAGAATTTATTTTAAGAAACATGATCTTGATGACTTGAGAATTCTTATGCATGAATCGAGATTTTTTTTTATTTGTTCTCCTAAAATTCTTTTGTTGTTTACTAAAAAGGATATTTATACAAATTAACCATGATATGTCATTTGAGTTTTTAAGCTTTATGACTTAAGTTTAATTATATATAATTTCTTTGTAGTCATGAATTGTATATCTCATCACCAAATTAATTTTTCTCGATATATTTCACGTGATGATTTGAAAAATGATGTAAAGAAAAAAGTTTTGTACTATTGTAACCTTTCTTTCTTTTTTACCATGACAAAGGGGGAGAAAGATTTGCTAGCTTGCACAATTCAAGAAGAAGCTAACACTTGTAAACTTGCAAAAATTCCTAGCTTGTAAAGAAAGACAAAACTTGTTGGCTTACTTATCTCAAAAGAGAAGCAAGAAGTGCTATCTTGCACACCTCAAGAGAAGTAAAACTGGCACATCTTAAGAGAGGCAATACTCATGATGGATGTTCTAACTTGCACATCTCAAAAAACTTACTAGCTTGAACGTCGCAAAGAAAAGCAAACATGCTAAACTTGCGCATCTCTAAAACTTGCTAACTTGCATGTTCTAAAATGATGCATAACTCGCTATCTTACTAGCTTGTATAATTAAAAATTTGCTAGTTGCACTTTTCTCCTTTTCGTTGATGACAAAGGGGGAGAAGGTATGATGATGATTTGAATCATGCATGATATGATGCACTTTGATGTTTTAAAATTATGATTATGTATGCAATACTCATAATTTTATTATGATGATGTATATTATGTATTGCATATGATATGAATCATGATTAAAATTGCTTTGACTTGAATTCAATTTGAATTCAAGGTTCATTGAAATTATGACATATTGATAGGGGGAGTTTAGTTTAAACTTCATAATCAATTGATTGTCATCATTAAAAAGGGGGAGATTGTTGAATCTCATATTTTTATGATGAAATCAATTGATGAGTTTATGATCTAATCTACGTTTTGAGTGACCCAAGACTAGCTTCGATCAAGGAGAGGCAAATAGATTGAAGCAGGATGAATCGGACATTGGGCTAGAGTTGTACATGTCAAGAGATTAGATGTTGGGCTAGAGGATCGGTCGATGTGCTGGCAGAAGGACTTCATGCCGTGAGTTTTGGCATTGAGCCAAATTATCAGACATTACACCAAGGAGATCAAAATTTGTAGGATTTAACATGCCGATTGGGCATTACGCCAAAGAGGATGCATCGAAGGATTGGACGAAGCGCCGAAAGAACTAATGACATGCTAGACAATATATGATTCATGCTTTATAATAATTTGTCTAGATCGAGTTAGTTTAGGTCTAATTGAGTCGATATTGGGGTGAAACAATGTCAACTCAATTATGGGCCAATTGGACCTGAATTAGGGCTGAGTCGGGCTTATTATTTGGCCCATTCAGTGTCCTATAGCAGGGTCTGACGGTGGTATCACCCAAACACAGTCTTTAAGATTGTGTTAGATGGTGGCACTGCCACACTAGGTAGTGGTACCGCCCAGAGATAGTCTCCCAGACTGTGTTAGGCAATGATACCGCCTGATTGGGAGGTGGTATCGCCTAGTGTTAGTGTGTTTGGTGGTAGTACCGCCAGACTAGGTGGTGGTACCACCCAGTGTTAGACTGATAGGCAATGGTACCGTTAGTACCTCGAAAACACGGGGATTTAAATTTTAGCTACAAGTTTTAAAGTCATTTGGGGTCTATAAAGACACCAAAATTCCTGCTTGGAATACATATGAAAATAGAGCAAAAACTCTGTGATTCCAAGGTTGTAAACTCTTTTAAGTATAGAGTCCCTCCTCCAAGAACTTAGTGATAGTGCTAAGGGAGGTGTGTTAGGGAACACTTGTAAAAGAGGGGTGTAAAGGTTCTCTCCTAAACCTATGAAAGAGAGTAAGAGTGTAAGGGTAGTTGATCTTCGCCCATTAGAAAAAAAAATCAAAAGTGGAAGTTAAGAGGAATCAAGAGTGGACATAGGTCACAATGACCAAACCCCTATAAATCCGATGTACTCTGTTTGTATTTCTATTCTGCTTTTCATTCTCTTATTTCAAACTGATTTACTTACCACTTTCACTATGCTTATGAATGCACTTTCAAGTTAAATTCATCTTTCCAATACGAGGTTTATCGAATGATATTTTCAAATTGACGTAATTTTTCATAAGCACTAATTCACTCCCCCTTTTAGTGTCGACTCGGTCCTAATAAGTGAGAGGTCTTTTGTAAAAGAGGGGTGTAAAGGGTTCTCTCCTAAATCTATGACAAGGAGAAAGAGTTGTAATATGGACGATTGATCTTCGCCCATTGAAAGTGTTGGGAAATCTAGGGGTGACATCACATGCACAGTGGAAGAACATAAAACAAAAACCCCAAATTTCCCAATACATATTTGTCATCATGCGTAGATTGGTGCACAAAACCTATGAAATAGAAAACCATGTGTGAGAAAGATAATTGTATTACCTAGAGAAATCATATATCCTTGAATCCTTGCAGATCTATAGGAGTGGATGAAGGAGGTTAAGTGTCCTCCTCTCTAACGGTGATCCACACAACCGGGTTGCAACGACGCTCCTCAAATCTCCAGGCCTACTATCTAAGGAGGAGAAGGGAATAAGAGAAAAGGAGGTGGCAACCAAGAAGCCCCAGCCTATGAGCCTTTAGTTCCCTCCTATTTATAGAGGCTCCTAGTTAATCCTAATGGATCCTACCCTATTGGGTATTGGATCTCCATCCAATTACCCAAGCCTCTTAAATTAGTGGGTCTCTACCCAATAATCTCTTATTAGTTTTTATTGGATCTCATCCATGAGATCCAATAATTCAATGACTTATTGGATATCCAATAAGATAGGGGCTCCGGCGGATATCTCATATACGAACCTCTACTTGTCACAACACCTACCATATGTGTGTGACTCTCTAGGCCCAATATCGAGCTAGTCATGAGTCATACTTGTCAGAACTTCTTCTGGCTTAGTGAATTATTATCTCTATAATAATTCACTCGACTCATCAACTATAGACGTACTTGGCTACTACGTCGTAATCTCTAGACGATACAAGGGAATCCAATCCTTTGGACCTATCTGTCATCAGTTACCATATACCTTTAGTCCCTCATCTATCTAATATCTCAAAGACTATATATCAGGCATGGTGCTGTCAGGCCCATATGGTTTCTCCTCGAGTCTCGCTCTAATCAGATTCTCCTAGAGAACTTTTTTTCTCTCAATCCGAATGACCTTAGCCAAGGATTTGTTTGAGTAAGAACACACAAGATATTTCTCTCATGATACCGATCGCGGATGATCCTCTATCGACACTCAATAGCACTTGTAAGGTTAGTTGCCACTCCTAATAACCGGTTGTACTAGATCTGAAACTTCTAAACCTATAAGTCTGGTATCAAAGAGTGGAGTACTCATATAGGACATACTTAATGTCTCAAGTCTAAGGACCAGATATACTATTAGGACTACAGAAGCATTGTTTAACAATAAGGCATCATCAACCATCTAGTATTCCATGAGTAGATCAATCAGTGAACTCATTCTCCAATGAGCACCTGCACTATATCCTTAGTGTCTCCACATGAGCAACTATGAGACCAGTTGCCTCCATCATATAGACGGGTATACAACACATTAGTCTATCCAGTAATCTTGATGTCTTTTTCGAGTAACATATGATCAGGATTATCTAGGGTCTATGTTTAAAGGTGAATCGGTCTCATTATCATGATCTCATCATGATCCGATTCTCATTGCACAGATTTATGAACATCACAATATATATATGCATAGAGATGCATCGAGATACCGACGGAACCAACGAGAATGAGATTGACGATCATAGGGTATGGAGATATGCTACTACACACATAGATATTGATATGAGTGATTGGGCCTACTAGCTCAGGTCTGATCATATTAGGCTGTGGTTCATGATCATCTAGTGTGATTGCTCATATGATGTGTGATTGCTTATACACCTATTAGATCTGTATATATATTTGTATGCGATGTAAATATATATTAAATATGTATGTGTGTGATATGTCATATTATGAGACTAAATCAAAATCTCCTCTCTTGATAATATTAAGTCGGTAAACGTGAGGCAATTAGATTGACCCATGTGGCCTTCCATCGTTATAGGTAGGGACTGCTTCTCGATGTAGGTTTAGTTGGTCGAGTCTCTCAAGACTCATGTACATCATAATTTGCTATCTTACCTATGACATACAGATGTCACCGGTGACATGAGGATATGGTATGCTTGTCGAGTTCCTCAAGGTTACACTAAGACATTGATTAGATCGCGATCCCCACTAGAAGTCTACTAGAGACTTCCGTTTCACATGTTAAGGGTGTCACATGACTCGCCAAAAAAATAGTAAGAGTAGATTAAGATAAAAGTCCATATCTTATTTATTTATTTTCCCGTGAAATTTGCATGTTATTTAATTCTACTACATTTTTATTTTTAAAAAATGTCGCTTTCAAATCCCTTACGTGGCATACTTGATGCCAACCATCTCAATGGTCTGAATTATATGGATTGGCTTTGCAACTTGAGAATTATTCTCACAGCGGAGAAAATTATATACATCCTTAATACAGTAATGCCTACACCCGAGGAAGGGGCAAGTGAGGATGAGATCACTCACTACGTGAAGTACATAGATGACTTCACTCTTGCTCAGTGTTACATGTTGGGCTTCATGACTCCTAAGTTATAGAGATAACATAAAGAGATGGATGTCAGATCCATTATCCTATATGTCCGCAAACTGTTTGAGGAATAGGGAAGGACTCAGCGATATGAAATATCTAAGAGCTTCTTTTGCGTTAGGATGACTAAGGGGATACTGGTTCAGAACCATGTCCTAAGGATGATGGAATGGATAGAGAAACTCACAGGTCTAGGAATGGTCCTAGAGGATAACATGTGTGTGGATCTTATGCTTTAGTCGCTATTAGATTCTTTTTCACAATTCATAATGAATTTTAATATAAACAAGCTTAAGGTGATTCTCCCAATACTCCTCAATATGTTGAGAGAGGCTGAGAGCATTATCAAGAAAGAGAAGCCAATTCTCTTTACTGGTGAGATTAGTTAGAAAAGGAAGGTAAAATTGTCCCTTAAGAAGGGCAAGGGCAAGGGCAAGGGCAGACCAGGTAAAGAAAAGGTTGTTAAGAAAGACTCAGCAAAGGACAAAGGCTATTGCTTCCACTACGTCAAAGATGGAAAATGGAAGAGGAATTGCAAATAGTACCTTGCAGAGAGGGCGAAACAAAAGCTTGGAGAAGCTTTAGGTACATTCATGATTAGTCTCCATTTGTCCGACTATTATGATAACATATGGGTATTAGATACTGGTAGTGCTTATCATATTTGTAATTCGTTGCAGGTTCTAGCAAGACCTATAAGATTGGCGAGAGGCTAGATGGACCTCAAGATAGGCAATATAGCAAAAGTTGTTGTAGTAGCTATTAGCGAAGTCACCCTACATCTGCCTGGTAGGGCTATTATTGCATTGGATGCATGTTATTTTATTTCTTCTATTATCAAAAATATTATTTCCATTTCATATTTGATAATTAGTGGATATAAATTAGTTTTTAAGAATAATGGTTGGTCGATATTATTAGATGATAAGTTCATCATGAGAGGAACATTACATAATGGTTTGTTTATGCTGGACACTTCTCCATATATCATGAATGTAAGTGTGTCCAAGAGGAAATGAGATGTGGTGAATAGTGCATACCTATGGCATTGTAGGTTAGGTCACATCCATGAAGGAAGGATTCAAAAGTTGTTAAAGGATGGATATCTAAATCCATTCGAATATGAGTCATATGCAACTTGCGAGCCTTGTCTTCGTGAAAAACTAACTGACTCTCCTTTTAGTGGAACTAGAGAGAGAGCCACTAAGCTATTGGAACTCATATATAGTGATGTATGTGGACCCATGTCAACTCATGCAATATCTGATTACTCCTACTTTATTACTTCTATTGATGATTTCTCAAAGTATGGACATGTGTACTTGATAAAGTACAAGTCTTAACCTTTAAGAAATTCAGAGAGTATAAGAATGAAGTGGAGAACCAGACTAGAAAGAGTATCAAGATTCTTCGATCAGATCAAGGAGTTGAGTGCTTGAGTACAGAGTTCACCCATTTCCTCAAGGACCATAGGATTCTATCCCAATGGAAACCTCCTTATACACCTCAACTCAATGGTGTATCTGAAAGGAGGAATCGTACACTGTTAGATATAGTGTGGTCTATGATGAGCTTCACTGATCTACCCATCTCATTCTAGGGATACGCCCTATAGACTACACATTTCCTTCTAAACAGAATTCCAACTAAGTGGGTAGTGTCTACACCATATGAAATATAAAAAGGGAAGAAGTCTATCTTAAGATTGTTAAGATTTGGGGCTACCCTGCCCATATTAAAAGACACAACCTTGATAAGTTAAAATCGAGGATGGAGCGGTGCAATTTCGTGGGATACCCCAAGGAAACTTATGGTTATTATTTCTCTCATCCTAAGGACCAAAAGGTCTTTGTAGCTAAGAGAGTGGTGTTCCTTGAGAAGGAACATATTCTTGATAGAGATAGTGGGAGCGTGATGGAGTTGAGCATGGCTGGAGAACCTATCTTAAGTATCACTCCATAGCTCGAGTCTGTTCAGATACCTAGCACACAAGTTCCGACTTTATGTTGGTCTGACAAAGTATCACATCCTCTTAAGAGATATGTTGAACATAGAAGAGGAGAGGATGTTGAGGATATTGATCCTCAGACCTACGAGAAGGCAATTACGTGTATAGACTTTAGGAATTGGTAAGAAGCTATGAGTTCTGAGATGAATTCTATGTACTCCAACAAGGTTTGAAACCTAGATGAAGCACTCGAGAGTATTGTACCCATTGGCTGCAAGTGGATCTTCAAAAAGAAGATCGGAGTAGATGGAAATGTAGAGACCTATAAAGCAAGGCTAATGACTAAGGGATATTGTTAAAGGCAAGGTGTTGACTTTGACAAAACCTTCCACCCATAGCCATACTAAAATCCATCCGAATTCTATTGGCTATTGCAGTATACTATGATTATAAGATATGGTAAATGGATGTGAAAATCGTGTTTCTCAAAGGCAACCTCGAGAACTGTCCATGATATAGCTTAAGGGATTCATGTCCAAGGATTATCCAGATAAGGTGTGTAGATTGCTTAGATCCATTTATGGGCTAAAGTAAGCTTCCCAAAGTTGGAACATAAGATTTGATAAGGCAATCTGATCTTATGACTTTGTTAAGAATGAAGATGAGCCTTGTGTATATAGGAAGGTAAGTGGAAGCGCTAAACCTTCTTAGTGTTATGTGTAGATGACATCCTAATCATTGGGAATGATGTAGGAATGCTATCCACAGTAAAGGCTTGGTTATCTAGATACTTCTCCGTGAAGGACTTAAGGAAAACATCATATAGCTTGGGGATGCTTGGCTTGTCACATTCTAAGTACATAGACACCATTGTCAAAAGGTTTAGTAAGAAAAAAATCAAAAGATGTCTCATACCGATGAGACATGGGATATCTCTTTCTAAGAGTATATCCCCAAAGCTCCTGAAGAAACGACGAATGTGGATAGGATACCCTATGCCTCAGCGATAGGATCTATCAAGTATGTCATACTATAATATATCAGGCCTAATATAGCGCATGATCTAAGTGTCATGAGCAAGTATCAAGTGGATCCAGGCTTGGAGCCCTAGAAAATAGTAATGGGTATCCTTAAATATTTATGAATGACTAAGGATCTTTTACTAGTATATAGAGGTAGTAGCTTTGGAGTTGAAGGCTACACGGACTCGAGTTTCCAGTTTGATATCGATGATGACAAGTCTAATTCAGGGTATGTATTCACCCTGAATGGAGGAACAATATGTTAGAAGAGTTCCAAGCAAGAAACTACTACTGACTCAACTATAGAGGCAGAGTATATTGCTATAGTAAAGGCAACAAAGGAGGGAGTATGGATGAAGAAGTGCATCACAGATCTAGGAGTTATGTTGGGTAGTGAGGAGTTGATTCCCTAATATTACGATAACAATGAGGCGATTGCTCGAGCGAAAGAACCCAGGTCTCATTAGAAGCCTAAGCACATTATGAGGAGGTTCCACCTAATCAGAGAGATCGTGACAAGAGAAGATATAGTAGTAAAAAGAGTTCCATCCGAAGATAACATCACAAATCCACTAACAAAGTCATTATCTCAGGTTAATGGGGATAAGACATATAGGTGATTGATTTTAGGTCAAGTGGGAGATTGCTAGTCATAGGTGCTCTACAAGCCAATCACGTAAGTGATAGCATGTCACATGACACACATTCTATTTTGTATATTATATATTAGTATTTTATCACTTTATATTACTTATTGCATGAATATATTGTGATGTCCATGGATCTCTGCAATGGGAATCGGATCGTGATGAGATCACGATAATGAAACTGATTCACCTTTACACACATACCATAAATAATCTCGGTCATAGGTTACTCAAGAGGAACATCGAGATAACCAGACAAACTAGTGTATTATATACCCATACATATGATGGAAGCGATTGATCTCATAGCTACTCGTGTAGGGACACTAGGACTATAGTGTAGGTGCTCATTGGAGAATAAGTTCATTAGTTGATGATGCCTTATTGTCAAACAACGATTCCGTAGTCCCAGTGATGTATCTGGTCTTTAGACTTGAGATACTAAGAATATCCTCTATGATTACTCCACTCATTTGTTAGGATCAGAGCGACACTAAGGGGGGGGGGGGGGGAATTAGTTAGTGCAATGGATTAAAACTCGTAAGTTTGAAAACGATTTCGTAAATGCATAGAGATTTCGATTCGACAATGAATGATTTAGTGAAAGTAGCTCGAGTAAAATGATAAGATAAAAATTGAAAGCTTGCTGCTATGTAAATAACGATTTAAGAAAGATAAACACACACATTCAAGGAACACACCAATTTAAAGTGGTTCGGTAAAAATTACCTACATCCACTTGCGAAGCCTTCTTTGATGAGGCTCCCAACTTCCACTAGCAAATCACTTTGAAGGGGAAGGACAAATAGCCCTCTTACAACCTTTTCCAAGTGGTTTACACTCTTACAGATTTTCAAAGAGAAAGAGGGAGGTGAACACTCAAGCAATTGAAAACAAGACTTGCTAAAGACTTTGTTAAGGCTTTATCTCAATCTCTAACTTCTCAAAGGTTGTGTTCTCTGCTGAGAATTGAGGGGTATTTATAGACCCTAAAAGGATTCAAATTTGGGCTCCAAATTTTGAATTCTCTTGGGTTCCCGATGTTAATGGTGCCATCGCCTATCAGTGGCGGTGCCACCGCCTATCAGTATCTGACACTGATAGCATACTGGCAGTACCACCGCCTAGTCCAGCGGTGTCACTGCCAGACCTCTCGGTTGTAGTGCCAACGCCCAATCCGACGGTACCACCGCCCGATCCTCGGGTTTTGGGCGGTGTCGTCACCCAGTCTGGCGGTGCCACTGCCTAGACTATTTCAGCTCACTTGTTGGGCTCCAAACATGGCCCAAACCAGTTCGAACTTGGGCCCAATTGGCCCCTAATTGTATATATCGTATTTTGATTATGAAACCAATTGATAATTATGTTTATGCTTTAATCTACATTTTGAGTGATGCAGGATGCTTCAATCAGGATGAGACAATTAAAGCAAGAAAAATCATGTTGGGCCGAAGGAACATGTCAGAAGATTAGACGGCAGACCAGTGGATCGGTTAACGTATCGACAGATGGCTTCGGGCAGTGGATTCGGGCATCGGGCCAAGAAGAGCAGGTATTGAGCTAAGGATATCAGAGTTACAGAGTCAACTAGCCGATTGGGAAATAGGCTGTAAGAGAGAACGATGAGCTAAAGAATCAGACGAAACATCGAGGGACCAATGACATGCCAGATAACTTGATTGCTTAGGAGTAATTGTCTAGATCGAAGTTTTGCTTTACTTATGTAGGTTGACTACGATAGTTGGAAGACATAAAGCAAGTCTATAGGAGTCAAGTTTGATGGTTGTTCGAGAGTCCACCGAGAGTCCAAAGATTCGTCGGAAGTGCTGCCGGAACCAATCGAGAAGAAATCGGGGACTTGCCGAAATTTTCGGAAGTCCACCAGAGAGATCGTCAGAGGTTCGCAAAGATCATCGAGAATGTTCAGCTACTTGCCAAAGACTCGCTAACTCACCACAAGATCGGGAGCCTATTGAGAGTCCGCCGGAAGAAATCTGAGGGTGTATAGGAAGTCCGCCGGAAGGAAACTCGATGTTGTCGGTTAAAAACTTGCTTAGGACTATGTCTTAATTTCATAGTTTACATGTAATTATGGTTAAGATTAAGAGATAATCTTATATCCTGGTTAGGGGCCACCTGGGCCCGATATTACCTAGTTTGGGCCAGATTTGAAGCCTATCTAGTGACCCGTAGGACCGGGCGATGAAACCGCCGGACTAGGTGGTGGCACCGCCCAGCACCCGAGAGGTCCGGCGGTGGTACCGTCAGACTGGGCGGTGGCACCACCCAGCAACCGAGACTTAGCAAAGTCTTTAGCAAGTCTTGTTTTCAATTGCTTGAGTGTCCGCCTCCTTCTTTCTCATTGAAAATTTATAAGAGTGTGAACCACTTGTAAAATGTTGTAAGAGGGGTATTTGTCCTTCCCCTTCAAAGTGATTTGCTAGTGGAAGTTGGGAGCCTTATTGAAGAAGGCTTCGCAAGTGGATGTAGGTCATTTTGACCAAACTACTTTAAATTGGTGTGTTCTTTGAATGTGTGAGTATTTACTTTTCTGAAACTATTATTTACATAGTAGTAAGCTTTCGGTTTTCATCTTCTCACTTTACTCGAGCTACTTTCACCAAGTCATTCACTATTGAATTGAAATCTCTACGCATTTATGAAATCATTTTCAAACTTATAAGTTTTAATCCGCTGCACTAATTCACCCCCCCCCCCCCCACTTAGTAGTGCTCCGATCCTAACAATTAGTACCAGAATCATGATTTTCTGCTTTGGTTTAACACCCAAATAGAAATGGCTCTTTTCGACCTTTAAGAGGGTTACTCTCTCATTCGTCTCCCCTTTTTCAATGGGATGGACTACACTAATTGGAAAACTTGAATGAGAGTTTTCTTACTTTCTTTAGATTTGAATTTATGGCACATAATTGAAAATGGATTTGAAATGTTTTCTCTTCCAATGAACCATTGGAATGATTTGGAGAAGAAAATATTTTCTCTAAATGCAAAGGCTATGAATGTCTTATATTGTGCACTTAAGAAAAATGAATTTAATCATGTTTTAAATTGTGATTCGACTTTTGATATTTGGAGAAATCTTGAGGTCGCTCATGAAGGCACTAGCCGAGTGAAAGAGTCCAAAATCAATATTCTTGTTCATTCTTACGAACTTTTCCGGATGAAACCAAGTGAGTCCATCGGAGACATGTACACCCGTTTCACGGATGTTATCAATGGACTTAAAGCTCTTGGTAAAGATTTTTCTAACTTTGAACTAGTAACTAAAATCCTAAGATCCCTTACAAAAAGTTGGGATCCAAAAGTTACGGCCATTCAAGAGGCCAAGAACCTTAAGACATTTCCTCTCGAAGAACTAATTGGGTCTTTAATGACCTACGAAATAAACAATATGACAAAAATGAAACTCAAGAATAACCTTCCAATGGACAGGAAGGATTTGGGACATAGAACACATGAAGACCACTCGAGCATAAGCTCAAGTGATGGTAAACTTAAACTACAAATGAAACAAAAATTAAAAAGCAAAAAGAACGGAACTACTTGCTTTGAACATAAGAAGAATAAAAATTGGGATGAATTGAGCTCCTCCGAAGATGAGGAGAAAATCAAGAAAGGCAAGGTGGCAAACTACGCCTCAACGGCATTCAATGATGAGGTAATCGAAACCCCCTTAATTTATTTTGAAATTACTCTATGTTTTCCATGATGCATTTTATTTTTTTTGAATAATTATTTTTCTTGAAAATTACATGTTTTATATTAATGGAATAAAATGTTAGATTTAAATCTAATGATCATATGTATGCTTTTCTTAAGAAGAAAGAAATGTGTATCTTGATGATTTCCAATTTTGATTGAAACCATAATTGATGTCTTAATGAAAATATTAAGAAGTTTAATATCATGCTTAATGATGATGCATGCCTTTTGTATGGAAAACTAAGCATGAAAAGATAGATTCACATAAAAAGAAAAATGCATGACTACAACAAATAACAAAATGATTTTGGTTGAAAATACATTATGCTCAATGAAACCATGATTGATGAATATCCTTTATGTTTAATGATCTCTTTGCCTTGTATATCCTATCATGATGAATATTTTGAAAATAAATGAAATCATGTTTGATTTGAAGTAATGCATAATGATCATGCTTAATGAGTTTTCTTTCGAAATGATGCATAATGATTTTTGTGATTTATGGATTATCGATTTTCACGATATTAAAAGTGGCTTTTTCGATTTAAAAAAAAATTGATGCATGTTTTGATTTGACATAAATAAAATAGGCATGCTTATATTAAATAGTATAAGTGTCATGCTTGACGATTGTATACTTAATAATGCTTGATGTTGTAATGAAAATATTGAAGTTTTGATACCATGATTGATAACTTTATGCATAAGATTTTAAAGTAATACATAATGATTTTTGTAATTTATTAGTCTTGATGGTTTTATGATGAAATTCGTTTTTCAATCCTAAATGTTGATGCATGTTTGAAAAGCATGTTAACATGAAATCAATCACTTAAAATGAAACACTTAAAAAAAAGAGGGGGGAAATCTATTATCAATGAAATCATGAATCTACTTATGTTATGAATTTTGTGAACCATAAAAATAATTTTGTTAATTTGAATTTGAAATGAGTTTTATCAAAATCATGATCTTGATTTTTTGGAATAATATGAGATTTCCTTTGATGATCATTTTGATTATTTAAAAGGAGATTTATCAAAATAATTCATGGAATTTTGGATTCATGACTTGATCCTTCATTTGTTTATGAGATGGTTGAAATCTTTGTACCTTTGAATTCTTCCCTTCTCCTTTCGATTTTTGAATTCAGGTATGTTTTATGTTAAAGATTTTAAATCATGTTTTGATATCATGCATACCCAAGAAATATGGATTTGATAAATTGAATGATTTAAAAATGAATGATATTTTTTCTCTTGAATGTAACTTGTGATATTCTTTATGAATCATCATCTTGATTTCTCGATATTTGATACATAAAATTTTATTGTGAATCAAGATCTTGTTCTTTGAACTCCCATGTTTTTTCTTATTGTTTACTAAAGAAGAAAATTTCTGAAATGAATCATGATTTTTTTTAATTATAAATTTTATGATTCATAAAGAATTGAGAGATTAAAAAATCTATCTATGTTTTTCTTTTTATGAATCTCTTGAAAATGATTTTGATTTGATGATTTGAATTTGAATAAGACTTATCTTGATTTTTCAAAATTTATAACATAAGACTTCTTATGCAAGAATCAAGGTACTATAACGTTTGATCTCCTACATTTCTTTTTGACATTTATAAAAATAAAGGAGATTTGTTGAAATAAATAATATCTTTTGGTATTCAAATAATCTTATATTTGATGATATGATTTCTTTGTATCTATTATACAAATGCCTTGATATGATTGGATCACTATTATAAAAGAAAAAGGAAATTGTTAGCTTGCTAATTGCAAAAATATACGCTAGCTTGAATGATAAAATATGAGATTGTCTATAGTGCAAATTTATTGTTATCATGATGTGTAGATTGAAATAATGATTAGAATATTGATGTAATTATAAATGATGATTTGGTATTATGCATAAAATACTCTTGATATTATTTTGATGCATACAAATGTTATGAACATACATGGTAAGATATAATTTGACAAAATTGATACCATCATGATATGAAACATTTATGATTTGCAATGATGCATGCAATACTTGTACTTTTTAATTATGATGTGATGTAATACATATGATGTAAATCATGATTTAAAATGCTATGAGTTGTTCCTCAAATGATGTATGTTGATTTAATGCTTTGTGTCATGAATGTTCTAAATGATGAATGTTTGGTATCATGATTAAAATATTGATAAATAGTTAAAAATTTTAGTATCATGTATGATATGCTCATAATGTTGATTGATTTATTCAATATTGTGCATGAATGAAATATAAATTTTTTGAAAAGGTGCATGTTTTAATTTGAAAATATAATAATGCACGAATAAGATTGATACTTACATTTGTCCTAATTGATGTAAAGGGTCTTCCCTTCTTTTTGAAAATGACAAAGGGGGAGATAGCTAGCCTATACAAGACAAGAGAAGCAAAAATTGCAAATGTACATTTTGCAAAAAGGGGGTAAAACTTATTTGTTTGCTCATCTCAAAAGCAAGAAATGCTATCTTGTAATCTCAAGCAAAAGTGCTATCTTGCAAATATCAAAGAAGCAATATGTGCCAAGTTACATATTTTGAAAAGAGGCAAATTAGTCCATCTTGCATATCTTTTTGCTAACTTTTTATGTGTAAAAGTTGATAACTTGCATACTATAAATTTACATACTAAAGTGCAATCTTGCCTATCTCAAGAAGCAAAACATGCTAACTTGCACATCTAGCAAGCTTGCGTATTTCAAGAAGCAAGGGATGCTTTCTTGAACATCTCAAAACTACTAGCTTGCATGTTCTAAAAGTGTTGTAAAATTTGCTAGCTTGTATGTTGTAGTAATTGCTATTATACTACCTTGCATATCGATGAAAATAGCAAAATTGCATGATGATAAAACTAGGAGATTATATATATATATATATATATATATATATATATATATATATATATATATATATATATATATATATATATATATTCATGCAATGTATTGAACTTTATATCTCAAACACATAGAAAGTGACACTTCTTCTTTTTGTTGATGATAAAGGGGGAGAGGTATGATCATGTTATGCATGATGACGTATTGTAAATATTCATGAATATTTGCAATGACTTAAATTCGACTTGAATTCAATGTTCTATCAATATGACATATTGGTAAGGAGAGTTTGTTTAAACTCTGAGAGTTAAGTTTAACTCCGTCATCAATTGGTTATCATCATGAAAAAGGGAGAGATTGTTGAATATCGTATTATGATGATGAAACCAATTGACAATTGTGTTTATGTTTTAATCTGCGTTTTGAGTGATGCAGGATGCTTCGATCAGGATGAGATAAAGTAGGAAAAATCATGCTGGGCTGGAGGAACATGTCGGAAGATTAGATGTCAGGCCGGTGGATTGGTCGACGTATCGACAGAAGGCTTCGGGCCGTGGATTCGGGCATCGGGCTAAGAAGAGCGGGTATTGAGCCAAGGATATCGGAGTTGCGGAGTCAACTGGTCGATTGGGTAATAGGCCGCAAGAGAGGATGATGTGCCGAAGAATCAAACGAAGCGTCGAGGGACCAATGACATGCTGGACAACTTGATTGCTTAGGAGTAATTGTCTAGATCGAAGTTTTGCTTTACTTATGCAGGATTTACTACGATAGCTTGAAGACATAAAGTAAGTCTACCGGAGTTAAGTTTGATGGGTGTTTGAGAGTCCGTCGAGAGTCCGAAGATTCATCGGAAGTGTTGTCGGAACCAACCGAGAAGAAATCGGGGACTTGCCGAAATTCTTGGAAGTCCGCTTGAGAGATCGTCAGAGGTTCGTAGAGATCACTAAGAAGGTTTAACTACTTGCCAAAGACTCGCTGAACTCGCCACAAGATCGAGAGCCTACTAGGAGTCTACTGGAAGAAATCCGAGGGTGTATCGGAAGTCCGTCGGAAGTTCACCGAAAAACTCACTGGAAGGAAACTCGACGTTGTCGGGTAAAAACTTGCTTAGGACTATGTCATAATTTCATAGTTTGCATGTAATTAGGGTTAGGATTAAAGGATAATCCTATATTCTGATTATGGGCCAACTAGGCCCGATATTACCTAGTTTGGGCCAGATTTGAAGCATATCTAGTGACTCATAGGACCGGGAGGTGGAACCGCCGGACTGGGCGGTGGCACTGCCCAACACCCGAGAGGTCCGGTGGTGGTACCATCGGACTAGGCGATGGCACCGCCCAACACCCGAGAGGTCCGACGATGGCACCGCTGGACTAGGCAATGGCACCGCCAATACACTATCTGTCAGACACTGATAGGTAGTGGCACCGCCACTAACAGGCGATGGCACCGCCAGCATCGAGAACCCAAGAGAATTCAAAATTTGGAGCCCAAATTTGAATCCTCTTGAGGTCTATAAATACCTCTCAATTCTCAACAGAGAATACAACCTTTGAGAAGTTAGAGATTGAGATAAAGTCTTAGCAAAGTCTATAGCAAGTCTTGTTTTCAATTGCTTAAGTGTTCACCTCCTTCTTTCTCATTAAAAATTTGTAAGAGTGTGAACCACTTGTAAAAGGTTGTAAGAGGGGTATTTGTCCTTCCCCTTCAAAGTGATTTGCTAGTGGAAGTTGGGAGCCTTATTGAAGAAGGCTTTGCAAGTGGATGTAGGTAATTTTGATCGAACCACTTTAAATTGGTGTATTCCTTGAATGTGTGAGTATTTACTTTTCTAAAACCGTTATTTACATGGCAGCAAGCTTCCGGTTTTCATCTTCTCACTTTACTCGAGCTACTTTCACCAAGTCATTCATTGTTGAATCGAAATCTTTACGCATTTACGAAATCATTTTCAAACTTATAAGTTTTAATCCACTGCACTAACTCACACCCCCCCTTAGTGCCGCTCTGATCCTAACATCATTGATACATGACTTTTAGGTCTGGAGGTTCCAGATCTAGCACAGCTAGTCATCTGGAGTGGTAAACAACCTTACGAGGACTATTGGGTGTAGATAGAGGACCATCTACTCTCGTTGTCATGAGAGGAATATTCTATGTGTTCTTGCTCAGAAAAATCCCTAGTCAGGATCATTCGGATTGAGAGAGAAAAAGTTCTCTGGGAGAATCCGATTAGAGCAAGACTTGAGTAGAAATCGTATGGGTTTGACAGTACCATACCCAGTATATGGTCTTTGGGGTATTAGATGGATGAGGAACTATAAGTACAAGGTTACTAAGGATAGATAAGTCTAATGGATTGGATTCTCCTGTATCGTTTAGAGACTACGACGCAGTGGCTTAGTACATCTACAATCGATGAGTTGAGTGAATTATTATAGAGATAATAATTCACTAAGCCAGAAGGAGTTCTAACAAGTATGACTCACGACCAACTGGATGTTGGGCCTAGAGGGTCACACATATGTGGAAGGCATTGCGATGAGTAGAGGTTCAGATATGAGATATCCGTTAGAGCCCCTATCGTATTGGATATCCAATAAGCCCTTGAATTATTGGATCCTATGGATGTGATCCAATAAGAGCTAATAAGTGACTATTTGATAGAGATCCACTAATCTAAGAGGCTAAGGTATTTGGATGGAGATCCAGTACCCAATAGGGTTAAGTTGATAATGGGCCTCTATAAATATGAGGGAACCAAAGGCTCAAAGACTAGAGCTTTTTTTATTGCCACCTCCTATTCTCCTCTCCCCTTCTCCTCCTCAAATAGCAGGACTAGATATTTGAGGAGCGTAGTCGTAGCAATGCTATATGGATCACTACTGCTATGTGGATCACTACTAGAGAGGAGGACGCTTGACCTCCTTCACCCTCTCTTACAGATCTACAGGGATTTAGGGATATACAATCTCCCTAGGTAACATAATATTTCATATACGTAGTTTTCAATTTTATAGATTTTGCACACCAATCTTCGCACGACGACGAATGCTATTTATGAGAAATTTGAAGATTTTTATCTATTGCTCCTAAGATTTTCTTACAATAAAAAGACTGTGTAGCTTGTCACATGTGCTATCACTCACATGATTGACTCGTTGGGCACCTATGACTAGCAGTACCATAATACCATGATATCACTCTCTTCTTTTTGTTGATGACAAAGGGGGAGAAATAGTAACTCATGTTTTTTAGTAACAATGGGGAGATGCATATATTTGTTGTCAACCAAGGGGGAGAAGTGGTGACTCATTCATGAACAAGAAGAATCATGATGTCTTATGATATTTTTGTTATGCAAATGGTTAACTTATAGTTATATTTTGTTTCATATTACATATTGATAATTATTAAAATTTAACTTAAAATTATTATAATTATGAAATTTGAAACTTAATTGAATATTGATTTTTAGGCTTGAATGATTGAATTATAATATCGACAAGATTAAATATCTTTCAACTTGAATTTAGTATATAGATTTAAAATGATATATGATTATTTGAATTCAAGTTTATCATAACCTTTCAAAATGAAATATAGGCAAGCGAAGCTTGGTTAAAACTCTATCATCAATTGATTGTCATCATCAAAAAGGGAGAGATTGTTGAATCCCATATTTTGATGATGAAATCAATTAATGAATTTATAAACTAATATGCTTTTGAGATAAATGACATAGGAAATACTTTGATCATGGACTTGAACCATCAAAGGGCAAATTATTGAAGTAAGAGAATTAGACATTGTATTAGGAAAAGTATCATGTCAAAAATTGGATGTCGAGCTAGAGGATTAGTCGACGTGCCAAATATTGGACTTCGTGCTATAAGTTTGGGCATCGTGGCGGAAAGATCGGGTATTACAACAAAAGATCGGATACCGTAGGAAAGTCAATATGCCAATAGATCGAGTGATATGCCGAAGGAAAGAATAATGTGTCGGAGGTTTGGATGAAGTGCTGAAAGATTAGACGACACTAGAATGACATACAAAATGTTGAAAGCTTCGTAATTGTGCCGGATATGTAGTTGGATTATTAAAGTCTTGATTGAGGTTTTTTGGGTCAAATTGAGTTGTTATTGGACCAAAACCATACCAACTTGTCAAGAAACCCATTGGGCTTGAACCAGGGCTGAATTGAGCTTGGTAGAAGGCTAAATCAATGACCTAAAGTAGGCTTGGGTAGTGAAACTGCTAGGCCTAAGCGGTTGTACCGCCTAAGTCAGTCAAAAAGCACTCTTTATGCTTTTTCGATGGTTTTAGTGGTAGTATTGCCTAGGCCGATAGTAGTATAGCTAGAGTCTTGATTCATGGCCCTATTATAATAGTAGTATTGTCTGGTGCCAGCAATAGTATCATTAGTGGCTCAAAATTTTGGGGGATTTAAATTTTTGGCTCCATTCTTGAAGCCTTTTGAGGTCTATAAATATCTCACTCATGCTTGCTTGATGGAGCATGAATTCTTGAGCATAAAAGTATTGTAAACTCTCTCTTTGAGAAGTGTTTAAGTCTCTTCATCCTTCTTGAGTTTAGATGTGATTCTAAGTTATAGGAGGTGAGGGATCTTATAAAAAAGAGTATGAAAGTTCTCTCCTAAGCCTATTAAAAGGAGAAAAGCTATAACAAAGGTAGTTGATCTTCGTCCATTGAAAAGAAGATCGATAGTGAAAGCTGGTAGCCTCAAAAGAAAAGGAATCGGGAGTGGATGTAGGTCGGAAAGATCGAACTACTATAAAATGGTTTGCGTCCCTTCTCTTGCCTTTGTTTTATTATTGCTTACTGATTTACTTCACTTGCTACCCTTAGTCGCACTTTTGGTTGAACACATTTCTGATACGGATTATAATAGTGTCTTCCTTCTTCACTTAGTGAATAGTATTATCTACCATGATAATTGCATCATTAACTTTATATTGATGAAGATAAGTGAATTTGGTGCCATCACTAGTTAATGACCACATCTTAAATTAACTATCTAGTCATGCTTGAAGTTGATCGATTTCAAGGCCTTAGTAGTTTTAACCATAAAATATTTATCTCAATCTTTATTAGTAACATTCGAATAATATTTTTATTTATAATATTTCCTCCTTTAAGTTTAACATATTTTTTCTAGATGTGGTCTAACTTGTCACACGTATAACAATTGATCTTTTTTCGAATTGCATCATTGTTCGAAGAAGACTTTGACTTGCTGCTAACATCATCCTTCTTCTCTTTATCTTCATCATGATTTTCTAACTCTACTAAGGATGGTTGTTGAACCTATCCTTAATAGTTGTAACATATAAATATATTCTTTCAAAAATCATGAATAATATAATGTTTCATTCGTATATTAGAAATAGGTTTGTCACCTTTGAACATAAATATTTAATATTTAAAAAATGTTAATAATATAATATAATGTTCATTTGGATTTGCGAGTGATACCTTTGAACATAAATATATAATCTTTAAAAAATACTAAGAAATTAAGATATTACTTTGGATAGTATTTGTCAAATCATTTTCTAAATATTGAGGCCGAGTCATATTCTCTTTGTTAAGCAATATATCAATAGTGATTCAAATATTTGAAGCTGATTTGCAACTAATAATATGTTCAAAGAGATCATGAGAAAGATATATTTTTAATACAAATTCAGCTTTTGCATTTAATGTCATTCATCTTTTCATAACAAATCTCCATCTGTAGCATTTAGTGCTATTATTGTATTGTCATTAACCATATCTCATAGATCTTCTTCAATGAGATAGAATTCTAAATAAATCTTCCTTCATAACACATTTAATTCATATAATGTAAAAAAAAACTTTGAAATTAAGAGTAAGGGTACAACAATGAGAATATTTTCTTGGCAAACATCATACGAATGCTAAAGACATATACACTTACTCTTTCTCTAGGAAATGGTAGATTCGTTTGTGAATGGATGAGTTAGGGAAAGGGTGGACTCTCTGATTTTCTCTTAGGTATGTTGCTGCCACGAGAGCTCTATGTTAGATTTTATAGCCCTTTATAATTAGATAAGATATATAATGGAACTAATTGGATTCTGATTATAGATATTGGCTAATATAAAAGAAGTTCATATTAAAGTAGGATTTCATCGGGGATGCCCTTGATGGGAGGAACTCTCCTATTAACTTATCCTAGACCCTTTGCTCTCTCCTATAAATAGATAGAACCTCTAGGGAGTGGATGTTCGATATTACGCATCTCATAGAAGACTCAGTTGAGGGATTATAGTCTCTCTCTCAACCCTCCCTAACCATTAATCTAAGTGGTCCTATGAAAGGATAGGAAGATAGGAGAAAGATCTAGTTCTCTTTATAGATTGACAACGATCTTGGATCTAAATACGGTACCTTTGTAGATCACATAGAGATCCCTTTTCAAATGGCATCAAAAGGTATGCATCATAAAACTAGATCTAATATTATTTTATTTCAATCCTGGTATAAAAGATTGTTTTTGCATTTAATATAGCATATTATAAATTTTATGCTAATAATTGGTATTAGAGCGTAGGTTCTTGAGATCAAATATATTAGATCTATTATTTTTGTTAGCGATGCTTGAATGATCCATATTTTATTGATCTGTATTCCTATATATTTTGTTTTGTTGCCTACTTGATGGTAGTGTTAGATTTATTGTAAATGCAATCTCCCATTATCGCAAAGCAGCAATGGTCGACGTCGACCTTACTATATATGGCTAGCGAATCTGTTGGCGGGAGCGGCTATGCCAAGTAGCGTGCACGTTGCAACAACCATCGCACAAGAGGCAGCCACTCGCAAGCATAGGCTGAGTGTTAAGCTGATCGTGCAAGCAACTGCATGGACAACAGTGAGCACACGCGACAACCACGCATGGGCAGAACTCGCATCTAGGCGGCGATTGCGCGCAAACAAGAGTCGCATTTAAGCGGTAGTCGCATAAAGGCGGCGGTCGCACGTGGGTAAGTCGTGCCTAAGTGGTGGCCACGCATGGGTAGGAACCGCAGCCAACCATGCACAGGTGACAGCAGCCGCGCAAGCAGCAACCGCACCCCCACGACAATCGCACGCGGGCACGGGTAGCAACCGTGTCGGCAGGCAAGCCGCATGCAAGCACAGGCTGCGCATCAGGTTGGTGTGGTAGGGGGGGCGCACAATCAGCAACCACCAGTAGGCAATGGTCGCGCAGGTGGCAATGGTGCAAATTAGGGTTTTTGACATATTTATAATTTTACCCTTGAGGCTAGGGTTTTTGTCAAATTATAGTTTTGCCCTTTATAAATTTTGTAATTCTAATTTATGTCCTATCAACATATTTTAATTTTGCCCTTAGGAAACTGAGAATTCTAATTTATATCCTCAATTGTAAAATTGATATATATGATTTATTATAATTATGATTAAATTTGATCATGATTATATTTTTTATTATTTGATTAGATTTAATTTTTTGATTTAAAAAATATAAATTTTACTTTTATAGTTTTCTCATATGGCTTATTGATTATATTTTTACATGTGGTAAATAAAATCTAATTATTATTCTTAGATATTCATTTGGTTATTCATATGTATATATTTAAAATTATGAAATAATTTTTATTTTTCACATGAAGGCATGATTTATATGTTATCATGATTATCATATGAGTTTTTCTTTTGTTGATTAAAATTTAATAATTTTTTATAAATTATAATTAAAGAAGAAATTTGATGAATATTATTTGTAACTCATCTCCCAAAGTTTTATCTGACTTGTAGTTACTAAAGTGGCCTGCGATGGTAGGCTTTTGGGATGTGAATTAGAATAAAAGTTTTATCATTTATATGATATTTTAAATTATATTTTATATTATTGTATTAGTCTTATAACCACCAAAGTGACCTAGACCAATAACTTATAAAATAACATTAAGAAAATAATATTCACAATGGTATACATAATTAGGAGATTTAGATAATCTCAAAAGATAATCTACTTCAAATAATTATATGATGGGGTAGAATGATACTATTTTAGATATCCTTACAATCTAGGGTTGTATACCAAAAGGTAATAATACTATTCCACAAGGATGGTATCAGTCCTCCATAGATGATCTTGAGTGAACACTAGATATATTAATATTTAACTTAAAGATGAAATATAGATTATATCAATAGTTCATCGAATTTTAAAAAACTCAAAGAATTAATGTTATTTTATATTTTGTAGTGATACTTTCATCCATACATTCTTATGCTTCTAGTGTCCTTATACTCTCTGGATCAAATTATTTAGAATGGTTAGAGCATGTGCAATTTTCACTAGGCATATTAGATCTTGACTTCGCATTGTTTGTTGAAAACCCTATAGACTTGATGATGAATATACTATAGAATAAGTTAACGAAATGAAGGCTTAGGAAAGATCAGATTGACTTAGTTTAATGTTTATAAAAATGATGATTATAAACAACATAAAGACTTCATTACCGATTGCAACTAGCGCATGAGAATATTTAAAGGTTATTTAAGATAGATTTAAATCTGTTGATAAGTCATTGGCTGGTATACTAATGAAAGAGCTGACAATGGCTTTGTATGATAGCACTCGAGGATTTCAGGATTACATTCTCAATATGACTGATAAAGCTGTCAAACATAAAGCATTAGGTATGAATGTTGATGAGTCTTTCCTCATGCAGTTCATTCTCAATTATCTTCCTTCTCAGTTTGGCCCATTCAAGATTCACTATAATACAAATAAGGATTAGTGGGACTTGAATGAGTTAACTAGTATGTGTGTTCGGGAAGAATTGAGATTAAAGCAAAAAAGTTTATATAATGTCATGACTGCTAATCAAGGAGCTAGAAAAGAAAATTAAAACATCATCCATGAAAGAAATTTGCTGGGTCTAGAAATGTTTAGTAGTCATAGGTAGCCTGCAAGCCAATCACGTAAGTGATGGCACGTATGACTTGACACATAGTCTTTTTATTGCTTATTATTATTTGTATTTTGTCACTTTATATTGTTTGTTGCTTGAATATATTGTGACATCCATGGATCTATGCAATAGGAATTAGATTATGATGAGATCACGATAAGGAGACTAATTCGCTTTTAAACACTAATCCTAAATAATCCCGATCATTGGTTACTCGAGAGGGACATCGATATAACCGGATAGACTAATGTACTGTATATCCGTCCATATGATGGATGCAGTAGGTCTCATAGCTGCTCGTGTGGGGACATTAGGGATATAGTATAGGTGCTCATTGGAGAATGAGTTCACTAATTGATCCGCTTATGGATTGTTGAATGGTTGATGATGCCTTATTATCAAACAGTTCTGTAGTCCCAGTGGTGTATCTGGTCCTTAAACATGAGACACCAAGGATGTCCTGTATGAATACTTCATTCTTTAATTTCAGATTTATAGGTCTGGAGGTTCCAGATCTAGTATAGTCAATCATCGGGAGTGGTAGCTAATCTTACTAGGACTATTGAGTGTTGATAGAGGATCATCCACTCTCGGTGTCATAAGAGGAATATCACATATGTTCTTGCTCAAACAAATCCCTAGCTAGGGTCATTCGGATTGAGAGAGAAAGAGTTCTCTGAGAAAATCTAATTAGAGCGAGACTCGAGTAGAAACCGTATAGGTTTGACAGCATTATGCCTGGTATACGGTCTTTGCGATATTAGATGGATGAGAGACTATAGGTGTATGGTAACTAAGGACAGATAGGTATAATGGATTGGATTTCCATATATCATTTAGGGATTGCGGCGTAGTGGCCTAGTATGTCCGTAGTCGATGAGTCGAGTGAATTATTATAGAGATAATAATTCACTGAGACAGAAGGAGTTCTAGTAGGTATGACTCATGGCCAGCTCGATATATAGGCGTTATGATGAGTAGAGGTTCAGATATGAGATATCCGTCGGAGCCCCTATCTTATTAGATATCTAATAAGCTCATGAATTATTGGATCCTATAGATGAGATCCAAGAAGAGCTAATAAGAGATTATTGGATAAAATCTACTAATCTAAGAGGCTTAGGTAGTTGGATGGAGATCCAATACCTAATCAGGCTGGATCCATTATAGTTATATTGATAGGGGACCTCTATAAATTGGAGGGAACTAATAGTTCATAGGCTAGAGCTTCTTAGTTGCCTCTCCTATTCTCCTCCCCTTCTCCTTCTCAAAGCAGGCTTTGAGTTTTGAGGAGCGTCATTGTAGTCCTATTGTGTGGATCAACCTAGAGAGGAGGGCGCTTGACCTCCTTCACCCTCTCCAAGAGATCTGCAGGGATTCAAGGATATACGATCTCCCTAGGTAACACAATCTATCTTATATGTAGGTTTAAGTTTCGCGAGTTTTTGCACGCTAATCTTGTATGATAATGAACACATATTTGGGGAATTGGGGATTTTATTTTAATGTTCTTTCGCTACGCATGTGATTTCACCCCCTAGATTTTTCAACAATGTTAAATAGACTAATGAAACGAAAGCTTTTACTATAAAATGTTTCTTTTGTGGGAAGAAAGGATATGTGAAGAAGAATTGCATTAAACACAAGACTTGGTTCGGAAAGAAAGGTATTAACTTGACCTTTGTATGTTTCGAATCAAACATTAAAAAAGTTCCTTCTAATACTTGGTGGATTGATTCTGGTGCTTCAACTCTTTTTACCAATAATATGCAGAGATTCCTTTCAATCCAGAAACCAAAATAACATGAAAGATTTATTATTATAAGAAATCATCTTAAAGCAAAAGTGATATCAGTGGGGACTTAATGTCTATGCTTAGAGACGAGTCATCTAATGGATATTATTGATACATGTTATGTTCCTACTATTTCTAGAAATTTAATTTCTCTGCCTAGAATTAATGAGTTAGGATAGTTTTTCTTTAGGTAACGGTAAACTTAGTATATTTTGTGATTCAATAAAAATTGGTTTTAGAATTATGTGTGATAATTTGTAAAGAATTAATTTAAATCTTGAGTTTACAAAGACATTATTAACCCTACAATCAAGTGTAAGATTAAAACGTAGTTTCAATAATAAAATATCTTCTATATTGTGGCATAGACGATTGGGGCATATCTCCAAGAAAAGAATTGAAAGATTAATGAAGGATAATATTTTAAAATATTTAGATTTCACTGATTTTGATGTTTGTATAGATTGCATTAAGGGAAAGCAAACTAAACATATAAAGAAGAATGCCACAAGAAGTATCGAACTCCTTGAGATTATTCATACTGATATCTGTGAACCACTTCCTATTCCTTATTTTAATATAGAAAAGTATTTCATCACATTTATAGATGACTTGTCCAGATATAGCTATGTTTATCTAATACATAAAAAGTCTTGGGCCGTTGATACTCTTTAAATGTACATAAATGAGTCGAGAGATAAGATAAAAAAGTTAAAATTGTTATATCTGACAAGGGTGGTAAATTTTATGGCAGATATGATGAATCCAGTCAAAATATTAGTCCTTTTGCTAGATTCCTAGAATAATGGGGTATTTGTGCTCATTATGCATTACCAGGTGTGCCACAACAGAATAGTATTACTGAAAGGTGAAATCGTACTCTTATGGATATGGTTAGGAGCATGATGAGTTATTCCTCTATATCTAAGTCAATGTGGGGTGATGCTCTTAGGACAACTATGTACATCTTGAATAGGGTTCCTAGTAAGTCAATTCCATCAACTTTATTTGTGTTATGGATTGGTAGGAAGCCTAGTTTGAGAGATATATATATTTGGGGGTGTCCTATACAAATAAGAGTATTCAATCCACATGAAAAGAAATTGGATCCAAGAACTATTTTTTGATATTTTATTGGTTATCTAGAAAAATCCAAGGGATACAAATTTTATTGCCCTAATCATAATACATAGATAGTAAAATCCAGTAATGCAAAATTCCTAGAAAATGACGAAATCAATACGAGTGAAAAATCTCGAAGGATCAATTTTAATATTAAGGAGATTCAGGTTAATTCTCTCGTATCATCTCCTATTCAAAAAATTGTTATTCCTCAAATCAATGAGAGCATTGACAAAGGTGAACAATAAAATAACATCGATGAACTCTCACATGATGTTGATGTTGCTGATGATGATCTTGTAGAACATCATAATTGGCAGCTTTGAGAAGATCCCAAAGGAAAATAAAACATGTCATTTTTTATAATTATGTGATACAAGAATCAAATTATGATATAGAAATAAAAAGAGACCCCTTATCGTTTTCACAAGCCATAGAAAGTAACTATTTTGAAAAATGGTATGATGCAATAAAAGAAGAGTTAAAATCAATGGTCCAGAATGGTGTTTGGGAACTCATTAAAATGCTCAATAATTATAAAAGAGTTTGTTGTAAATGTTGAATCTCATATTTTAATGATGAAACTAATTGATAAGTGTTTATGAATTGATTTGTGTTTTGAGTGATGCAGGATTCTTCGATCAAGATGAGATAATTAAAGCAAGAAGAATCATGTTGGGCCGATGGAACATGTCAGAAGATTGGACATCTTGCCGAAGGATCAGATGACATATCGACAGAATGCTTCGAGCCATGGATTCGAGCATCAGGCTAAGAAGAGTAAAAATTATGCCAAGGATATTTGAGTTGTGGAGGTTAACTAGCCGATTGAGCAATAGGCCGTAAGAGAGGACGATGCATCGAAGAATCGAACGAAGCGTCGATGGACCAATGACATGTCGGGCAACATGATTCATGCTTAGTAATAATTGTCTAGATCAAAGTATGATTTTATATATGCAGGATTAACTATGATAGCAAGGCATAAAGCAAAATGAAGTTCCGGAGTGAAGAATGCGATTTCGTTGGGAGTTCGAGAGTTCATCGAAAGTCCGAATGTTCGTCGAAAATTCTGTCAGAATTGACCAAGAAGTCCCAGAGCTTGCCAAAGAAGCTCGTCCTAACTCACTAAGAAGATCATCATGAAGTCTAGGAGCTTGCTGGGAGTCCGCTCGAACAATGTTGAGAGATCATCGGAAGTTCGTTGGAAGATCGCTAGAAGCTCGTCGAAAAAAACCTAGACTTACGGACTTTGTTTAGCTTATTAAATATCTTAAAATTCGTAGTTAGCATATAATAGGGATTAGAATTGGGCCAACCCAATTAGGGGACAGCTAGGCCAAGTTTGGGCTGTGTTGGGCCAAGAGAAAGGCCCAAAGAGTGACCAAACAAGTGAAACCGTCATGGCACAATCTCCGAGACTATGTGAGGCGGTGGTACCACTAGTCTAGGTGGTGGCACCAGCCAAACTCAGTCTTCGAGATTGTCTAGATAGTGGTACTGCCAGTCTGGGCGACGGTACCGCCCATACCCTAAAATTTCTAGGGTTTGAATTTTGGGCTCCAAATTTGAATCTATTTGGGCCTATAAAGACTCCAGCTATTCCTGCATAGATAAGTAAGAAATATTGAGCAAAATCTTATAATTCCAAAGTTATAAATATTATAAAGTTAAGTTCCCTCCTCCCAAAGTTTAGATAGAGTTCTAAGGGAGGTGTGAGAGGGATACCTTGAAAAAGAGAGTTGTAAAAAGTTGTCTCCTAAACCTGTGAAAAAGAGAAGAGAGGTGTAAAAGGTGGTTGGTCTTCGCCTATTGAAGGAAGACCGATAGTGGATGCCAGTGGCCTCGACGGAAGAGGAATCGTCGTAATAGATGTAGGTTACGACGACCGAACTGTTAGGATCGGAGCAGCACTAAGAGGGGGGGGTGAATTAGTGCAGCGGATTAAAACTTCGGTTTTTAAAAAATCTTTCGTATGATAAGAGCGGAACTTGACAAGCTTAATCTTGAAAGCGTATTCTTAAATATGCGCAGCAAAAGTAATAAGGAACTAAAGCATATAAGAAGGTTTGCAATAATGTAAATAGCAATAATGAAATGCAAACCAAGGATCACGCCAATTTTAGAGTGGTTCTACTCAAATGACCTACTCCACTTATGAGGCCCCTTTCGATGAGGCTCCCACCTTCCACTAGCAAGTCTCTTGAAATGGAAGGGTAAATACCCCTCTTACAACTTTTTTACAAGCGGTTCACTCTCTTACAGATTTTCGAGAAGAGATGAGGTGAACACTAGCAAATTGAAAAGAAGACAAGCTAACACTTTTCTAAGACCTTTCTCTCAAACTCTTCTTTGCTCAAAAGTTGTAATCTCAAATGAGATTTGAGGGGTATTTATAGGCCTCAAGAGGATTCAAATTTGGGCTCCAAAATTCAAATTCTCTTTGGGTTCCCGATCTTTGCCACTGCCACCCTTGAGGGTGTCACCACCCACCACTTTCTGGTGCTGGGCAAGTGCCACCAAGACTGTTTTCACTCACCACCCTACAAGTGTTTTTTACCCTACAAATGTTATAGGCCCCTACTTGGGTTATAGGATTAATACCTAATCCTAACCCTAATTAACATGCTAACTATGAATTTTAAAGACATTATATAAGCTATTACAAAGTCCATAAGTCAAGACTTCTTCCGTGAAGCTTCCGCCGACCTTTCTACGGTCTTCCGATAAACTCTGGAAACCATTCTCATGGACTCCTAAAGCTCATAAACTTCACGATTTGATCTTGGCGAAGTTCCAACGAGCTTCTTCAAGCAAGTCTCATCTTTCTCGGCAAACTCTGTGAACTTCCCACGAACCTTCCGGGCGAAGCTTTCCAAAAAAACCCTTCGGCAAGCTCCCTACTCATTCTCGGCTAGTTCCGCAGCGTTCCCGACGATCCTTCGGACTTCCGTCGAACTCTTGAACTCCCAATGAATTCTTCGTGTTTGACTCCGACTTTGTTTCGCTTCATGTCTTCATCGTTATCGTGAGTTAATCCTGCACATGCAAGCCAAAACTCTACTCCGATCTAGACAGTTATTACAACGCTAATCGACATTCCGTTACCCGCACGTCATTGGTTGGCGTTTATGTCCGATTCTTCAACAAGATCATCCTCTCTTGCGGCTTGTTGCCCAATCGGCGGTTGACCTCCGCCGAACCCCTCGATATCCTTGGTGCAATTTCGCTCTCCTTAGCCCGATGCCCGACGCTCAAGCCTTCGCCATCCAATATCCCGGCGTGATCTCCTCCGCGCAACGCGTCAATTCCTCCTCGTTAATTGTCTAATTCTGATCGGTAGACCCGCATCACTCAAAATGCAGTTAAACATCTAAACACAATCAATTAGTTTCATCATCAAAATCCGAGATTCAACAATCTCCCCTTTTTGATGATGACAACTAATTGATGACTAACGAGTTAACCTTAACTTCCCGGAGTTTAAACAAACTCCCCTATCAATATGCCATTGATAGAACACTTGGATTATCTCAAATCCAAGTAACATTCATCACATGTTATGAAAAACATTTAAACCATCATGCAAATATATAAAATGTTTAATTCAATGCATGAAGTAATCAATATACTTCTCCCCTATGTCATCAACAAAAAAAGGAGAAGTAGCTCTATCTATTTTAAAAGATATGCAAGTTTTTACAACATGAAGCTAGATTTTCATCACAACATATAGGCACAAAAAAGCATGGCAATTCAACACTTGAATTTTTGTGCAAGATTACACTTTGCTTTTCTTTGCAAGTAACAATATTTATGATGTTTGATATAGCAAATTTTATATCATGCTTGGGTAGCAAACTTTTGTGATGTTTCAAGATAGTAAGTTCTTTCTTCTCTTTTGAAAGTGCTATTTTCGCTTCCTTTACAAAGTGCAAGCTAGCAAAGTGTTTGAAAAAAAAAAAGCAAGTTTTGCAACATAGAAGCTAGCAAAAATTTCGAAAGCAAATACAAGATAGCTTTCTTGTTGGAGTGTGTAAGCTATCGATTCTTGCTTCCTATTGTAATGTGTAGGTTGCAAGTCTTGCTTTTGAGATAGGCAAGATAGTGATGTTTAAGAAGACAACTTTTGCTTCTTGAAATAAGCAAGTTAGTAATCTTTGCTACTTAAGATAGGCAAGCTAGCAATAACTTTCTCCCCCCTTTGTCAATGTCAAAAAAAAGGAGAGGAACCAATGATTTAGACTTTTACATCAACTTTGCATCAATCAATATTTCAATCATCACATGATGCATACAAGACAATAATGTAATGAAATCATTTCACGAAGGATACCAATGTGAAAATTCACTAAGGATCACATGAAACAATCACAAATCATGATATCATTATGCGATACATCATGATATGATAATAGTCTAAAAAAAAAATTAATTTGTGATACATGTGATACATTGCGATACACTAAAAATTCATTGCATGCTTTTAAGGATATCAACATATTTTTTTATACAAAGCATGGCAAGAGCAATTTTGTTGCAAGTTTTCTAAGTTTTGCAATTTTTTACTTCTTTCGAGAGATAGCAATTCTTTGCTTCTCTACTGAGCTAACAACTTTTACGATATGCAAGTTTTACTACATATAAGCTAGCAAATTTAAAGATTTGCAAGTTAGCATATTTGCTTTTCTTTGCGATGTGCATGATAGCATTTCTTTGTAATGTTTAAGATAGCAAATTGTACATTATGCTAGCTAGCAAATTAAAGATGTTCAAGAAAGCAAGCACTTTCTTCTCTTTTGAGAAGTGTCAATTTTTTTTTTGCTTCCTTAGCAAAATGTCAACCTAACAAGAGACAATGTTTTACATGAGGCAAAACAAACAATTTGGCAAGTGTTACATTTGCATCTTCTCTTTAGATGTGCAAGAAAGTAAGGAAGTTTTTGCATTTTCTTGACTTGTGCAAGGTAGCTAATTTCTGTTTGAGATGACCCTTTACATCAATTCAAGATAGCACATTAGTAACTCTTTCTCTCCCGTTGTCATTGGCAAAAGAAAGAAAGATTCAAGTCATGAATATCAAAATAATAATTTTGTCATAAGTATTTCATCATTGGCATATATCATTATTACATGCATAATACCAAATCATCATATATTCAAAACATATTAACTCATCATTATATGCATGATTCCAAATCATCATTCATATCATTTCAATCATTGTTTCAATCATCACTATAACTCATCATGCACATGATGTAAAATCATCTAACATGATACAAATATTTATTTTCAAAATGTTTATCACTATTTTCATGTATGATAATAAAGTATTCATGATGCATATATCATCACAATACAAAGCAATTGCATGCATAATTTCAAAGTATAAATATTTCGAATCATGAAGATATTAAATTGTCAAATTTCATCCAATCATTCATGATTATAACTTTTCATTTGTATACATCAAAATAATATCAAGAGTATTTCATGCATAATTTTAATCACCACATAAATATCAAGAAGAAAGTAATTGGGTGATGCGATAAACATTTCATGAATACAAGGAATTGTATAAAAATCATATCATGAAAAGATAATAATAGAAGACACATTTTGTTTTGAAAAATCTCCTCTTAAATAATCAAGGAAAAATCTTAGGAGATCGATTAATGAAAAAATCTTGATTCATAATAAATCTTAATTTGTAAATATCACGGAATCAAGATCATGATTTTGAATAAAACTCATTCAAATTCAAATCATCCAAATCATCCAAATCTCAACATTTCTTTCAAGAGATTCAAAATGGCATAGATAGTTTTATTGGTCTCTTAGGTAGAAATCAATAAGATAAAGGATTACATTTCATTTTTATAAATTTCTATTCATGTGATTTGCTTCTTATGAGCATGGCTTAGTCTTTATATGCCAAATCAATATAAGAATTAAAGTTCAAGATGTAAAGGCAAAATCTTATAAGACAACTCATTTATAAAATATTCATCATGTTTATTTTCATGAGATTCATAAGATTGGTAAAATAAATTCATTAATCTCAATAGAATAAAAAATTCATTTCCATTTCATACAATTGATTTCATGTGAGAGTGTTCAAGTCTTTTTGTGAAAACATTGTATCATCATTTAAAGTCAAAATATAAGTTTCGTCATAAAGCCGTCAAGCCCAAACACATCAAAAATAAAACATCATGATATCACATCTATCATCAAAAGACTATCAAGAAATTTATACATAGATGTACATGCACTATGTCATCTTAATATGTCATGAGAATGTCATCTTAATTCGTCATAAAAATGATTAAACCAAAAACATGTTAATCCAAAATGAGAGTATCAAATCAACATTTACTTCAAAAACTCATGTATGTCATAAAATCATCAAGATACACATGTATGGATTAATCCTAAGCATTATCACATATCATATAATTATCATCCCTAATGTTGTATACATCATTTAACATTTCAAAAACATAACATGCATGAAACCTTAGCAATATACATTTCATGATCAAAGTTTTTAATTTTTCAAAAGATGCTAAAAAGAAAAAGATGATATAATTTTTGAAAAATAATTTTTATTTCCTATTCCTACTATCTAAATTAAGCACTCATGAAAAACTTCAAGTAATTTCAAAATAATTCAAGAGAGTTGAGTTAGTTACCTTGTAGTCGAAGCCCATCAAAGCCCAATTCGCCGTTTCATCTTTGGAAGTTCTTGATTCATCCTTGGGTGCCTTCCTTTTCTTTGGCCTCTTCCTCCGTTCAAGTTCATTGTTCATTTTAGATTTTTGTTTAATGAACTTATTAAGAGTTAGTGTTCGAAGTTCAAGTTCATCATTGTCCTCATCACTTGAGTCATCGCTCAAGTGGTATTTATTTGTCCGAAGTTCCAAATCCTTCCTATTCTTTGGAAGGTGGTTCAAGTGTTCATTGTGTTCATCATGTGCATTGCGCACCATTTCATATGTCATCAATGAGCCGATAAGTTCTTCAAGTGGAAAAATATTTAAATCTTTTGTTTCTTGTATTGCCGTAACTTTTGATTCCCAAACTTTAGAAAGTGATCGTAAAACTTTACTAACAAGTTCAAAATTCGAGAAACATTTGCCAAGAGTTTGTAAACCATTGACGACATCCGTAAAACGGGTGTACATGTCAACAATGGTTTCGCTCGGCTTCATTTGAAAAAGCTCGAAATCATGCATTAAAATGTTAACTTTCGAGTCTTTGACTCTACTAGTTCCCTCGTGTGTGATTTCAAGTGTTCGCCAAATATCAAAAGCCGTTTCGCACGTAGAAATCCGATTGAACTCATTTTTGTCTAAAGTGCAAAATAAGGCATTCATAGCCTTTGCGTTTAAAGAAAACATCTTCTTCTCCAAATCATTCCAATGGTTTATTGGGAGAGAAGACATTTCATATCTATTTTCGACTATGTGCCATAAATTCAAATCCAAAGAAAGTAAGAAAACTCTCATTCGAGTTTTCCAACAAGTGTAGTCCGATCCGTTAAACAACGATGGACGAACAACCGATAAGCCCTCTTGAAAGCCATAAAGAGCCATTTTTATTTGGGTGTTAAACCAAAGTAGAAAACCGTGACTCTGATACCAATTGTTAGGATCGGAGTAGCACTAAGAGGGGGGGGTGAATTAGTGCAGCGGATTAAAACTTCGGTTTTTAAAAAATCTTTCGTATGATAAGAGCGGAACTTGACAAGCTTAATCTTGAAAGCGTATTCTTAAATATGAGCAGCAAAAGTAATAAGGAACTAAAGCATATAAGAAGGTTTGCAATAATGTAAATAGCAATAATGAAATGCAAACCAAGGATCACACCGATTTTAGAGTGGTTCGGTCAAATGATCTACTCCACTTGCGAGGCCCCTCTTCAATGAGGCTCCCACCTTCCACTAGCAAGTCTCTTGAAATGGAAGGGTAAATACCCCTCTTACAACTCTTTACAAGCGGTTCACTCTCTTACAGATTTTCGAGAAGAGATGAGGTGAACACTAGCAAATTGAAAAGAAGACAAGCTAACACTTTTCTAAGACCTTTCTCTCAAACTCTTGCTGCTCAAAAAGTTGTAATCTCAAATTGAGATTTGAGGGGTATTTATAGGCCTCAAGAGGATTCAAATTTGGGCTCCAAAATTTGGGCTCCAAAATTCAAATTCTCTTTGGGTTCCCGATGCTTTGGCCCGGTGCCACCGCCTAGCCTTCAAATGCTAGGCAGTGCCACCGCCCAGCCCAGAGGTGTCACCGCCTACAAGTGTTTTCAGCCCACTGATGTTTTCAGCTCACCGCCCTCTGACAAGAGCAGCCTACAAGTGTTATAGGCCCCTACTTGGGTTATAGGATTAATACCTAATCCTAACCCTAATTAACATGCTAACTACGAATTTTAAAGACATTATATAAGCTATTACAAAGTCCATAAGTCAAGACTTCTTCCCATGAAGCTTCCCATGAACTTTCGGCGGTCTTCCGATAAACTCTCGAAACCATTCTCATGGACTCCCAAAGCTCTTAAACTTCACGATTTGATCTTGGCAAGTTCCAACGAGCTTCTTGACAAGCTCCAATCTTTCTCGCAAACTCTGCGAACTTCCCACGAACCTTCCGGCGAAGCTTCCAAAAACCCTTCTAAGAAGCTCCCTACTCATTCTCGGCTTAGTTCCTAAGCGTCCTCGATGATCCTTCGACTTCCATCGAACTCTTGAACTCCCAACGAATTCTTCATGCTTGACTCCGCACTTTGTTTAAGCTTCATGTCTTCATCGTTATCGTAGTTAATCCCGCACATGCAAGCCAAAACTCTACTCCGATCTAGACAGTTATTACAATGCGAATCGACATTCCGTTGTCCGCACGTCATTGGTTGGCGTTTGTCGTCCGATTCTTCAACGATCGTCCTCTCTTTTTGCGGCTTGTTGCCCAATCGGCGGTTGACCTCCATAACCCCGATATCCTTGGTACAATTCCGCTCTCCTTAGTTTCGATGTTCGACGTTGAAGCCTTCACAGTCCAATATCCCGGCGTGATCTCCTCCAAATAACGTTAATTCCTCCTGCGTTAACTGTCTAATTCTGATTGAGTAGACCTGCATCACTCAAAATGCAGTTAAACATCTAAACACAATCAATTAGTTTCATCATCAAAATCCGAGATTCAACACGAACCGCTATAAAAATCAGGTTTGCGTTTCTCTTGAGCAATTTACTTTAAATGCAAACCACTTTACTTGTTTTACATCTACTACTCTCTTCCATGCACTTTCAAAGTTATTATCTTTATGAAACGATTTTTTGTTGGAAATGGATTTAATCGCAACGAAGTTTTGAATTGACGTAATTTTTACCACTGCACTAATTCACCCACCCTCCCCCCCCTCCCTAGTGCTGACTCCTTTCCTAACAATTGATATTAGAGTCTTGTTATTTCTCATTTGGTTTAACACGTAAGAGAAATAGCTCTTTTTGGCTTTCAAGGGGGACTTTCTCTCATTCGTCCTCCCTTGTTTAACAGGGGACTACACATATTGAAAAATTTGAATGAGAGTTTTCTTACTTTCTTTGGATTTAAATTTATGGAATATTGTGGAAAATAGTTTTTGAAGGTCTTCGCTTCCAATGAACCATTGGAATGATTTGGAGAAGATGACTTTTTCTTTAAATGTTAGAGCTATGAATGCTCTATTTGGCGTCTTAGATAAAAACTGAATTTAATCGGGTTTCTACATGCGAAACGACTTTTAACATTTGGCATACTCTTGAAATCACACATGAAGGCACTAGCAAAATTAAAGATTCAAAAATCAACTTTTTGATGCATGATTTTGAACTTTTTCATATGAAATCAAGCAAAACCATTGGAGACATGTACATTCGTTTTACAGATATCATCAATGATTTAAAAGAACTTTATAAAAGTTTTTCATATTTTGAACTTGTAAACAAAATTTTACATTCTCTTAATAGGAACTGGGATCCGAAAGTAACCGCAATACAAGAGGCAAAAGATCTTAATAATTTTTCACTTGAAGAACTTTTTGGTTCATTAATGATATATGAAATGGTGCACAATGCACAAAATGAACTTAAGAACATCCTTCCAAAGAACAGGAAGGATTTCGGACTTAGAACAATTAAAGACCACTCGAGAATAAGCTCAAGTGATGGTGAACTTAAACTCCTCACTATGAAATTTAAAAAGTTCATGAAATAAAAATTAAAGAATAAAAATAAACTTAAAAAGAATACAACTACTTGCTATGAACGCAAGAAGAAGGAAGCAATCTTGGATGAAACGAGCTCATCTGAAGATTAAGGACAATCCAACAAAGGCGAGGTAACAAACTACACCTTAATGGTTTTCGACAATTAGGTAAAATATTCAAACAAACCCCCTTAGTTTATCTCGAAATAACATGATGCTTTGCATGAGTTATTTTTAATTTAGCTTAGAAAAAATATTTTTCTTAAAAATTACATGTCTAATAATGTAATGAATAATGCTAAAAATAAAAATTTTAAGAATCATGCTTATCCTTCTAGTAATGATCATGAAAATTACATGTTTTATGAATAAAATGTTAGATTTAAATCTAATAAAAATCCTATATATGTTTTTTTTTCAAGAAGAAATAATGTGTATCTTGATGATTTCTGATTTTGATTGAAACCATGCTTGATGTCTTATTGAAAATATTAAGAGGTTTGATATCATGCTTAATGTAAATCTATGCATGATGATTTGAAGAAATGATGATTTTTGGGTAATTTATGGTTTATTGATCTTGATAGTTTTTATGATGAAATTTATTTTTTGATCCTAAATGATTGATGCATGTTCTTATTTGGTATAAAAAAATTAAAGGCATACTTATATGAAACTAACAACTTAAAATGAAACATATCTATCTTATCGAGTTTTGAATAAGAGATTGAAATATATATTTATATTATTTTGAATCTCTTAAACTATGAAAGTGATTTTGATGATTTGATGATTTAAATTTGAATAAATTGTTTTTATATAAGTCATGATCTCGATTCCTTGATATTTATAAATTAAGATTTATTATGAATCAAAATTATTTTTAATCATTCTCCTACGATTCTAGTTGGTATTTTCTTAAGAGGAGATTTTCTAAATGAATCATGATTTTTCAGAATTATAATTTTTATGATTCATAACGAATTGAGAGATATTATATATGAATCGAGATCGTTTATGTGTTCTCTCATGACATCTTTTTGCTATAAGAATGTCATCATCTATATCATGATCTTGAATTCTCGATATTGATACTTGAAATTTTTCTATGAATCAAGATCTTATTTTTGAACTCCCATGTTTCTTTTTATTATTTACTAAAAATGAGGTTTGTCAAAGTGAATCATATCTATTGATATGCATGAATTGAGATCTTGTTCTCACACTATTCTTTTTGCTATTTACTAAAAAGAAGACTTATTCTAATAAACCATGATATGCTACTTGACATCTTTTAAGGTTTATGACTTGAATTTTATTATGTAAAATTTCTTGTATTCATGAAGTATATCTCATCACCAAGTTCTTCTTGATATTCTTCATGTGATGATATGAATGCATGCAAATACTATGATTTTGACATTCATGACTTGATTTTTCATCTTTGTTATTTACCTTTGTCATGATTTAAAAATTATTGTAAAAGAAAAAAGAATTACAAAATTATTTTCTTCCTTTCATTTTGGACAATGACAAAGGGGGAGAAATTTTGCTAGCTTGCATACTTCAAGAAGAAGTAAAAAGCTTGCTCATCCCAAAAGATGTAAAAAATTTTGCCAACTTTCATTTGTAAAATTTGCTAGCTCACAAATTGCAAGGAGAAAAACTTTCTATGAAGTAAAGTTGCTAGCTTATTAAAAAAAGATACCTGCAATACTTATGATTTTATTATGATGATGTATTTGATTTATTTTATATCATGTATGAGAATCATGATTAAAATTGCATTGACTTAAATTAAATTTAAATTCAAGGTTTATCTCAATTATGACATATTGAAATAAGAATAACACTTTATTTTTGTCATAATTTGAAAATTAATGAATTCCACCATTATTTTGTTATTCCTCTCTTTTTGCCAATGACAAAGGGGGAGAAATAATTTTTAGCATGCATATCATGAAAAGAGACAAATTTGTTAGCTTGCACAAGTCAAGAAGATGCAAAAACATGTTAGCTTGCTTATCCCTAAAGGAAAGCAAAGATTGCTAACTTGCATATTTCAAGAAACAAAAGTTGCCTTCTTGAACATCTTAAATATTGCTAGCTTACATGATGTAAAACTCAAAATTTTTGCTAGCTTGCAATGATGATAAAACTTGAGATTTATTATGCAATGATTTGAACTTAGATATCTAAAAACACTTGCTAGTTGCACTTCTCATTTTTGTTGATGACAAAGGGGGAGAAGTATGATGTTATGCATAAGTTTATGATAATATGTTGCTTGGATTTTTGAATCCAAGAGTCTCTATCAATATAGCATATTGATAGGAGGAGTTTGTTTAAACTCCGGGAGTTTGTTTAAACTCAGTCATCAATTGGTTGTCATCATAAAAAATGGGGAGATTGTTGAATCTCAGATTATGATGATAAAACCAATCGATAAGTATTTATGAATTGATCTACGTTTTGAGTGACGCAAGATGCTTCGATCGGGATGAGATAATTAAAGCAGGAAGAATCATGTTGGGCCAGTAGAACATATCAGAAGATTGGACGTCTAGCCGGAGGATTGGATGACGTATCGACAGAATGCTTCAGGCCATGGATTTGGGCATCGGGCTAAGAAGAGCGAAAATTGCACCAAGGATATCGGAGTTACGGAGGTCAACTGGCCGATTGGGCAATAGGCCGCAAGAGAGGATGATGCGTCAAAGAATCGAACGAAGCATCGATGGACCAATGACATATCGGACAACATGATTTATGCTTAGTAATAATTGTCTAGATTGAAGTATATTTTTACATATGTATGATTAACTATGATAGCAAGACATAAAGCAAAATGAAGTCCCGGAGTCAAGAACGTGATTTTGTTGAGAGTTCGAGAGTTCGTCGGAAGTCCGAACGTTCGTCAAAAGTTCTGTCCGAATTGACCGAGAAGTCTCGGAGCTTGCCAAAGAAGCTCATCGGAACTCGCCAAGAAGATCATCATGAAGTCCAGGAGCTTGTCAAGAGTCTATTGGAACATTGCCGAGAAATCTTCGAAAGTTCGCTAGAAGATCGTCGGAAGCTCGTCGGAAGAAACCTAGACTTACGGACCTTGTTTAGCTTAGAAATATCTTAAAATTTATAGTTAGTACATAATAGAGATTAGAATTGGGCCAACCCAATTAGGGGATAGTTGGGCTAAGTTTGGGCTGTGTTGGGCTAAGAGAAAGGCCCAAACAGTGACCAAACACATGAAACCATCGTGGCACAGTCTCCAAGACTATGTAAGGCGGTGGTACCGCCAGTCTGGGTGATGGTGCCACCCAGACTCAGTCTCTGAGAAGAGGGGTATAAAAGGGTAGTTGGTCTTTGCCCATTGAAAAAAGACCGATAGTGGATGCCAGTGGCCTCGATGGAAGAGGAATCGACAAAGTGGATGTAGGTCACGATGACCGAACCACTATAAAAATCTAGTTTGCATTTCTCTTGTGCAATTTACTTTACTGCAAACCACTTTACTTGCGTTACATCCACTACATTCTTCCATACGCTTTTAAAGTTAACACTTTTATAAAACAGTTTTTCATTGGAAATGGATTTAATCGCAACGAAGTTTTGAACCGACGTAATTTTTACCGCTGCACTAATTCATCCCCCCCTCTTAGTGCTGACTTTTTTCCTAACAGTAAATGGGTCTTAAAGACAAAACGTGACTCAGCAGGTAATATCGAATGATATAAAGCCAGACTTGTGGCTAAAGGATTTTCTCAAAAAGAATGCATCGATTACAACGAGACTTTTTCTCCAGTTTTTAGAATGGACTCGTTGAGATTTGTCATGACATTAGTAGTTTATTAGATGGATGTGAAAATAGCATTTCTGAATGGAGATCTGGATGAGAAAATCTATATGGAATACCCTGAAGGATTCATAGGAAGGAGAAAAGAAAGTTGAGCTTGTAAACTTAAAAAATCCATTTATGACCTTAAACAAGCTTCCAAACAATGATATATAAAGTTTCTTAATACCATTACCTCCTTCGGATTTAAGGAAAACTTTGTTGATTAGTACATATATCTAAAGGTAAGTGGGAGCAAGTTTATTATATTGGTCTTATATGTGGATGATATTTTACTTGCTAGTAGTGATCTTGGTTTATTGCACGAAACCAAGATATTTCTCAATAATAACTTTAAGATAGTTGATATGAATGAGGTAGCCTATATTATTAACATTGAGATATTCAGAGATAGATCTCAAGGATTATTATGATTGTCTCCAAAAGGATATATTAATTATATCTTTGAGAGATTTAATATATAGCTTTGCTCAGCCAATAATACACCTATTACTAGATGTGAAAATTTTAGCCAAAACCAGTGCCCGAAAAATGGCTTAGAAAATAATCAAATGAAGAATATTCCTTACTGGTGCGTGGTTGGAAGTTTATTATATATACAAACTTATATAAGACCAGATATCAATTTTTCAGTTAAAATGTTAGGAAGATACCAAAGCAATCCAGAAATGGAACATTGGAAAGCTACAAAGAAAATAATGAGATATCTGTAAGGGATGAAAGATTATATGCTCATATACATAAGATCAGATCAGCTTGAAATGATGGGATATTCATATGCTGATTTTGTAAATTGCCTTGATAGTAGGAAGTCCACTTCAGGATTTATATTAATGAAAAAATATAAAATAATTATTTATTACATCATCAACAATGGAAGCTAAATTTGTGACATGCGTTAAGGTCGTAAATCAATCTTTATGGTTGCAAATTTTCATCTTAAGACTTGGTGTAGTCAACTCAATTGCTAGACTGCTGAAGATATTTTGTGATAATATCGCAGTAGTTTTCTTCTATAAGAATGATAAGTACTCTAGTGGTTCCAAGCACATTAAGATAAAGTACTTGGTAGTTAGAGAAAGAGTCCAGAAACATCAAGTGTCAATTGATAATCTAAGAACCACTATGATGATTGTTGATTCATTTGCCAACGGTTTACAGTATAAAATATTTAAAGAACATGTTCTTAGAGTGGAGTTGTGAGCAAACCATAAAAGATATGGTGATGGATATTTAAGTTGATACTATTATTGATATAAAAGATATGACTCACATTGATAGTAGGACTTAATGTAGTATTATTATGTTTATTGGACTTATTGGCTTGTTTTAAAATTAATGACTATGTATAAAATATTTTTTAAAATTCTTTAGAATCTAGTTATGTAAAATTATTTTTAAACAAATTTTATTTTGTTTACTTTGATTTTGAATATCTTTTATATCTTATCAATTAATGGTCAAGTAGGAGAATGTTAGATTTTGTAGCCCTTTATAATTGAATAAGATATATAATGGAACTAATTGGATTCTGATGACAAATATTGACCAATAGAAAAGAAGTTTATATTAAAGTATGATTTCTTAGGGGATGCCCTTGATAGGTGGAACTCTCCTAATAACTTATATTAGACCTTCTACTCTCGCCTATAAATAGACAGGACATCTCGAGACTCGATGATCAATGTTACGTATGTCATAAAGAACTCAGTTGAAGTTAAGGGATTATAGTCTCTCTAAATGGTCATGTGAAAGGATACGAAGAGAGGAGAATGATCCAGTTCTCTTTAAAATTTGATAGCAATCTTGAATCACGGTACCTTTGCAGATCACACGGGTCTCATGGTACCTTTGCAGATCACACGAGTTTCTTTTTTATATTACATCAAAAGGCATACATGGTAAAACCAGTTATAATATTATTTAATATCAATCCCGATATAAAATATTATTTTTTTATTTAATATAATATATTATATATTTTATGCTAATACTGTACGCCTTACTGATAAAAGAGTAACCCAATTTTGAATGGGCTAAAATGGAGATTCTGATGGACACTGCATATCAGAAATAGGGATAGATGCTACAGTTGGAAGCCATCAAAGATGATCTCATTCTTGCAAAGCAAGCTGAGGTCACCAGGATCATAGTGGAAGCTCATGTTGAGGTAATGATTAAGTTACCTGATGCCACCGTTCACAACCTTGGAGAATGAGCAACTTGTTTAAAGATACTATGTTTTCTTCGCCTTTAAATTATTGCATATCATCTTTGGATAAGGAAATAGACGTGCGATTAGCAAATTTTGGTAGGATTATCAAATCCTTTGTTGCACGGAGGTGTATTAGGGTACAAGGAATACAAGTATGGAAATATGAAAGAAAGAAATTTTAAAAATTATGATTTTATTATTTCATAAATATACCATATATCTTTAACTTTTGATGCATGGGCTCACAAATGTAAGATTCCTAGATTCAGTATTTTGAGGACAAGGGATTCAAGTATTATAATAAAATCTCTTCAGAATATTTTATTTATATTTATGTTTTAGTAGAGATATAAAAAATTGAGAGAGAGTGAGAGAAACTCTTTAGTACCCACAAAATTTCTCTTTCTTAGATCTAGAGATTCGATAAGAACACATCAGTATCTATAACAAAAATATAAAAAATAATTTCTATTTGAATTAAGAATAATTGACTAAGCTTATAATTTCATCTCATGTTATAAATAATTTAATCTTTTTCTTTGCGAACATAAATAAAAAGTGTCGAATCATGTAATCTTATGCTTGATTTCTTGGAGTATGTTTGATTGCTGATTCTCTATATAATTCTTTTGGTATATTAAGGTCTTCTTCATATTAACAATCTTTATGTGTCCTTATTTTTTAATAATATTTTTTAAAATATTTGATGATTCTTCTCATGATGATGTTAGAGTAATTAATTTCATTTTTCTTTGACATAAAGAAACCAATCGAATGGACACACATATTTCTAAAATTCCCACAGCACTTTGTAACAAAAAAATCCGGAGAAGGATTGGGCACCAAAGTGATATTCAATACAAGTTTTCTTTCCTTTTTCTTTTAATTTTCTAAGACCAAAGAGACTTTGATTCAAGTATTAAATTAGTCTTTTCATGACCTCTAAATACTTTAGACCGATTTAATCTAAAACAATCTTGCTCATCCATTGAAAATTTTAATTTACTAAATCTAAGGGGAATGTAATCCAAAAGCTCTCGTGAAATTTAATATATATTATCCAACTTAGAATTATTCATTAGCTATCTTTTGTTTCTTTTACTTACGTCATTCTCTCGTCACGGTGTGGGTTTTACATCATCCCTTTATTTATAAATGTAAGTCAAATTACGGTTTGACTAAGAATATGATTTTGTTGGATACGATAAACGTCGAACTTTTTTTGCTTTCAATTTTTAGCTCACTCTTTTGTAAACCTCTATGTCATGTTCAAATTTTCTAATTTTGAAAATTGATCTCTAGTGAAACTGAGTTTATTTTTAAAATTGATTTATCTATATTTTTATGTTATCTTTTGGATGAATTTGTTTTTTCAAAACTTATTCTCCTTCACATGGTACAAAATCATAAAATTACAAAAATGAGATAGAGAGTGTAATAAACCAACTTTACATTTTCTTAAGTTAGATTTAGAATAAGGTGATACAAAATAGTAGGCATGGCTTACTAACTGACTTCCAAGTTTGAATACCTAATAATTAATCGTGTTCCAACTCGAATATGGTTTACGGCTTCGGCTAAATAAAATTCATAAGTAGCTTGTCGGCCACCATTCTATTGCACAATAATACCCCTACTAATAATCTATATTTCTCTTATGTTTTTTTTAAAAAAATGATTACATTGTTGTCTATCTTTCAAATTTTGAATGATTGACAACCCTCTATACCTAATATTTGTATGCCGCATTCTATATCTAATTGCAGTCCACAATGTCTGCAGGAAATTATCATCTCAAAAATGTGCTCATTTAGTTCCAAGTTCCATCCATCAGTTATCTATTATTATTTTTCTTTTTTATATATCTTCATAAAAGACATACGAAAAACACTATGAACTCAAATAATTATGTACAGTGTTTATTATTATTATTTTTATTTACCCACATTCCCTTTAGGAGTAATTGAACTATTCTTTTACAAGAATAAACATCGGATATTAAAAAAATAAAGATAATAAATAAATCTTTATTGTAAAAGATAACGAATAAATATAATATAATATAATATAATATAATATAATATTTTGAATAAATAAATATTTATCAATAGGAGAAGATAAACCGACGACGTGTTTAATCGCCGCAACGGTCTCTTCTAGGTAAAATAAATAATATATTTATGAATAATAAATGAATTAATGGAATAAATAAAATAATTCCGGCGTGACGCTCAGAAACTCCAGAGAGAAGACCCGGAACCGTAGTCCACATGGCCGTGATCCTCCGCCATTTCCGCCGGCTGCGCTGCCGACATCGGCGAGTAGAGTTCGTACATGAACTCGTCCATCGCCACCGGGAATTTCCCACCTCCTGTCGGCAGATCCTCCTGCTGCGGCGGGTCCAAGAACGACCAGTCGAGCGCCACCCCGCTCCCGACAGTGAACCCGTCCGAGGCCTCCTCCGAGGGTTGCGACGGCAGCGTGGCACCCGGGGCCTCGGATGGGTCGCCGGCGGCGTGGCGCGCCGCGGCGGCCTGGATTTGCTGGTAAGTGAGTGGCCCTGAGCCAGCGATCCGGGGCGGGGGCGCGTCGGGGCAGTTGAGCTGGGCGCGGCGGCCACGAAGGTAGACGAGGGCGGCGTCGAAGGCCCGCGCGGCCTTCTCGGGCGTGTCGTAGGAGCCGAGCCAGATTCGCTCGCGGCTGTTGGGGAGCCGGATCTCGGACACCCACCGCCCCCACTTCCGCCGCCGCACCCCCTTGTACCGCCTCTCCCCCGCTCCGCTTCCGTCGCACTCCATCATCTCTGCCACGGGACAACCCTCAGGTGATCTCTCGCTGTCCCTTCTCATCTTCCGCGCGCCAAGTGTTCGTCCAAATGTGCACCCGGGGGGTGGATCAGTTGAATTGGCGGGAAGGGTGTGCCGTAGGGTCATATATAGATACTATACGATGCGAGAGGAGGCTGCGGGTCCCGCTTTAGGTGGTGGGAACCGGAGGCGAATGCCAAGACAGACGTAGAGAGAGTACGATTTCGTGTGAAAAACTAGGTTCGATATTAGAAAACAAGGTTCCCATGATTCTTGTTTCTACGACCCGTACGTACACCGGCCTAGTGATTTAGTTGGCTCCACATAGACGCCAACGTGGCTCCAATGACAGCAGAGGATATACATGCGCCACCAATAGGAATTTGGTGCGGTTGCCCCATGGACAAGGAGGCTTCGCGTGGCGTTCCTTGAGCGTCATGTGTTTCTTATTTCGATCTTTTTAAGGTTATTCCTGTCTTGTTCTTCTTCTTCATCGTCACAATTCACTGGAGAGCAGTAAATATTATGTGACAGCTTTATATAATTATTACCAAATTAACATTTTATTTTTAAAAAAATTGTTTTACAATATATTGTATGTTGCACAAATAATTATACTAAGAATAAAAATGTACCTCTAGTTATCACCTCAAATCAAGCAAAATATATTGGTATTAGTAGGTGGATATGTTACATTGACGTTGTTTCTACGGGGTGTTTTGACTCATCATTAGCTCCAAATGAAAATGGCATGTGCATATGTCCACATATATGAATTGTGTAAATAGCTCTCACATATAATATTATGATTTGAATTATTTCAATTAATTTAAAAATGATTGACATAGATCTAATTGTCTGTTCTATGTCATTGAACAGATAAAAATTATATTGTATGTTTTTAGAACTTTTAGTTTTTTTATTCATCTAATGCATATGTTAAGGTGCCACTAATCTCTAAGGTTCCAAAAGTTGTAGATCATATTCAACACAACCCATATTATATTTACATCCTCCATAACATAAATTGAAGTGATTGTAAGGAGCTTCAATCCCATCTATAAAATTCTACATGTACACAAATGAAGACATTCATTTTGATTAAATATTAATTTAGATTAAAAAATTTCTAAAACTGAGGTTTTAGAAATTGGTCTACATGTTTGAAGCATATGAAAACAATTATAGTACATGAAATTTATTAGTCCATCCCTTAATCGAAAAATAAATAGCCAAAAATATGTCATATCTTTTAATTGTTTTACCACCTAATGAATGAGAGCATGAACTTCTATGGAATCACTCTAGAGGATTAAAATAGTACATACAAATGAAATTTTTTTATTATTGACTTTAATTTTGACACAAACAAAAGATACTCATTTTGAGATTGGCTATATGAATGCATATGTATATGTATACATTATCCATATTTGAATCCCTTCCCATGCATGCAAAATCATTGTGATCCTTGTTGAGTCCAAGTCTAAAACATTCATGCATCTGCATCCCACTTCACTGATGCACGTACGTGGGATGATCAGCTGCGACCAGTAGAAACGAGCATAAGCTTTTAGCACAGCATTGTGGTTTGGGCAGATGACTCATTGGATCATCTCCATAGATTTGGTTATTGAGTTGATCATTGTCTCAGTTGATCATTGCAGAAGATCACCACCATGACAAGGGTAAGAATTGATCACAAGCATTTCTTCTCCCCTTTATAGTTTTCTTCTAAAGAAGGAAAGTTATCCACATTCAACGTATACTGAGGCATGAAAAATAAAGAAGAAAAAATCCATTATCATGCATGAGTACATGCATTGTGCTGGATTTTGCCATCTCTAGCATCAAAAGAATTTGATCGACAATTGACATTTTCTTGGCCTTTCGGTTTATCATGTAATTTTGTTATATTGAGTACTTGTTTCTTTGGAATCTGATTTTAGCTAGGATAGATAATAGAGATGTAGAGCCAATGCTTCATTTGGCAGGAAGGAATTAAGGAAACATACTGGAAGCTTACAACATGACCTACACGAAGACTGGGACATCTTCTAGGAAAGCCATCGGTTCAGATTGGGGTTTCACAGAACTGATGGAATTTGAAGTGCATGTGAGCTAGCTTGGATATCAAAATGGACCTACCACAACACATACACTTGCCATATCCAAATTAGATGCTTTACAAAAAAAGACCACCACTTGTCACTGAGAAATTACATATACTCAACTTGCTTGTTTTCTATGCATCATGCGTTGCAAAATGCCATATATGTGAGAACTGTATTTAAGTCGTCGAAGTGTGTAGCAAAGGTTAAATGTAGGAGGTTCGAATTTGCACATGTTTAACATCTTGCATGACAGAATGAACAAGTGTGTAAGCTGAGTTCGAGGCATGTGATGACAACAAAGGTGAGAACTGGAGAATTCTTTTGGCATTCCTACTTGTATTTGATGCTGTGACTGTGGACAACAAGAGAAGGTTGGGAACGTTTCTTTCCCCGTGAGTCACATTAGGTCAAGAGTTTTTAAAAGTTGCTAATTGCTTGTTCGGAATGAATTCTCTCTTTCTTGTCGCCTTCTAAAAGTCGGCTGCAATTTTTTTCGGGATTTTCACGTAAATAAGATCGCTTAGTTTACTTTTAGCTAATTAATCCGAATCCTCCTTTTTAGTGATCAAGCAAAGTCAACCGCTCAAACTGGCTCGATCGCCATACGAAGATATATACTCGAAGAAACAACACATAAGCAATTGAAAGTTTTATTAGGCAACTAAAAATAATCACGAGTTTGAACTGATGTAGCTCAAAGAAATGTGACGTTTGAACAGTATTCAAAAGGTCGTTGAAGTTTTTGGCATATGATGCTAGTAGATTTAGGTTGAAAACATGGTGCAGTGTCAATGAAATAAAGATCTTGAGCTTATAATTCAAACGTATTTTTTTTCCTCTTTTATAAAGAATAAAAAATATTTACCCAACACCAAATTTATGTTTTAAATGTGTAAGCTGAAAGCGATGTTTTAATTTGGAGAGGGGAAACGAGGTTAAGCAAGAGAACCGGCATTTGAGATGTGGTGTGTTTGTGGCACGTTTAAAGCATGCGATCATGTGATCACACTCGAGGTTTGTGGCACGAGTGCGAGGTGGAAAGCATGCTAAACTCCGACGATCTAAAGATCATGTCATCAAATGGGTTGCGTGCTGTGCTTTCTCTTAACATAAAAATACATGGTAGCGTTTCAGTCACCTACGAATGTGACTGGAAATATCGTCCAAGTTTAGAATGACAATTGATAAGATGGCATGAGGATGAGATTAGGTCTTAAATTATATATCAATATTATTATATCTAAAAGCTTAAACTAGTATAAAAGATGAATATTAACGGAGGATATACGTTTTTCAAATGTGACCCGGCCAACATTTGAATTCAGGGTCTTCGATTGGAACCTCATCTTAAACCTTTTATCAATATCATTACATCTAAAAATTTAATCAAAATCATCCTTGTTTTCAATTAATCATGTGAATACCAACACAAACGTGACATGAAACAATAAAATTAATTATGTTAGATTTATTATATTAATTATTTTAATTATAATGTCCCAGACTCATACATATTAAATTATAACTAATATGTCAATAGGAATATGTATGTGTTACCTCTACTTAATGATATGATTTGTGATATCTATACTCTATAAATATGATAAATGATATGCTTATGTTTTCGGCTCCTAAGATTGAAGTACATATTTTCCAAAAATATTATTATTGTGAAATATTGATTGAGTATACATAAGCATTAATATTTTCATTAAGCATTGCATAATAAGTTAAAGTGTGTTAAAAGACTTGAATACGAAGTTAAGTCATGATAATAAATATGCATATAGTGACTAGAAGTATTAGTTGAATTTTAATCGGTCTTAAGTGAATGAGTTTGATCGTAATTAATATAAGAAAGTTTGAGTTTTTAATATATGTGAAGAATCATAAGCTACTTAGGGATGAAGTAATGAAAGATTAAAGGGAGATATAAATCAAAGAGGAATTATTAGGAAACCAGGATAGAACATCATATGCGCAGCGAAAGAACAGAAAAAATAAAATCTCAGATTTCCTAAACGAAAAAGGTTTTATTATCATGCAAAGATTAATACATAAAATAAAACATAAAATAGAAAATCACGTATGTCAAGGTAAATTTATTACCTATGGAGATTGTATATCATTATAAAACCCTAGATCTATAAGATTATATATCCTTGTATATCACATGCGCAGCCAAAGAACAGAAAAAATAAAATCTTAGATTTCCTAAACGAAAAAGATTTTATTATCATGCAAAATTGATACATAAAATAAAACGTAAAATAGAAAATCACGTATGTCAAGGTAAATTTATTACCTATAGAGATTGTATATCCTTATAAAACCCTAGATTTATTAAGAGTGGATGAAGGAGGTCAACTATCCTCCTCTCTAGTAGTGATCCACATGGAAAATGTGACAAAAATGCTTTTCAAATCGCTGCATGATCAAGAAGGGCCCAACCCTCCTTACTGTCCATACACCCCAAATAGGGGTTGTTGACTGAGGAGAGGGAGGATGGAGAATAGGAGGTGGCAGCTAAAATGGGTCTAGTCTATGCCCCTTCGGTTCTCTCATATTTACAAATATTCTTATCAACTTAACTCTAATGGATCCTGCCCTATTGGGTGTTGGATCTTTATCCAATTACCCAAGCCTCTTGAATTAGTGGATCTCTACCTAAGAATCTCTAGTTGGCTCTTATTGGATCTTATCCATAAGATCCAATAATTCAGGGGCTTACTAGATATCCAATAAGATAGGAACTCTAACGGATATCTCACATCCAAACCTCTACTTATCGCAACACCTACTATATGTGTGTTGTTGAATCTCGTATTTTGATGATGAAACCACTTGATATGTGTTTATAATTTAAACTGCATTTTGATTGATGCAGGTCTACTCGATCAGGATTAGACAGTTAACGCAGGAGGAATTGACGTTGCGCCGGAGGAGATCACGTCAGGATATTGGACGGCAGAAGGCTTCGAACGTCGCGCATCGGGCCAAGGAGAGCGGAATTGCGCCAAGGATATCAGGGTTGCAGAGGTCAACCGCCGATTGGGCAACAAGCCGCAAGAAAGGACGATGCGCTGAAGAATCGGACGAAGCGCCAACCAATGACGTGCCGAGCAACAGAATGTCAATTCGCGTTGTAATAATTATCTAGATCGGAGTAGAGTTTTAGCTTGTGTGTGCAGGATTAACTACGATAACGACGAAGACATAAAGCAAAACAAAGTGTCGGAGTCAAGCACGAAGGATTTGTTGCGAGTTCGAGAGTTCGACGGAAGTCCGAAGGTTCGTCGGGAATGCTGCCGGAACTAGCCGAGAACAAGTAAGCTTGCCGAAGGGTTTTTCGGAAGCTCGCCAGAAGGTTCGTTGGAAGTTCGCGGAGCTCGCCGAGAGAGATCGGAGCTTACCGAAGAAGCTCATTGGAACTCGCCAAGATCAAATCGTGAAGTTTAAGAGCTTGCCGGGAGTTCGCAGAATGGTTTCCGAGAGTTTAACGGAAGACCGCCGAAAGTTCGCCGGAAGCTCGCCGGAAGAAGTCTTGACTTATGGACTTTGTAATAGCTTATAAAATGTCTTTAAATTCGTAGTTAGCATGTTAATTAGGGTTAGGATTAGATATTAATCCTATAACCCAAGTAGGGGCCAATTGGGCCCGAGTTCGGACTAGTTTGGGCCAAGATTGAAGCCCAACTAGTGGGCTGAAAACACTGTAGGTGGTGGCACCGCCTGGGCTGGGCGGTGCCACCGCCTAGTGCTCGAGAGCTGGGCGGTAGCACCGCCTGGGCTGGGCAGTGGCACCGCCCAGCACTGTCAGGGTCAGAAACTGACAAGCGGTGGCACCGCCAGCATCGGGACCCCAAAGAGAATTCAAATTTTGGAGCCCAAATTTGAATCCTCTTGAGGCCTATAAATACCCCTCAAATCTCAGCTGAGATTACAACTTTTTGAGTAGCAATTGATTGAGAGAAAAGTCTTAGAAAGTCTTAGCAAGTCTATGTTTCAATTTGCTAGAAAGTTCTCCTCCTTTCTTGCTGAAAATTTGTAAGAGGTTAAACTGTTCATAAAAGGTTATAAGAGGGGTATTTGCCCTTCCATTTCAAGAGATTTGCTAGTGGAAGGTGGGAGCCTCATCGAAGAGGGGCCTCGCAAGTGGATGTATGTCATTTGACCGAACCACTCTAAAATCGGCGTGATCTTTGGTTTGTATTTCCTTATTGCTATTTACATTACTGCAAACCTTCTTACATGTTTTAGTTCCTTATTACCTTTGCTGCGCATATTTAAGAATACGCTTTCAAGTTAAGCTTTTCAAGTTCCGTTCTTATCGTACCAAAGATTTATTAAAACCGAAGTTTTAATCCGCTGCACTAATTCACCCCCCCCTCTTAGTGCCGCTCCGATCCTAACAATTGGTATCAGAGCCCGGTATTTCTAATTTTGGATTTACACCCGAGAGAAATGGCTCTTCATGGCTTTCAAGAGGGCTTATCGGTTTTACGTCCACCGTTGTTTAACGGATTGGACTACACTTGTTGGAAAACTCGAACGAGAGTTTTCTTGATTTCTATGAATTTGGATTTATGGAATATCGTTGAGAACGATTTTCAACTTCCCTCTAAACCGATGAACGAATGGTCGGATTTGGAGAAGAAGTATTTTTCTTTAAACGCAAAGGCTATGAATGCCTTATTTTGCGCTTTAGACAAAAATGAGTTCAATCGGATTTCTACGTGCGAAACGGCTTTTGATATTTGGCGAACACTTGAAATCACACACGAGGGAACTAGTAGAGTCAAAGACTCGAAAGTTAACATTTTAATGCATGATTTCGAGCTTTTTCAAATGAAGCCGAGCGAAACCATTGTTGACATGTACACCCGTTTTACGGATGTCGTCAATGGTTTACAAACTCTTGGCAAATGTTTCTCGAATTTTGAACTTGTTAGTAAAGTTTTACGATCGCTTTCTAAAGTTTGGGAATCAAAAGTTATGGCAATATGAGAAACAAAAGATTTAAATATTTTTCCACTTGAAGAACTTATCGGCTCATTGATGACATATGAAATGGTGCGCAATATACATGATGAACACAATGAACACTTGAACCACCTTCCAAAGAATAGGAAGGATTTGGAACTCCGGACAAATGAATACCACTTGAGCGATGACTCAAGTGATGAGGACAATGATGAACTTGAACTTCGAACACTAACTCTTAATAAGTTCATTAAACAAAAATCTAAAATGAACAATGAACTTGAACGGAGGAAGAGGCCAAAGAAAAGGAAGGCACCCAAGGATGAATCAAGAACTTCCAAAGATGAAACGGCGAATTGGGCTTTGATGGGCTTCGACTACAAGGTAAGTAACTCAACTCTCTTGAATTATTTTGAAATTACTTGATGTTTTCCATGATGTATTTTCTCTTTTCTTTTGAATAAATATTTTTCTTAAAAATTGTATGTTTTATGTTAATAGAATAAAATGTTAGATTTAAATAATCATATATATGTGCTTGAGAAGCAAGAATGTGTATTTTGATGATTTCCATATTAACTTTGAATGATGATGCATGGTTTTTATATGGAAGGCTTGATGATATTTTTTTTAAAACATTGTCTTTGGTTTTCAAACATGATGTATGTTTTTGACATAAGAACAAAACTTGAGCATGCTAATATAAAGTCAATCACATGAATTAAAACTAAAGAAGTTTTAGTTATCTATAAGAATCATTCAAAATTATGTTCAATGAAACCATTGCATAATGATGTAATGAAAATATTAAACATTTTGAAACCATGTTTTAGTGTCATGCATAATGATCATACTTAATAAATTTCAAAATTATGCATATGAATCTTGTGATTTATGGATTATTGATTTTTACCATAATGAAAGTGCCTTATTAATCTTTGTTGTAATAAATCTTACACTTTTGGTTTTAAACATTATACATGTTTTTATTTGGTATAAGTGAAATAAAATCATATGAATTGAAACAACTAAAAAGAGGAAAATATTTTTTCTTTGAAAAATTATTTTTCTCTATCCTATTGATCTTGATGTTTATTATGATAAATCTATGTATACCATTTTGAATCTCTTGAAAGTAATGTTGATATTTTGATGATTTTGATGATTTAAATTTGAAATGAGTTTTATCAAAATCATGATATTGATTTCTTGGAATAACATGAGATTACCTTTGATGATCATTTTGATTCATGGAATTTTGGATTCATGACTTGGTCTTACATTTGTTTATAAGATGGTTGAAATCTTTGTACGTTTGAATTCTTCCCTTCTCCTTTCAATTTATGCATGTTATATGTTAAAGATTTAAAACCATGTTTTGGTATCATGCATATCTAAGAAATATTGATGTGACAAATTGAATAAGTTGAAAATGAATGATGATTTTTCTCTTGAATATAACTTATGATATTTTTTATATAAATCATCATTTTGATTTCTCGACATTCGATACATGAGATTTTATTATAAATCAAAATTTCTCATTAATCGATCTTCTACGATTTTACTTGATATTCTCTTGAGAGGAGATTTTCTAAATGAATCATGATTTTTCCTTGGAGTTATTACTTGATTTTTCTTTTAAAACAAGATCTCTTCTTTGTACTCCTATGATTTTTCTTGATATTTTATTTAAAGAAGATATTTACTATATGAATCATGTCTTTTGGTATTCAAATGATTTTATCCTTCATGACATGATTTCTTTGTATTTATGGCTTGCATGGCTTGAAATGTTTTGGTATAATGCATGCAATAATGAAATATTCATAAAGTTAAAATGATGTATGCAATACTTATTATAATGATGTACATGATGTATTTATTGCATATGATGTGTATCATGAATGCTTTAAATGATGAGTGTTTGGTATCATGATCAACATGTTGATAAATGCTTAAAAATTTTAATGTTTGAGTATCATATATGATATGCTTATTAATGATGATTGATTTATTTTTCGGTATCGTGCATGAAAAATAAGGTTATTGAAATTATGTATGTTTTAATTTGAATATATAATGATGCACAAATAAGAATGATACTTACCTTTGTCATAATATGAAAATTAATATAAGGGTATTCTCTTCTTTTTGACAATGACAAAGGGGGAGCAATAATTTCTAGCGTGGACATCATGAAAAGAGGCAAACTAACTAGCTTGCACAATTCAAGATGAAAGCAAAAAATTGCACTTCTCAAAAAAGAAGATGCAAATGTAATATTTGCCAAATTGTTTGCTTGCCTCATGTAAAATATTATCTCTTGCTAGTTTGGCATTTTTTCTAGCTTGTATGTAGCAAAACTTGATCACTTTTTCAAACATTTTGCTAGCTTACACTTTGCAAAGAAAGCAAAAATGACACTTCTAGAAGAAAGAGCTTGTTATTTTGAACATCACAAGCTTGCCTATCTTAAGAAACAAAAATTGCAAAAGTGCTATCTTGCCTATCTCAAGAAGCAAAACTTGCAACTTGCACATTGCAATAGGAAGCAAGAATTATGAGCTTACACAAGAAAGCTATCTTACATTTGCTTTCGAAATTTTTGCTAGCTTGTATATTGTGAAACTTACATATCGTAAACATTGCTAGCTTGTAGTCTAAAGAGAAGCAAAAAGTTGCTATATCAAAAGAAGCAAATGTGCTATCTTGCCTATCTTAAGAGGCAAAAATGCTAACTTGCACATCTAGCAAAACTTGACAAATTTGCATATTTCAAGAAGCAAGAGTTGCTTTCTTGAACATCTCAATATTGCTAGCTTGCATGATGTAGAACTTACTATCTTGAATATTACCAAAAGTGCTATCTTGTATGCTGTAAAACTTGCATATCTAAAACTTGATAGCTTGAATGTTCTAAGCATAATGCATTACTTGCTAAATTTTCTAGCTTCAAAACTGCATGATGATAAAACTTAATATTATGTTTTTCATGCAATGAGTTGAACCCATATAACAAATACTTGATTGTGGTACTTCTCCTTTTTGTTGATGACAAAGGGGGAGAAGTATGTTGATGACATGACATATGATGCATAAGTTTTATGCATATGTTCATGATGATGTGTTGCAAGTATTCATGATGAATATTGCAATGACTTGAATTCTGTTTGAATTCAAGGTTCTATCAATATGGCATATTGATAGGGGGAGTTTGTTTAAACTCCGGAAGTTAAGGTTAACTCCGTCATCAAGTGGTTGTCATCATAAAAAAGGGGGAGATTGTTGAATCTCGTATTTTGATGATGAAACCACTTGATATATGTTTATAATTTAAACTGCATTTTGAGTGATGCAGGTCTACTCGATCAGATTAGAGACAGAACGCAGGAGGAATTGACGCTATACGGAGGAGATCACGCCGAGATATTGGACGACGAAGGCTTCAATGTTGTTGCGCATCAGGCCAAGGAGAGCGGAATTGCGCCAAGGATATCGGGGTTATGGAGGTCAACCGCCGATTGGGCAACAAGCCGCAAGAAAGGATGATGCTTGAAAGAATCGGACGGCGCCAACCAATGACGGACGAGCATGTAATGTCAATTCGTTGTAATAATTGTCTAGATCGGAGTAGAGTTTTAGCTTGTGTGTGCAGGATTAACTACGATAACGACGAAGACATAAATAAAGCAAAACAAAGTGTCGGAGTCAAGCGCCGAAGGATTTGTTGCGAGTTGTTCGAGAGTTCGACGGAAGTCCGAAGGTTCGCCGGAATGTCGGAACTAGTCGAGAACGAGTAAGCTTGCGAAGGGTTTTTCGAAGCTTCGCCGGAAGGTTCGTTGGAAGTTCGAGGAGCTCACCGAGAGAGATCGAGCTTACCGGAAGCTCATTGAACCTCGCCAAGATCAAATCGTGAAGTTTAAGAGCTTGCCGGAGTCCGCAGAATGGTTTCCAGAGTTTAACCGGAAGACCGCCGAAGTCGCCGGAAGCTCATGGAAGAAGTCTTGACTTATGGACTTTGTAATAGCTTATAAAAATGTCTTTAAATTCGTAGTTAGCATAATTAGGGTTAGGATTAGGTATTAATCCTATAACCCAAAAATAGGGCCAATTGGGCCCAGTTTGAACTAGTTTGGGCCAAGATTGAAGCTCAACTAGTGAGCTGAAAAACATCAGAGGCGGTGGCACCGCTTGGGCTGGGTGGCACCACCCAAAGACTATCGGTCGAAACCGATAGGGGGTGGCACCCCATCGACACAAGGGTGGCACCACCAAAGATCGGGAACTCCAAAGAGAATTCAAATTTTGGAGCCCAAATTTGAATCCTCTTGAGGCCTATAAATACCCCTCAAATCTCAGCTGAGATTACAACTTTTGAGCAGCAATTGATTGAGAAAAGTCTTAGAAAGTCTTAGCAAGTCTAGTTTTCAATTTGCTAGAAAGTTCTCCTCCTTTCTTGCTGAAAATTTGTAAGAGGTTGAACTGTTCGTAAAAGGTTGTAAGAGGGTATTTGCCCTTCCATTTCAAGAGATTTGCTAGTGGAAGGTGGGAGCCTCATCAAGAGGGGCCTCGCAAGTGGATGTAGGTCATTTGACCAACCACTCTAAAAATCGGCGTGATCTTTGGTTTGCATTTCATTATTGCTATTTACATTACTGCAAACCTTCTTACATGTTTTAGTTCCTTATTACCTTTTTTGCATATATTTAAGAATACGCCAAGTTAAGCTTTTTTCAAGTTCCGTTCTTATCGTACGAAAGATTTATTAAAACCGAAGTTTTAATCCACTGCACTAATTCACCCCCCCCCCCTCTTAGTGCCGCTCCGATCCTAACATGTGTGACTAGCCATATCTATTAAAACTTCTTCTGACTCAGTGAATTAACATCTCTTATAATTATTCACTCGATTTATCAACTATAGATGTACTATGCCACTATGTCGTAGTCCTTAGATGAAATAGGGGAATCCAATCTATTGAATTTGTCTGTCCTCAATTATCATGTATATATAATCCTTCATCTATATAATATCCTAAAGAACATATGTCGGGCATGGTGCTGTCTAGCCCATACGGAATCTACTCAAGTCTCGCTTTAATCCAATTCTCACGAAGAATTCTCTCACTTAATCCGAATGACCTTAGCTAGGAATTTGCTTGAGCAAGAACATATAGGATATTCCTCTCATAATATTGAGAGCGGATGATTCTCTATTGAGACTCGATTACTCTTGTAAGATTGGCTAACACTCCCAATGATCGATCGTGCTAGATTTGGAACCTCCAGACCTATAAATTTGGTGTCACAAAGAGCAGAGTACTCATATAGGGCATCATTGGTGTCTCAAGTGCTAGTCATAGGTACCCTGTAAGCCAATCACGTGAGTGATGACACATGTGACATGATATGCACTCTTTTTTCTTATTATATTATTTGATATTTTATCACTTTATTTTACATACTGCATATATTATGAAGTCCATAGATCTGTGCAATGGGAATCAGATCATGATCAGATCACGATAATGAGACTAATTCACCTTTAAACACTATTCCTAAATAATCCCAGTCATAGATTACTCGAGAATGACATCGAGATAACCAGACAGAATGGTGTATTATATACCTATCCATATGATGTAGGCAGCTGGTTTCAGAGTTGCTCATATGGGGACACTAAGGGTATAGTGCAGGTGCTCATTAGAGAATAAGTTCACTGATTGATCCTTTCATAGAATACTGGATGGTTGATGATACATTATTATGAAATAGTGATTTTGTAGTCCTAGTAGTGTATCTGATCCTTAGACTTGAGACACTAAAGATATCTTGTATGAGTACTCTACTCTTTAATACCAGACTTATAGGTCTAGAGGTTCTAGATCTAGTGTCGATAGAGGATCATCCACTCTTGGTGTCATGAGAGGAATATCCATTGTGTTCTTGCTTAGACAAATCCTTAGCCAAGGTCATTCGGATTGAGAGAGAAAGAGTTCTCTAGGAGAATCCGATTAAAGCGAGACTCGATGAGAAATTGTATAGGCTTGACAGCACCATGCCTGGTACATGATCTCTGAGATATTAGGTAGTTAAGGGACTATAAGTATACAATAAATGAGGACAGATAGGTCCAAAGGATTGGATTCTCTTATATCGTCTAGGGACTATGGCTTAGTGGCCTAGTACGTTCGTAGTCGATGAGTTGAGTGAATTGTTATGAAGATAATAATTTAGTGAGCTAGAAGGAGTTCTGATATGTATGACTCATGGCTAGCTTGATATTGGGCCTAGAGAGTCACACATATATGGTATATGTTGTGATGAGTAGAGATTCAAATATTAGATATCCGTTGGAGCCCCGATCTGATTGGATATCCAATAAAACACTGAATTATTGGATCTTATGGATGAGATCTAATAAGAGCTCATAAGAGATTATTAGGTAGAGACTCACTAATCTAAGATGCTTGGGCAATTAGATGGAGATCCAGTACCCAATTGGGTAGAATCCATTAGGGTTAATTGGGGGACTATAAATAGGAGGGAACTAAAGGCCCATAGGTTGCAACTTCTTTGTTGCCACCTCCTATTCTTCTTCTCATATAGTAGGCGTAGAGATTTGAGGAGCATCGTCGTAGACTTACTGTGTGGATCACTGATAGAGAGGAGAACGCTTGACCTTCTTCATCCTCTCCAATAGATCTATAGGGATTCAGAGATATATAATCTTCCTAGGTAACACAACTATCTCACATTTGGTTTTCTATGTCGTGGGATTTGTGCACCAAATTTTGCATGACGATTAAAACCTTTTAGGAAATTTAGGATTTTTATTTTTTGTTCTTCCACTGCGCATGTGATGCCACCCATAGATTTCCCCACAGTAGCATCAGAGCTAGGTTGTTCGTGTGAAAGATTAGTTTTGAACTATGTGTGTTATGTTTTTGAAAAGTTTTTGATATCAAAGATGAAAACTGTTGCTACCTTTATTGCCCTCGAAAATGGTAGCCTTATTGCCATCTACGTGCAGGCCGGCCCGCTTGCAGCGGCAGCCGCAAGGGTGGCGCCCGCAAGCAAGCTGCTTGTACGCAGCAACTATTGCTGAGCACAGTTGCAGACGTAGGCAGCCAGCCGTCCGTAGGCAAACCTGCCAACGTGCAGGCACTACACCTGTAATGCAAGTGGTGGCACCCACAGGCACTGCCTGTGGATACAATGCCCGTAGCGGCACTCGCTCGTGGGCTATCGACTCGTAGGGGTAACCATCGCCTGTAGTAGTGCTTGTAGGGGCAACCGCCCACAGGGACAGTGGTGCCCGTAGGGGTGCCCTCTTGTGGGGGCGCCTGACTACAAGGGCGGTGTCACCCACAAGCATAGCGCCCATAAGCGAGCCACCTGCGAGTAGAGGTGGTGCCCCCTAGACCCCCTATAATGGCCATTGCTAGCAAGGTGGCGGCGGCTAAAACGTAGCAAGGGAGAAAGAGAAAGGGGAATTAGGGTTTTTTTAGAAAAATGATAGATTTGCCCCTCATAATTTTATAAATTTTAAGTTTGTCCTTTCTATTTGATTTACTAAAATGTCCTTCATAATTCAGAAAATTCCCTACATGTCCCTACTTTCAGAAAATATTAGTTAATTAAAATTTTTAATTAATTATTATTATTATTATCTAGTAGTCCTATATGATAATGATGAGTACATATGATATATGATGTGGACGGATGATCATGGACCGTGTGATATATGTGTACATGTGATTATTATTATTATTATTGAGGTTTACTAGCCTCTAATTTATTTTTAGTTTATTATCGGGCCTACGTGCTTGTGATTAAGTTGTACTTATATGAGGATGTTAGGATCAAGAGCGGCACTAAGAGAGGGGGTGAATTAGTGCAGTAGAAAATTCTTCGATTTTTGTATAAAATATTTCGTACGTTTGATGAAAACCGAATCGGAAGGATAGCAACTTGAAACATATGAGAGTATAAGCAAGATGAGGAGAGAAGTAGTTTGCTATGAAATGATTTGCAGTTAAATTAAATTGCACTAATGAAAAGCAAACTAGAATTTAGAGTGGTTTGATCACCTGACCTACATCCACTTTCGGATTTCTCCTCCGATGAGGTATCCAACGTCCACTAAAGGCCTTTCTTCAATAGGTGAAGACCAACCACTTTTTACAGCACTATCTCCTTTTCACGGGTTTAGGAGAAAACTCTTACAAGTCTCTCACCTCTTTGAATGATCTCAACACTTAGAAAGCGAGGAGGAGGACTCTAGCACTTATTTACAACACTTTTACACCCCAACAACTCAAGATTATCTCAATGCTTTCATGCAGAAAAGGGTGAGGTTTTTATGAGCCCAAATAGCTTAAAAATGGAGCCAAAAAGTATCTAATCTCGGATTTCCAGGGTCCTGGCAGTACCACCGCCATTGTTGGGCGGTACCACCACTTGACACTTGACAATGGGTGGTACTATTGTTGAATCTCGGATTTTGATGATGACATCAATTGTCATTTGTTATCTAATCCATATGTTGAGATAAGTGTGCAGGATTAACTACGATGAAAGTAAGACATGTAGTAGGAGTTACGTCGGAGTCAGGACTATGATCACGTTGGGAGTTCGAGAGCTTGACGGAAGTCCGGACGGTCGTTAGAGGTTCTGCGGGAACAAATCCAAGAAGTCCAGGAGCTTGCCGAAAGAAGCTCGTCAGAACTCGTCAAGTGGATCGTCGCAAGTCCAAGAGTTTGCCGGGAGTCCATAGGAGCATCGTCGGATGTTCGCCGGAAGTTCGCCGGAAGAAGTGATTGACGCATCGGAGCAAGCTGTAGTAAAAGTCTTAAGAATTGTAGTAGTTAGCACGATGATTAAGTTAGAATTGGGAGGTGATCCCATTAACTTAATCTAGGGGCAATTGGGCCCTTGAAAGAACCAAATTGGGCCGAATGGATCAACCCATTCGGACCCAGATCTCTCGCCCAGAGGTGGCACCGCCTAGGGCTCGGTCTCCGAGTTCTGGCTGGGCGGTGCAACCGCCTCTGACAACGGTGTAACCGCCTGAGCTCGGTCTCCGAGCTCTGGTTGGGCGGTGCAACCGCCCCAATTAGGCGGTGGCATTGCCTGAGCTTGGTCTCCGAGCTTTGCCAGGCGGTGCAACCACCCCTGACAAGCGGTGGCATCGCCCATAGGCTCAGTCTTCGAGCCCTATCAGGCGGTGCAACCGCCCCAGTCAGGCGGTGCAACCGCCAGACCCTGGAATTCCGGGAATTGATAGTTTTGAGCTCGAAATTCAAACTGGTTTGCGGCCTATAAATACCCTACTCTTTCAGCAATGAAAGAGCAACAAAAAACCACCAAAATCCTGATCTTACTCTGAGATTTTTGAGCTCAAAAGTGTTGTAATAAGCTAAAGGTTCTTCTCCCTCTTTTCTTCCAAGTTTAGATCTTTCAAGAGAGGAGAGAAAAGTTTGTAAAGGTTGTCTCCTAAGCCCGTCAAAAGGAGTGAATCTGTAAAAGGGTGGTTGGCCTTCGCCTATTGAAGGAAGGCCTATAGTGGACGCCGGCACCTCATCTATGGAGGAAGCCAAAAGTGGATGTAGGTCAAGATTGACCAACCACTCTAAATCATGCTGCTCTCTGGTTTGCATTTACTTTGAGCTTATTATCCTTACTGCAAACCTCCTTCATAGCTTACTGCCTTTTTGCGCTTTTACATGATCAAGCGTTCCAAACTCAATATTTTTGAATCATGTTTAGACGTAAATCGCTTTTCTCGCATGTGACGAACATCGTATTTCAGTTTGCGCTTACATTCTGATTTCCATCACAATAGCAAACTGCCTTAATAGATTCGTTTTAACTGCTTCTTGCCTAATCACAAGTTAAAGTGATTTACGAATCGACTTTTCTACTGAAATCACTTTTACCATACGAAGATCATATTTCAGTTTGCGCTTACATTCTGATTTCCATCATAACTGCAAACTGCCTTTATAGATTTATTTTAACTACTTCTTACCTGATCTTAAGTCAAAGAAATTTACGAATCGACTTTCTACTGAAATCGGCTTTGTCGTACGAACGCAGTTTTAAACGTTGAATGTTTTCCGCTGCACTAATTCACCCCCCCCCACTTAGTGCTCTTGATCCTAACAACTATCGCTCAGTTTGGGCGGTACCACTGCTAGCAGCAATAACTACCGGTAGTACCACCACCCAATATGGTCGATACCACCGCCCAGACCACCTGGGAGACTAGGTCTTCAGGGAGGTGCCACCGTTGACCATGTTTTCAAGGGCTAATTAGGCTATTCAATCCGACCCAAATCAGCCCTGTTAAGGGGGCCCAATTGGCTCCTAATTAAATTAGTGGGATTATCTCCCAATCCTAACTTAATTTATACTATAACTATGATAATTAAGATATTATCATAGCTCTTTTTATTCTGGTGCGTCAATTGCTCTTCCGGCGAGCTTCCGACGTACTTCCAACGAATATCCGACGAACTCTTGGCAATGCTCTGACAGACTCCCGGCAAGCTACTGGACTTTACGACGATCTTCTTGGCAAGTTTTGATGAGCTTCTTTGGCAAGATCTTGGACTTCTTGGTTGGTTCAAGCAGAACTTTCGACGAATGTTTGGACTTCTGATGAACTCTCGAACTCCCAATGTGATCTTAATCTTGACTCCAGCACAACACCTGTTTTATGTCTTACTACTATCATAGTTAATCATGCACACTTTTCTCAATATATAGATTAGATCAAACAAATTACAATTGACTTCATCATCAAAATCCGAGATTCAATAGAGGAGGCACAGCGGGAATATGGAAGTGATAGAGGGACCCATGAGGCCGAGACGGACGATCACGACACATAGAGATGCCGACGGAACCGACGAGAATGAGATGGATGATTACAGGACATGGAGATGCTTCGTTGCACACATAGATCTTGATATGAGTGATTAGGCCTACTAGCTCGAGCTTGATCACATTAGGGTGTGGTCCATAATCATCTGGTGTGATTACTGATGTGATATATGATTACTTGTACACCTACTAAATATATATATATATATATATATATATATATATATATATATATATATATATATATATATATATATATATATATATATATATATATATATATATATATTTTGTATGCGATGTAGATATATATTAAATATGTATGTGTGTGACACATCATATTAAGAGACCAAATAAAAATTCCCCTCTTTATAATATTAAATTAGTAAATGCGAGACAATTAGATTGACCCACGTGGCTTTCTATCGTTATAGGTAAGGGACCAATTCCTGTTGTAGGTTGAGTTGGTCGAGTCACTCGAGGCTCACCTATTTTGTGATTTGCTATCTTGCCTATGAGATAAAGATATCACCGATAACCTGAGTATATGGTATGCTTGGTTAAGTCACCCGAGAACATATTATCAAATTAGACTCATCTTGTAATGATGGTGATGACTTAACCAAATACCATGGTTGGTCGAGTCACACAAGGCCATGGTGGTTCAAAGGCCAAACAAGACGAGAATCACAAAGAGTTGTCAGTGACAAGAGTTATCTACCTTTACGGGCTTAGCGTAATTGGTCAAGTCACTCGAGGTTACGTTAAGATACTGATTGGATCCCGATCCCCAATAGAGATCTGTTGGGGGGGGTCTTTGATTCACATGCCTATGACATAGAGATCTGTTGGGGGTCTACTTTTTCTGATGATTTCTCAATGTATAGATATGTGTACTTGATGAAGTACAAGTTCGAGGCCTTCGAGAAACTCAGGGAGTATAAGAATGAGGTGGAGAATAAGACTAGAAAGAGTATTAAGACTCTTCGATCAGATCGAGGAGATGAGTACTTAAGTACAGAGTTCACTCAGTTCATCAAAGATCATGGGATTCTATCCTAATGGACACCTTCTTATACACCCCAGCTCAATAGTGTATCATGTAGAGAAATCTTGGGGGTGACATCATATGTATAGCGGAAGAACAAAAAATAAAATCCCTAATTCTCAAAGATATGTTCGTCATCATACAAAGATTGGTGGGCTAAATTCATAAAACTTAAAATTGCATATATAAAAGATTGTGTTAGTTTGGGAGATCGTATATCCCCGAATCCCTACAGATCTCTAGGAGAGGATGAAGGAGGTCAAGCGCTCTCCGTACTAGCAGTGATCTACATAGCAGGACTGCGATGATGCTCCTCAAAACTCCAAGCCTACTCTGAGAAGAAGGGGAGGAGAATATGAGAGGCAATCAAGAAGCTTTGGCCTATGAACTGTTAGTCATAGGTACCCTGCAAGTCAATCACGTAAGTGATGACACGTGTGACTTGACATGTAGTCTTTTTACTTATTATATTTTGACATTTTATCACTTGAAATTACTTGTTGCTTGAATATATTGTGATGTCCATGGACCTGTGCAATGGGAATCAGATCGTGATGAGATCACGATAATGAGATCGATTCACCTTTAAACACATATCCTAAATAATTTTGGTCATAGGTTACTCGAGAGGGACATCAAGATAACCGGACAGAATGGTGTGCTGTATACTCGTGCATATGATGGAAGCAACTGGTCTCATAGTTGCTCATGTGGGACATAGGAATATAATACATGTGCTCATTGGAGAATAAGTTCACTGATTGATCCGCTTTCGAAATGCTGGATAGTTGATGAGACCTTATTATCAAACAACGATTCCGTAGTCCCAATAGTGTATCTGGTCCTTTGACTTGAGACACCAAGGATGTCTTGTATGAGTACTTTACTCTTTGGTACTGGACTTATAGGTTTAAAAGTTCTAAATCTAGTACAGCCGATTATTGGGAGTGGTAGCCAACCTTATGAGGAATATTGAGTGTCGATAGAGGATCATCTACTCTCGATGTCATGAGAGGAATATCTCATGTATTCTTGCTCAGATAAATCCTAGGATAAGGTCATCTAGATTGAGAGAAAAAGAGTTTTTTGGAAGAATCCAATTAGAGTGAGACTCGATTAGAAACCATATGGTCTGATAGCACCATGCTCGGTATACGGTTTTTGTGATATTAGATAGATGAGGGACTATAGGTATATAGTAACTGAGGACAGATAGGTCAATGGATTAGATTCCCCTGTATCGTCTAGAGACTGTGGCATAGTGGCCTAGTATGTTCGCAGTCGATAAGTCGAGTAAATTATTATGAAGATAATAATTCATTGAGCTAGAAAGAGTTCTGACAAGTATGACTCACAGCCAGTTCGATATTGGGCCTAGAGGGTCACATATATATAGTAGGCATTGCGATGAGTAGAGGTTCAGATATGAGATATCCGCTAGAGCCCCTATCTTATTGGACATCCAATAAGTCTATGGATTATTGGATCCTATGTATGAGATCCAATAAGAGCCCATGAGAGATTATTATATAGAGATCCACTAATCTAAGAGGCTTGGGTAGTTGAATGGAGATCCAATACCCAATAGGGCATGATCCATTAGGGTTAAGTTGACAAGGGACCTCTAGAAATAGGAGTGATTCAATGGTTCATAGGCTAGAGCCTTTTGGTTGCCTCTCCTATTCTCCTCCCCCTCTCCACCTCAGAGAGCAGGCCTGGAGTTTTGAGGAGCATCGTCATAGCCCTACTGTGTGGATCACCGCTAGAGAGGAAGACGCTTGACCTCCTTCACCCTCTCCTAGAGATCTATAGGGATTCAAGAATATACGATCTCCTTAGGTAACACAATCTATCTTATACATAGTTTTAAGTTTCGTGAATTTCTATGCACCATTCTTCGCACGACGACGAATACATCTTTGAGAAATTATAGATTTTGTTTTATGTTCTTCCAGAAAATAGGGATTTTGTTTTATGTTCTTCCGCTGTGCATGTGATGTTGTCGCCTAGATTTCCCAATAATGGTATCAGAGGCAGGTTGTTCGTACGAAATATTGGTTTTGAATTATGTGTGTTGTGTTTTAGAAAATCCTTTAACGTCAAAATCGTTGATTCAAAAAGCAAGAGAGGGCATTAACTATTGTTGCCCTCATAGCTTTGCAAAAAGCTACTTGCTACCTTTTGGCCACCAGCGTATAGGGGCCGCAGGCAACCATCAACCATCCGCCCGCAAGCAAGCCGCCTGCGCGCAAGCACTACGCCCATGCACATGGGCGGCGCCTGCGGGAGCTAGGCCCACGGGCGACCTACGGCCACTGCACCCGAGGGCAGAGGCACTGCTAGTAATAGGTGCCCAACAAACCAATCACGCGAGTGATGGCATGTGTGACTTGACATACAATCATTTTGCTTATTATATTTTGGCATTTATCACTTTATATTGACTATTGCATATATGCATGTATATATTGTGATATCCTTGGATTTGTATAATGGGAATCGGATCGTGATAAGATCACTATAATGAGATCGATTCACCTTTAAACACATATCCTAAATAATCCTGGTCATAGGTTACTCGAGAGGGACAACGAGATAAACGGACAAACTAGTCTGCTATATACTTGTCCATATAATGGATGCAGTTGGTCTCATAGCTGCTTGTGTGAGGATACTAGGGATACAATACAAGTACTCATTGGAGAATGAGTTCACTGATTGATCAACTTACGAAATGCTGGATGGTTGAAGATACCTTATTTTCAAATAGTGATTTCGTAGTCCTAGTGGTGTATTTGGTCATTAGACTTGAGATACCAAGTATGTCATTTATGAGTGCTCCATTCTTTGATACCAGATATATAGGTTTGGATGTCCCAGATCGAGTTCAACTGGTAATCAGGAGTGGTAATCAACCTTACGAGGGCTATTGAGTGTCGAAAGAGGATCATCCACTCTTGGTGTCATGAGAGGAATATCCCATGTGTTCTTGCTCAGACAAATCCCTAGCTAGGGTCATTTGAATTGAGAGAGAAAGATTTCTCCGGGAGAATTTGATTAGAGCAAACTCGAGTAGAAACCCTATGGGTTTGATAGCACCATGCCCGGAATATGATCTTTGGGATATTAGATGGATGAGGGACTATAGGTACACGGTAACTGAGGACAGACAGATCCAATAGATTGGATTCCCCTATATCGTCTGGGGACTGCAACGTAGTGGCCTAGTACGTTTGTAGTTGATGAATCGAGTGAATTATTGTAGAGATAATAATTCACTGAGCTAGAAGGAGTTCTAACAGGTATGACTCACGGCCAGCACGATATTGGGCCTAAAGGGTCACACACATATGGTAGGCATTTCTATGATTCGGATATGAGATATCCGTCGGACCCCCAATCTTATTGGATATCCAATAACCCCCTGAATTATTGGATCCCATGAACAAGATCTAATAAAAGCCCATGAGAGATTATAGAAATCCATTAATCTAAGAGGCTTAGGTAGTTGGATGAAGATCCAATACCCAATAGGGCAGGATCCATTAGGGTTAAGTTGACAAGAGACCTCTATAAATAAGAGGGATTCAATGGTTCATAAGCTAGAGCCTTTGCTTGCCTCTCCTATTCTCCTCACCCTCTCCACCTCAGAGTAGGCCAAAAATTTTGAGGAGTGTTGTCACAGCCATGCTATGTGGATCACCACTAGAGAGGAGGGCGTTTGACCTCCTTCACCCTCTTATAGAGATATGCAAGGATTCAGGGATATACGATCTCCCTAGGTAACACAATCTTACTATACGCAGTTTTCTATTTCACAGATTTTGCGCACCAATCTTTGGGGTGCATGTGATGTCGCCACCTAAAATTTTCCAACAATGATATCAAAGCCAGGTTGTTCGTGCGATATATAAGTTTTGGAGAAGCTTTTGGCGTTAAAATCGTTTACACAAAAGCGAGAAAGGGCAGCAACTGTTATTGCCCTTGTTGCAATCGTAGATGGCAATGCTACCATCCGCGTGCAGGCAGGCCACCAACAGTGGCAGACACAAGGTGGGCCGCGTGCAGGCAGCGCCCTATAATGCTGCCCGCAGGCAAGGCCGCAGGCACGATGGTGCCTACGGGTGCTGCACCTACTTGTAGAGGCATTGTGCGGCAGCGGCGTCTGCGGGCACTACCGCCTATGGGTTCTGCGTGGGGCAGCGCCACCCGTAGGGGCAACCACCCACATGGGCGGCGGCTATAGGAGCAGCCCCCACGGGCAGAGGCGCCCGTGGGTGTGGCAACGCCTACAGGGGTATCCTCCCACGAACAAAGCCGCCCACGAGGAGGGGATTGCCACCTACAGCAGCGGAACTGCTCGTGGGCACCCTACCTCCCACCATAGAGGGGCACAAGATAGTTTTGCCCCTCGAAATTTTAGAAATTTTGGATTCTATCCTTTTGTCTAAATTATGAAAATACCCCTCAAAATTCAAAAAATTCCCTACATATCGCTAATTTCAAAAAATATTAATTAAATAATTAAAAGGTTTAATTGATTATTATTTTATTATTATCTAGTAGCCGTACATGATGATGATTTATACATGTGATGTATGATGTGTGGATGGATGATCATGAATCGTGTGATATGTGTACTTGTGATTATTATTATTGGGGTCTACGAGCCTTCATTTTATTTCTCATTTATTATCGGACCTACGTGTTTATGATTAAGCTGTAATCATAGGAGAAGGCAAAGCGGGAGCATGAAAGCGATAGCGGGACCCATGAGACGAATGATCGGGATGTATGGAGATGTGTCGAGATGTCGATGGAACAGACGAATACGAGATGGATGATCACATGGCATGGAGATGCACCGCTTCATACATAGATCTTGATATAAGCGATTAGGCCCACTAGCTCGGAACTGATCACATTAGGTTGTGGTCCATGATCATCTGGTGTGATAGCTTATCCACCTAGTAGATGTAAATATATATTAAATATGTATATGTGTGACATGTCATATTAGGAGACCAAATCATAGAAACTCATCTCTTGATAATATTAAGTCGGTATACGTGATACAACTAGATTGACCCACGTGGCCTTCCATCGTTATAGTTAGGGACTAATTCCCGCTGTAGGTTGACTTGGCCGAGTCCTACAAGGTTCACCAACATCGCAATTCACTATCTATCCTACGACAAAGAGATGTCACCGGTGACCTAAAGACATGGTTTACTTGTTCGAATCCCTCAAGGGTATATCATCGAATTAGACCCATCTTGTAACAATGGGGTTAACTTAACTGAACATCATGATTGATCGAGTCCATCGAGACCATGGTAATTCAAAAGCCAAATAGGAACATGGTACATATACATATATATATATATATATATATATATATATAAAAGTATGTACATATGTATATATATATATATATATATATATATATATATATATATATATATATATATATATATATATATATATATATATATATATATATATATATATATATATATATATATATATATATATATATGTATATATATATATGTATATATGTATATATATATATATATATATATAAATATAAATAAACAAATAAATATATATATATGTACATATGTATATATATGTATATATATATGTATATATATAAACATATGTACAAACATATATATATATATACACGTACATGTACATATATGTATATGTACTTATACACATACATATATATATATATATATATACATATATATAAATATATATATACATATATATATATATACGTATATATATATGTTTATATATATATGTACATATATATATAATATGTACATATATATATATATATATATATATATATATATATGTACATATATATATATATATATATATATATATATATATATATATATATATATATATATATATATATATATATACATATATATATATACATATATATATATATATACATATACATATATATATATATATACATATATATATATATATATATATATATATATATATATATATATATATATATATATATATATATATATATATATATATATATATATATACATATATATATATATACATATATATATATATATATATATATATATATATACACATAAATACATATACTCTTATATATACACATATATGTACATATATATGTACATATATATGTACATATATATATGTACATATATATGTACATATGTGTACATATATATACATATATATACATATGTATATACATATATATTCATATATATTTATTCTTTTATTTATCCAAAATTCATAAAACATAAAACTCCAATTTGGGATCGAAAAATAATCTGTGTATGTTTCTATATTATTGTATTAATATTTAGTCGAGATGTAAAGGCATTTGGAGTTAACTTATTAGATTAGGCTCAGTGTAGCGTTGCACTTATAACTAGGAGGATCAACGATGTTCTGCACAGTTCTGAAACCGCTTCCGTTTTGCACACCGTCACCAAGAGCATTGGATCCCATTATTGTACCCATTACTGTTCCCCTTCTCCTAGACCCTTTGCAAATAACCTTATCTTACCCACATTAAATAAAGCGGTTATTGCTGTCACCGGTGCTATCTTGAAGCCTCCAGCTGACCTTGTGCAAATAACCTAATTGGCAGTCTTCTGTACGAAAGCTATCACCAACCAGCTTTGATCAAACATTAATCTAATATTTTCTTCTCGTATGTCAACTATGATTAGAGTTCATCATCTTCTCACCGCACAGCACGCAGTCTGTAAACTGCGATGGAAAGTGTTTGATAAAATACAGTGCGATACGAGGATGATTAGATATTTATTAACATGTCTTTTATTTATATAGGTTGGAGGAAAGATTTCTCTCAATAAAGCAACGAGATTTTTCGTACAGTTGAAAAAAGCTATCATGCCCCCACAATATGGTACTCATGTCAAGGATGTTGATTTTGGACCAATGTAATGAAAATAATTTACGAATGAGAGTTTTCGTGAGTAAGTCTGGTAGTTAATCCACCAAATGTACATGAGAACACGTAGTTAATATTTGACAACTTGATCGCACATAAAGTGGAAGTCAATGACAATATGTTTATGCGGGAGTAGAACACTGAATTGATGCATAGGTAGGTTGCTCTGACATCATCACAATATATTATAGGAGTAAGTGTAGAATCAATATTATGTTCTTTGAATAGATTCATTATCAATTAAGTTTTGCAGAAACAGAGATGATGGCATGGTATTCAGCTTCAATTGTAGACCGTCGACTATCTTTTGCTTCTTAGAACTCTAACTGATTGGATTAGCTCCAAGGAAGATAATATACCATGACGTGGATGTTCTATCATTAAAGTTTCCTGCCCAATCAACATCGGCAAAGTGAAGAGTGTTTGCGGAGAAACATGCCATGATTGAGGGTCCCTTTAAGATATAGCAAGATTCGTTTGACTGCAAACCAATGCATAATAGATGGTCGATGCATGAATTGTGATCATTTATTAATCGCAAATGAGATGTCTAAATAGGTGAGAGCTAGGTATTGTAAGGAGCCAACTACTTGTCGGTATTTAGTGGGTCCGTAACAAGACTTCCATCACATAATTTGAGTGATTCACTAGTAGTGAGGGGAGTTGTAATCGCTTTTGCATTCTCCATATTTATTTTTTATAATAAATCTTGAATATACTTTCTTTGTGATAGAAAGAGACTTGTAGATACATACATTGCTTCTACTCCCAAAAAGTAGCTCATGGTTCCAAGATCTTTCAGGGAGAATCGATCTGCTAATTGCTTGATGAATGCTTGGATATCTATAATATTATGACCCATGACAATAGTGTCAACCATATACCCCAAGAGATATATTGTGCCTCTATTTTGTTGTCGTAGAAATAACGAGGTATCAAACTTGGAGTTGATAAAGCGAGTGGAAGTTAAAAATTAGCCAAGTTCAGTGTACCAAGCTTGTGGAGCTTGACGAAGTCTATAAATAGCTCTTTGTAGTTTGCAAACATGCCTTGGATATTGAGGATAGATGAAACCAAGAGGTTGCTATATAAAGATGTCTTCATTTAGAGTCTCTTGTAAAAAGACATTGTTAACATCCAATTGTCATAAGTGCTAGCCTTTAGTGATGGTCAAACTCAGGATAAATTTGATTATTTTGGGTGTAACAATGAGACTAAATTTCTTAGTGAAGTCAATACCAGGTCGTTGATGAAACCTTTTGATGACTAGACGTACTTTAAATCTAGCAACATATCCATTTGGGTTCCGCTTAATTCGAAAGACCCATTTATACCTGATGATGTTTTGTATGTGATGAGAGGGAATAAGGATCCATGTTGCGTTATGGAGGAGGGCATCATATTCTTCACACATGACATTACGTTAATGTAGAAACTTTTAGGCTTGAGTGAATATGGTGGGTTCAATAGTCTCAGGTGAGGAGTTTTGGATAGCTTGTAGGTCAATAATTTGATATAGTTTGAAAATGTCACTCTAGAAGTGTGTTGTCATCGAAGGTCCAGAGGTTGTGGGATTATGTGATTGTATTGTTGGTATAGGCGATGGAGAGTCACTAACACGAGTTGGGTTAGGCTGAGATATTTCAATGTCATTAGGTCAAGAAGGAGGTAAAGATAATAGTTGTGTTGCGGAATGTATTGCTTCACCAATGGGGGAAACTTGAGAAAAAGGGAGTGGAGAAGTAATGGAGTGAGTGAACAGTTGCTGAACTAGAGTAGTAGTAGAGTATGGATTCTAAGGAGAAGGACTAGACAGAGTTATAAGAGGCTCATCCGACAGGATCAGGGTATACGCTAGTGATAAATGTTTGTTGGAGTGACTTGCACAGTAGGAGAGTCATGGTTCTAAAAAGGAAAGGTAGACTCCACAAAAATAACGTGACGTGATATAAAGACATTTTGGGTTTGGGGTTCGTAGCATCGAAAAGCATTACGTTGAAGGGTGTATTCTATGATAACGCAAGGCTTAGATCTTGATGTTATCTTATAGGAGGCATAGGGATGTAACATGGATAACATAGACAACCAAATAATTGAAGTTTCTGAAACTTTTAGAGGTTTATGAAATAGTGTTTCAAATGAGAACTAATTTTACAAGACTGAAGTAAGCATATGATTAATAAGGTAGACTACAGTTTGAAAGGCCATTGACCAAAAGGTTGGAGGCATAGAGGCCCGATATATAAGAGTGGGACTAGTTCTAACTATAAGTCAATGTTTTCATTCGATAGAGCCAACTAGTTAAGGTGTATGTGGGAGTGACTTGAGGTGTTGTATACCACAAGCTGAGAGACAAGATGTCAAGGCTTGATATTCATCTCTAATATCAGAGTAAACAGTTTTGATTATAGACTGAAATTAGTTCTCGACCAACTTTCTAATGTTGGTAAAGATCATGAAAACTTTAGATTTATGGTGAAGAGAATAGAACCATGTGTACTTAGTGAAATAATTTACAAAAATAACATAAAATCTGAACTTGTCAAAAGAAACGATTAGGGCAGGGCCCCAAACATTGGTATAAATAATCTCAAAGGGTTTAAGAGCAGCATATGGAGGATGTGCCAAAGGGCAATTTATGACTTTTATTGCTAAGACAAGCATCACAATGAGTTATAGATTTACTTGATTTAAAATGGGGAAGAGAATAACGAGAAAGTAATTTCTACTAGATAAGAGATGAGGGATGACCAAGATGACAATGCCACACATCAATTGGAGCTACAACCGAAGAGTGAACAATAGGCTAGGTTATTTGTGAAGCTGACGCCCATTCATAAATGTTATCTCTATTCTGGCTTTAGACCAAGGATGCTCCGGTGCTCAAATCCTTGACAAGAAAAGAGTCAAGAAAGATTTCAATTGAAGTATTATTTTATTTACATAATTTTAAAACGGAGATGAGATTTTGTTTAATGTGAGGTGCACATATAATATCATCGAGTGTAAAGGGTGCGGTATGTGAATTAAGCGTTGTGGAACTAGTATGAGTAATAGGAATTCCTTTACCATCACCAATGATGATATCTTCATTTCTGTCATAGTTGTTATGGATAGACAAGTTCTAAAGATCAATGTGATAAGAGGTGCTAGAGTACACAATTCAATTAGGTTGATTAGTAGCCAGAGTAGTCATGAGATTCGCTTGAGGCCATCGTGATGGAGTAGGGAGTCTGGGTCGAGACCAATAGACTTTCATGGAGTATCCAACTTTATCACATAGATGATAGACGACTCTTTGTTGGCTTGTGAGGTTAGGATGGTACGGTTGATGGTTATTGAAGTTGCAACCTTAATAGAAATGTTAATGATATGGATGAAGGGAGGTTTGTTTGGGACCCATAGGGTCAGAAGACATCTTGGCCAAACCTTTGTTGATATTCTTACTATAATGTTTGCTCTTCCTCTTGGTTTTTTGACTGACTTGAGTTGTGATGGTTGGTCTGGGCAACTTATCCTCGTAGTTTAAATATATCTCATAGTCAGTTAACTTATCATAGAGTTCTTCGAACAATATTGGTGAGTCACATGCTCGGAGTGCGACTGCCAGTTCCTTATGCTCATCTTCTAAGCCATTAAGGATATAGATTATAACTTCTTCATCACTAAGGGAATAACCTATCAATGCCAAGTCATCGATAATAACTTTGATATTTTATAGATAATTAGCAATAGTACTTCCCTCATATTTTATTTTCATTAAACTGAATAGAAGACCAAGTATGCAAGTACGTGAATGATTTGCCAAGGTTGTTTGCAACTTGTACTATGCCTCTATAACAGTCCATGCGAGTATGCGAATGATTTGCCAAGGATGTTTGCAACTTGTACCAAGCCTCTACAGCAGTCGCACATGAAGATATTAGTGGGGTGATGGATCCAACGACTAAGGCTTGAATAGCTTGGAGGATGAGATAATCTTGACATAACCATAGTTTATGAGTTGGATTTGGTATAGGACTGGGTTCTCTGGGAGGACAATCGAGAGAACTGTCGACATAGCCTAGCAAGTCGTATCCAAATAGGAGATTAGAAATCTAGGCTTTTGATAACTTGAAAGGGATTAGTAGTGTAGCATTGACGGAGATAAGTTCTATATATGAAGAAATACTATGATTCACTATAAGAACAATAACTAGAACGTCAAAAGTAGATGAGGAAAATATTCTGAGCATGTGTATGGATCTTACGGAGGAAGCTAGCAAGAAGATGTTTGATCAGGAAGGTTTCCTGCAATATTGCTTTTATTGGGAGGAGAGGTTCTACTGTTATTACAACAATAGCAACTGAAGAAGGTGTTGTCGCTCTAGGAAGACCCCGTTCTTCTCCTTGGATTCTTGGACACTTGGATTCAAGAATACTTCCAGCGAGCCGATGAGAGGAGATGGAAGGAAAATTACGGTGGGGAATACCACCTAGCAAAAGAGGAGAAGCAAGGGAAAGGTTGGGATCGTTGGCGATTGGGAGATCCACTATGTATTTCACTACTTTTCCCAATTCATCTATCATGTCGGGGGAAAGAATGTTTAGTGTCATGCTAGAGTCAATGATGATGCTTGGTGATCCAGAAGCAGTAGGAGAGGCTGCCGAGATATTTGTGTTGCCGAGCTGATCCCGTTGAGAGTTAGTATAAAAATTCTTGTCTGGTGATGGGCATGGTCAAGACATCACTTTCGGAGGGGCCATAACCATCACCAAAAACTAGCTAGCTAGTGGCGAAAGGCTGCGACAAGGGAACCAAGCAGTAGGAGAACTTGCTGTTGATAGAGGAACCGAGCTGGGAGATGAGGGAGAGTTGCCCGACAAGTCTCATAAGCCCACCTATCCTGTTGCTGAAGGTGCCGCTACTCTTATGAGAGCACCCGAAGGTGCAGCTGTTAATCTCTAGAGCAGCGATCGGTAGTAGAGTCCAAAAATCAATGACTGAGGGTTGCTACTGCTTGTTCGTTAATTGGCAGATCAAAAGAGAAAGAAGTCTACCATTATGTCTTCCGCAAGGGAAGCTTCGATGGTGTAGCTGGTAGTGGCCGTCGAGATCTGTCCTTCGAGCCAAAGGTTCTCACAAATAATAAGCTCTACCTCCCTATTGATAACAGAGAGATCATAACAGAGAGATTTCCTCAACTGCATAATAGATGAGATTTCCTCAACGGTATGAGGCAATCTCTCTGCTCAGTTAAAGAAATATCTTTCACCATCTATAAATAGACTTCATAATATTAGTTCACTTACTGTTCCAACAGGGAATCATAGTATTTTTCCACATACAAATCTTATCTCTATAAATGTAGCATCCCTTATCCCCTTTAAATTATCCAAAGGTGGCAACTACGCATCTTGGGGTGCTCAATTTTCTAATCTTCTATTTGGCTATGACTTTCTAGACTATGTCGATGGCTCTCTTCCTTGTCCACCAAAGATGATCAACATCCCCGAAGCATCCAGTTCAGTATCAAATCCAGACCACAAACTATAGTTACGCTAGGATCATCTCATTCTTCAAGCAATTCAAGCTTCAGTCACTGGATCCCTCGCCCCACTCATATCTTCATGTGACACTACTGTCGAAGCCTAGTGCAAGTTGCAAACCACCATAGCAAATCGTTCACGAACTCGCATGCTTATTCTCCTATCCGGACTTATGAAAACAAAACAAGAGGGAAGTACTGTTACTGATTATCTGCACAACATAAAGATTATTATCGATAACTTGGTCTTGATAGGTCATTCCCTCAATGATGAAGAAGTTACTATCCATATTCTCAATGACCTAGGAGATGAGTACAAGGAACTGGCAGCATCAATACGGGCACGTGATTTACCAGTGTCATTCGAAGAACTCTATGACAAGCTGACTGATTTTGAGATATATCTCAAGCGTGAGGACAAATTGTTAGGACCATCCATCATGGCTCAAGTCAATCAAAAATCCACGAGGAGGGGCTATCAGTATAATAAGACTATCAACAAAGGTTCAACCAAGATGCCTTCTAAACCTTTGAGCTCCAACCAAACCCCTCCTCCACATCATCAATATTTCAATCATGACAACCAAGGTGGTTACTTCAATCATCAGCAGTCCTGGTGCCCTCAACACATAAATCAACGAAGAGTTGTCTGCCAATTATGTGATAAAGTCGGTCACTCTACAAAAGTCTATCGATCTCGACCCTGACTTCCTGCACAATCACATTGGCCTCAAGCAAATCTCGCAACTACTCCAAACACTACTGATCATAATTGGATCGTGGACTCTGGCGCATCCCACCACATTACCTCTGATCTACAAAACTTGTCGATCCATAACAACTATAGTGGACATGACGACATCATCATCGGTGACGGTAAAGGACTTCCTATTACTCAAACTGGTTCCATAATGCTTAATTCACCAACCACAACTTTTATACTCGATGATGTTTTGTGTGTACCTCACATTAAACATAATCTTATTTCTGTTAGGATCAAGAGCACTAAGAGGGGAGGGTGAATTAGTGCAGCGAAAAACTTTCAACGTTTAAAACCACGTTCGTACGACAAAGTCGATTTCAGTAGAAAAGTCGATTCGTAAATTTCTTTGACTTAAGATTAGGTAAGAAGCAGTTAAAACAAATCTATAAAGGTAGTTTGCAGTTATGATGGAAATTAGAATATAAGCGCAAACTGAAATACGATGTTCGTACGAGAAAAGCGATTTACGTCTAAACACGATTCGAAAATACTGAGCTTAGAAACGCAATTGTAAAAGCTCAGAAGGCAGTAAGCTATGAAGGAGGTTTGAAGTAAGGATAATCAGCTCAAAGTAAATGCAAACTAGAGAAGATGGGAGTTTACAATGGTTCGGTCAATCATGACCTACATCCACTCCTCCGATTCCTCTTCCGTCGAGGCCACCGACATCCACTAATGATCTTCCTTTACTAGGCGAAGGTCAACCTCCTTCTTACACCCCTCTTCTCCTTTTACTAGGTTTAGGAGACAACCCTTACAAGCACTCACTCTCCTCTCTTAAATAGAATTTTAACACTTAAGCTAGAGGAGGGAAATTCTAGAGATTGCAGTAGTGTTTTCTCTCTTTTAATCTCTCTATGCTTGTGTATTTTATCCAGGGATTGGAGGGGTATTTATAGGCTCCAAACCAGTTTGAATTTGGAGCTCAAATCTGTCATCTCCCGGAATTCTGGGGTCTGGCGGTTGTGCTAGTCATAGGTGCCCAACAAGCCAATCACGGGAGTGATGGCACGTGTGACTTAATATAGAATCTTTTTGCTTATTATATTTTGGCATATATCACTTTATATAAATGCATACATATATTGTAATGTCCTTGGATTTGTGCAATGGGAATCGGATCGTGATGAGATCACGATAGTGAGATCGATTCACCTTTAAACACATATCCTAAATAATCCCAGTCATAGGTTACTCGAGAGGGATATCGTGATAACCGGACAGACTAGTGTGCTGTATACCCGTCCATATGATGGATGCAGCTAGTCTCATAGCTGCTTGTGTAGGGACACTAGGGAAACAGTACAGGTGCTCATTGGAGAACGAGTTCACTGATTGATCTGCTTACGGAATGCTGGATGGTTGATGATGCCTTATTGTCATACAGTGATTCCGTAGTCCTAGTGGTGTATCTGGTCCTTAGACTTGAGACACCAAGGATGTCCTGTATGAGTGCTCCACTCTTTGATATCAGACATATAGGTTTGGTTGTCCCAGATCTAGTACAGTTGGTCATTGGGAGTGGTAGTCGACCTTACGAGGGCTATTGAGTATCGATAGAGGATCATCCACTCTCGGCGTCATGAGAGGAATATCCCATGTGTTCTTTCTCAGACAAATCCCTGGCCAGGGTCATTCAGGTTGAGAGAGAAAGAGTTCTCCGGGAGAATCCGATTAGAGCGAGACTCGAGTAGAAACCGTGTGGGTCTGACAACACCATGCTCGATATATGGTCTCTGGTATATTAGATGGATGAGGGACTATAGGTACACGGTAACTGAGGACAGACAGGTCCAATGGATTGGATTCCCCTGTATCGTCTGGGGACTACGGCATAGTGGCCTAGTACGTCCGTAGTCGATGAGTCGAATGAATTATTACAGAGATAATAATTCACTGAGTTAGAAGGAGTTCTAACAGGTATGACTCACGGCCAGCTCGATATTAGGTCTAGAGGGTCACACACATATGGTAGGCATTGCGATGAATAGAGGTTCGGATATGAGATATCCGACGGAGCCCTTGTCTTATTGGATGCAGATCCAATACCCACTAGGGGAGGACCCATTAGGGTTTGACAGGGGACCTCTATAAATAGGAGGGATTCATAGCCCCATGGGCTAGAGAGCTTTTGTTTGCCTTTTCCTATTCTCCTCTCCATCTCCGCCTCAGAGTAAGTCTGGAGTTTTGAGGAGCGTCGTCGCAACCCTGCTGTGTGGATCACCGCTAGAGAGGAGGACGCTTGACCTCCTTCACCCTCTCCTAAGGATCTGCAAGGAAACAGGGATATACGATATCCCTAGGTAACACAATCTACTCTATATGCAGTTTCATGTTTCACGGATTTTTGCGTACCAATCTTCGCACAACAACGAACATCTCTTTGGGAATCGGGGATTTTGTTTTTCTTGTTCTTCCACTGCGCATAAGATGTCACCCCTAAGGATTTCCCAACAGTGGTATCAGAGCCAGGTTGCTCGTGCGAATGATTGGTTTTGAACTGCTTGTGTTGTGTTTAGGAATAATTTTGACGTCAAAATTGTTGACCCAAAAACAAGGAAGGGCAGCAACAGTTGCTGCCCTCGATCTACGTGCGTGCAGCGCAGCCGAAGGTGGACAGCACAGGGGCTGCGTCTGCTGCAGCCGGCCGGGGGCCTGCTTGCAGTAGGCTTGCTGCCGGCGGAGCTGGCAGGCCACGGGCAGAGGCGCCGCAGGGCAGCGGCGCCCGCCGCCGCTGCTCCCGCGGGCGAAACCCCCCCTAAGGGGCGGTCGCCCGACGGGATAGCACCGCCTGCGGAGGTGGCGACGCCCGAAAAGGGCGCCCACTCGCAGCGGCAGCGTTGCCAGCGGGCGTGCCGCCTGCAGCGAGGGGAGTGCCCTCGCCCTACCGCACAGGCCGCTGCCGGCAGGGTGGCGACGGCGGCAACAACGAAAAGGGGAAAGGGCATTATGGTTTTCTGGGCAAAAGATAGTTTTGCCCCTCGGAATTTGAGAAATTCCAGTTTCTGTCTTTTGTCCAAATTATGAAAATACCCCTATGAATTCAGAAATTCCCTATAATGTCCATGATTTCAGAAAATATTAATTAATTAAAAGGTTTAGTTGATTATTATTTTTTATTATTATTATCTAGTAGTCCTTCATGATGATGATTATTTATACATGTGATGTATGATGTGTGGAGGGTGATCATGGACCGTGTGATGTGTGTACCTGTGATTATTATTATTGAGGTCTGCGAACCTCCATTATATTTCTCGTTTATTGTTGGGCCTGCATGCCTATGATTAAGTTGTAATCACATGAGGAGGCACAACGGGAGCGTGGATGCGATAGCGGGACCCACGAGACGGATGATCGTGATGCATGAAGATGCATCAAGATGTCGACGGAACCGACAAGGACGAAATGGACAATCACAGGACATGGAGATGCAACGTTGCACACATAGATCTTGATGTGAGTGATTAGGCCTACTGGCTCGGGCCTAATCATATTAGGTTGTGGTCCATGATCATCTGGTGTAATTGCTTATACACATATTAGATATATATATATATTTGCATGCGATGTAGATATATATTAAATATGTATATGTGTGACATGTCATATTAGGAGACCAAATCATAGAAACATCTCTCGATAATATTAAGTCGGTAAACGTGAGGCAATTAGATTGACCCACATGGCCTTCCATCGTTATAAGTAGGAACCGATTCCCCGGTGTAGGTTGAGTTGGTCGAGTCCCTCGAGACTCACCTATATCGCGATTCGCTATCTTGCTTACGACATAGAGATATCACCGGGTGACCTGAGGGCATGGTATACTTGGTCGAGTCCCTCGAGGGTATATCATCAAATCAGACTCATCTTGTAACGAAGGTGTTGACTTAACCGAGCATCATGGTTGGTCGAGTCCCTCGAGGCCATGGTGATTCGGAGGCCGAACAGGACGGGAATCACAAGGAGTTGTGAACGACAAGAGTTGCATACCTTTTAGGCTTAGTGTGATTGGTCGAGTCCCTCGAGGTTACACTAAGACGCTGATTGGATCCTGATCCCCACTAGAAGTCTGCCGAAGACTTCCGTTTCATGTGCTGAGGGTGTCGTGTGACTCGTTAGTAAAATAATGGGAGCATATTAAGATAGAAGTCCATATCTTGATAGTTTATTTCTTGCAAAATCGGCATGTTATTCATTTCTGCTGCATCTTTATTTTCAGAAAATGTCGCTTTCAAATCCCTTACGTGGCATACTTGATGTCAACCGCCTCACTGGTCCAAATTATACGGATTGGCTCAAGAACTTGAGAATTGTTCTCACAAATGAAGAAAAAAATCGTGTAATCCCTTGATACAATGATGCCTACCAAGAAGCTGCAAACGAGGATGAGATCGCTCGCTACGTGAAGTACATTGATGACTCCACTCTTGCTCAATGCTATATGTTGGGCTCTATGACTCCTGAGTTACAGAGACAATATGAAAAGATGGATGTCAGATCCATTCTCCTACATGTTCAGAATTGTTTTTAAGGAACAGGGAAGGACTCAAATGATATGAGATATCTAAGAGCCTCTTCCGCGCTAGGATGACTGAGGGGATACCGGTTCAGAACCATGTCCTAAAGATGATTGAGTGGATAGAGAAACTCACAGGTCTAGGAATGGTCCTAGAGGATAACTTGTGTGTGGACATTGTGCTTCAGTCCCTACCAGATTCCTTTTCACAGTTCATAATGAATTTTAATATGAACAAGCTTGAAGTGACTCTCCCAGAGCTTCTCAATATGTTGAGGGAGGCAGAGAGTACTATCAAGAAAGAGAAGCCAGTTCTCTACACTGGTGAGACCAAAAGGAAAAGGAAAGCAGAAAGGTCCCTTAAGAAGGGAAAGGGCAAGGTCAAACCAGGTAAAGCAAAGGTTGCTAATAAAGACCCAGCAAAGGACAAAGGCCAATGCTTCCATTGTGGTAAAGATGGGCACTGGAAGAGAAACTACAAAGAGTACCTTGCAGAAAGGGCAAAACAAAAGCTTGATGAAGCTTCAGATACATTCATGATCAGTCTCCATTTGTCAGACTCTTATGATAGCATATGGGTATTGGATACCGGTAGTGCTTATCATATATGCAATTCATTGGAGGTTCTAGCAAGGCCTAGGAGACTAGGGAGAGGCGAGATGGACCTCAAGATGGGTAATGGAGCAAAAGTTGCTGTATTAGCTGTTGGCGAGGTCGCCCTACATCTGCCTAGTGGAGCTTTTATTACATTAGATGCATGTTATTTTGTTCCTTCTATTTTCAAAAACATTATCTCCATTTCATGTTTAACAGTTAGTGGATATAAATTTGTTTTTGAGAACAATGGTTGTTCGATATTATTAGATGATAAGATCATCATGAAAGGAACATTGCATAATGGTTTATTTATATTAGACACCACTCCACATATCATAAATGTAAATGTGTCCAAAAGGAAACGAGATGAGTTGAACAGTGCATACCTGTGGCATTGTAGGCTAGGTCACATCTATGAAAGAAGGATTCAAAAGTTACTAAATGATGGATATCTAGATCCATTCGACTATGTGTCATATGCAACTTGTGAGCCTTGCATTCGTGGAAAACTGACCAACTCTCCATTTAGTGAAACTAGAGAGAGAGCCACTGAGTTGTTGGAACTCATACATAGTGATGTATGTGGACCCATGTCAACTCATGCCATTGGAGGTTACTCCTACTTCATTACATTTACTGATGATTTCTCAAGGTATGGATATGTGTACTTAATGAAGTACAAGTCTGAGGCCTTTGAGAAATTCAGAGAGTATAAGAATGAGGTGGAGAACCAGACTGGAAAGAGTATCAAAACTCTTCGATCAGATCGAGGAGGTGAGTACTTAAGTATAGAGTTCACTCAGTTCCTCAAGGAACATGAGATATTATCCCAATGGATACCTCCTTATACACCTCAGCTCAATGGTTTCTCTGAAAGGAGAAATCGTACATTATTAGATATGGTATGGTCCATGATGAGTTTCGCTGACCTACCCATCTTATTCTGGGGATATGCCCTAGAAACCGCAGCTTACCTTCTGAACAGAGTTCCAACTAAGTCAGTAGTGTCTACACCATATGATATATGGAAAGGGAAGAAGCCTGATCTTAAGGTTGTTAAGATTTGGGGCTGCCCTGCACATGTTAAAAGACACAACCCCGATAAGTTAGAATCACGGACAGAGCGATGCAAATTTGTGGGATACCCCAAGGAAACTTGTGGGTATTATTTCTATCATCTCGAGGACCAAAAGGTCTTTGTAGCTAAGAGAGCAGTGTTCCTTGAGAAGGAACACATTCTTTGCGGAGATAGTGGGAGAATGATAGAATTGAGTGAGGTTGGAGAACTAAGCTCAAGCACCACTCTACAGCCCGAGTCTGTTCAGGTACCTAATACACAAGTTTCAACTTTACGCAGGCCTGATAGAGTATCCCATCCTCCTGAGAGATATGTGGGACATATTAGAGGAGAGGATGCATAGGATATTGATCCTCAGACCTACGAGAAGGCTATTATGAGTATAGACTCCGGGATGTGTCAAGAAGCCATGAATTCTGAGATGGATTCTATGTACTCCAATAAGGTTTGAAACCTAGTTGATGCGCCCGAAGGTATTGTACCCATCGGTTGCAAGTGGATCTTTAAGAAAAAGATCGGAGTAGATGGAAAGGTAGAGACCTATAAAGCAAGGCTAGTAGCTAAGAGGTATCGTCAAAGGCAAGGTGTTGACTATGACGAAACCTTCTCACCCATAGCAATGCTAAAATCCATCAGAATTCTATTGGCTATTGCAGCACACTATGATTATGAGATCTGGCAGATGGATGTGAAAACCGTATTCCTCAATGGGAACCTCGAGGAGGAGGTGTATATGATGCAACCTGAGGGATACGTGTCCAAGAACTGTCCAGATAAGGTATGTAGGTTGCTTAGATACATTTAAGGATTAAAGCAAGCTTCCCGAAGTTGGAACATAAGATTTGATGAGGCAATCAGATCTTATGACTTCGTTAAGAACGAAGATGAGCCTTGTGTATACAGAAAGGTAAGTGGGAGTGTTATCACCTTTTTTGGTGTTGTATGTGGATGACATCCTGATCATTGGGAATGACGTAGGAATGCTATCCATAGTAAAGGCTTGGTTATCTAGACACTTCTCCACGAAAGACTTAGGGGAAGCATCCTATATTTTGGGGATTAGAATCTATAGAGATAGATCCAAGAGGATGCTTGGCTTGTCCCAGTCCAGGTACATAGAAACCATTGTCAAAAGGTTTGGCATGGAAAATTCCAAGAGAGGTCTCATACCGATGAGACATGGGATATCGCTTTCTACGAGTATGTCCCCAAAGACTCCAGAAGAAAGGGCGAACATGGATATGATACCTTATGCCTCAGCAATAGGGTCTATCATGTATGCCATGCTATGTACTAGGCCTGATATAGCGCATGCTCTGAGTGTCACGAGCAGGTATCAGGCGGATCCAAGCTTGGAGCACTGGAAAGCAGTAAAGTGTATCCTTAAGTACTTGAGAAGGACTAAGGATCTTTTACTAGTATATGGAGGTAATAGTCTTAAGGTTGAAGGCTACACTGACTCAAGTTTTCAATCTGATATCGATAATAGCAAGTCAAATTCAGGGTATGTGTACACCTTGAATGGAGGAGCAGTGTGCTGGAAGAGTTCCAAGCAAGATACCACTGCTGACTCGACCACAAAGGCAGAGTACATTGCTGCATCAGATGCAGCAAAGGAGGGAGTTTGGGTGAAGAAGTTCATCATAGATTTGGGAGTCATGCCGGGTAGCGAAGAGCCGATCTCCTTATATTGCGACAACAACAGGGCGATTGCTCAAGCAAAGGAACCTAGGTCTCATCTGAAATCTAAGCATGTTCTGAGGAGGTTCCACCTTATCAGAGAGATCGTGACCCGAGGAGATGTAGTAGTGGAAAGAGTTCCATTCGAAGATAACATTGCAGATCCACTAACAAAGCCGTTGTCTCAGATTTGTTTTGAGCGTCACAGGAGTCTGATGGAGATCAGACACATAGGTGATTGGCTTTAGGTCAAGTGAGAGATTGCTAGTCATAGGTGCCTAGCAAGCCAATCACGTGAGTGATAGCACGTGTGACTTAATATAGAATCTTTTTGCTTATTATATTTCGGCATATATCACTTTATAACTATTGCATAAATGCATACATATATTGTGATGTCCTTGGATTTGTAAAATGGGAATCGGATCGTGATGAGATCACGATAGTGTGATCGATTCACCTTTAAACACAAATCCTAAATAATCCCGATCATAGTTTACTCGAGAGGGATATCATGATAACCGGACAGACTAGTGTGCTATATACCCGTCCATATGATGGATGCGGTTGGTCTCATAGCTGCTTGTGTAGGGACATTAGGGATACAGTATAGGTGCTCATTGGAGAATGAGTTCACTGATTGATCCGCTTACGGAATGCTGGATGGTTGATGATACCTTATTGTCAGACAGTGATTCCGTAGTCCTAGTGGTGTATCTGGTCCTTAGACTTGAGACACCAAGGATGTCCTGTATGAGTGCTCTACTCTTTGATACCAGACTTATAGGTTTAGCTGTCCCAGATCTAGTACAGCTGGTCATTGGGAGTGGTAGTCGACCTTACGAGGGCTATTGAGTGTCGATAGAGGATCATCCACTCTCGGCGTCATGAGAGGAATATCCCATGTGTTCTTGCTCAGACAAATCCCTGGCCAGGGTCATTCGGGTTGAGAGAGAAAGAGTTCTCCGGGAGAATCCGATTAGTGCTGAGACTTCGAGTAGAAACCGTCCAGGTCCGACAACACCATGCTTTCGATATAAGGTCTCTCGTATATTAGATGGATGAGGGACTATAGGTACATGGTAACGAGGACAGACAGGTCCAATGGATTGGATTCCCCAGTATCGTCTGGGGACTACTGGCGTAGTGGCCTAGTACGTCCATAGTCGATGAGTTGAGTGAATTATTACAGATAATAATTCACCGAAAGTTAGAAGGAGTTCCGCAGGTATGACTCATGGCCAGCCTCGATATTGGGCCTAGAGGGTCACACACATATGGTAGGCATTGCGATGAATAGAGGTTCGGATATGAGCTATCCGACGGAGCCCTTGTCTTATTGGATGCAGATCCAATACCCACTAGGGGAGGACCCATTAGGGTTTGACAGGGGACCTCTATAAATAGGAGGGATTCAGAGCCCCATGGGCTAAAGAGCTTTTGTTTGCCTTTTCCTTTTCTCCTCTCCATCTCCACCTCAGAGTAGGTCTGGAGTTTTGAGGAGCGTCGTCACAACCCTGTTGTGTGGATCACCGCTAGAGAGGAGGACGCTTGACCTCCTTCAACCTCTCCTAAGGATCTGCAAGGAAACAGGGATATACGATCTCCCTAGGTAACATAATCTACTCTATACGCAGTTTCATGTTTCGCGGATTTTTACGTACCAATCTTCGCACGACGACGAACATCTCTTTGGGAATTGGGGATTTTGTTTTTCTTATTCTTCCGCTGTGCATAAGATGTCGCCCCCAAGGATTTCCCAACAGGTTGCACCGCCTGACTGGGCTCAAAGACTGAGCCTTTGAGCGGTGCCACTGCTTTGTCAGGGGCGGTTGCACTGCCTAGCAGAGCTCGGAGACCGAGCTCAGGCGGTGCCACTGCCTGACTGGGGCGGTTGCACCGCCCAGCTAGAGCTCAAAGATCGATCTCAGGCGGTTGCACCACTGTCAGAGGCGGTTGCACCGCCCAGCCAGAACTGGGAGACCGAGCCCTAGGCGATGCCACCGCCGACCCGGGCGGTGCCACCTCTGGGCGAGAGATCTGAGTCCGAATGGGTTGATCCATTCGGCCCAATTTGGTTCTTTCAAGGGCCCAATTGCCTCTAGATTAAGTTAATGGGATCACCTCCCAATTCTAACTTAATCATCGTGCTAACTATGACAATTCTGAAGACTTTTACTATAGCTTGCTCCGGTGCGTCAATCGCTTCTTCCGGCGAGCTTCCAACGAACTTCCGACGAATTTCCGATGGTCCTACGATGATGCTCCTACGGACTTCTGGCAAACTCCTGGACTTGTGACGTTCCACTTGGCGAGTTCTGATGAGCTTCTTTTGGCAAGCTCTTGGACTTCTCGGATTTGTTCCCGTAGAACCTCCGACGACCGTCCGGACTTCCGTCAAGCTCTCGAACTCCTAACGTGATCATAGTCCTGACTCCGGCGCAACTCCTACTGCATGTCTTACTTTCATCGTAGTTAATCCTGCACACTTATCTCAACATATGGATTAGATAATAAATGACAATTGATGTCATCATCAAAATTCGAGATTCAACAATCTCCCCCTTTTTTATGATGACAATCAATTGATAACGGAGTTAACCTTAACTCCCCTATCTATGTGCCATAATTGAGATAAGTCATTCTTGAATTCAAAGCCTTTGAATTCAAGAGACATATTGATAAGTTAAAGTCATTTAACCTTATCAATACTCCCATCATGATTCCTATCATGATGTATCTCTCTGTATGATGTCAAGTCTCGACATCCATTTTCAAATGTGAATTGTTGTAATGATAGCAATTCATCATATGAAAAGATATCAACATGTAAAATTACAATGCAAGTTCTTGACATCTTAATATGATGCAAATATGGCAATCATAGCAAACATGGCATAGCATCAATAATCATATGTCTATTTCTTTCAACATAATATGACATTTATAGCATCAATTCATATACTTCTCCCCCTTTGTCATCAACAAAAAGAAGAACGATATAAGCATCTTTTGAATATACATGTGATGCCATAAGTAGATTCATGTCATTTATAGGATACAAACATCTCAAGAAGACCATGACATGGAGATTATCTACATAGAGTGAAAACTTCTTCCTTTTTATTTGTTATTATTCTTTTTGCATGAAGGAAGAAAGCCATTTGTGTAGTTCAAATTGATAGCATGCTTTACAAGGATCAGGATATTTATGTGAGTAAAGTCCTTACAAAAAAAATATCTTCCTTTTACAAGAAGGAATCATCAAATTTATTTCTCAAAGGCAATATTTTTCACATGATAAGTCTAAAAGCCATAAATTTGCTAGATAATTTTTTTTTGTCAAGAATTAATGATGTGAATCAAAATCCGAAAGAGAATAATGAAATCCGATTGGAACCGAAAATTTAATTTAACACTTTCATGCAAGACTATGAGGACATGCTCAACGTTGTATTAATTTCCAACATATTATTTTTGGCATGTAATGACGATTAAGTGATTTGATCATTCAATCAATAAAGTCCAAATAATAATTTTAACAAGTTTATGCATTCGGACATATCAACATTCCTAATTCTCTTCTTATGAAATCAAATTGTTCTTCACTTAGAGGTTTTGTAAAAATATCAGCTAGTTGATGCTCAGTATCTATGAATTCTATAATTACATCATGATTAGTAACATGATCTCATATAAAGTGATGTCTAATATCAATATGTTTTGTTCTTGAGTGTTGAATGGGATTCTCTGTTAAACATATTGCATCGTGTTATCACATTTAATGGGAATGTTTTTAAGATGGACTTTATAATCTTCTAAGGTGTTTTTCATCCACACAACTTGTGCACAGCATACACTAGCTGCAATATATTCAGCTTCAGTTGTTGATAGAGCAACCGAGTTTTGTTTCTTAGATGACCAGGAAACAAGGGAATGTCTCAAAAATTGACATATTCCTGATGTGCTTTTTCTATCTAGTCTACACCCGGCAAAATTCGCATCAGCATAAGCAATTAACTAATTTTTTTTGGATTTTGGATACCATAATCCTAGATTTGTGGTTCCTTTAAGATATCTAAGTATTCTTTTAACCGCTTTGAGATGAGATATCTTAGGGTTCGATTAAAACCTAGCACAAAGTCCTACACTGAACATGATATCTGGTCTAGTTGCAGTGAGGTAAAGTAAACTTACTATCATACCCCTATAAATTTTTTGATCGAAGCTTTCTCCACTTTCATCAACTTCCAACTTCGTGGAGGTGCTCATAGGAGTGTTAATAGCTTTTGAGCTATTCATATTGAATCTATTTAGCAGATCTAGGGCATATTTAGTTTGACTAATAAAGATGTCATTGCTTAGTTGCTTAATTTGTAAGCCTAAGAAAAAGGTTAATTCTCCCATCAAACTCATTTCAAATTCGAGACTCATGGTTTCAGCAAAAGATTCACAAAGAGATTCATTCGTAGAACCGAAGATAATGTCATCAACATAGATCTGAACAAAGAGAAAATTATTTTCTAATTTTTTGATAAATAATGTAGTATCGACCTTGCCTTTTGTGAAATTATTTTCAATAAGAAAAGTACTTAGTCTATCATACCAAGCCCTTGGGGCTTGTTTTAAACCATAGAGAGCTTTGGTTAATTTAAATATATGATTAGGAGGCTATTATTTTCAAATCCGGGAGGCTGTTCAACATAAACTTCTTCAGAAATAAATCCATTTAGAAAAGCACTTTTAACATCTATTTGAAATAACTTAAAATTATTATTACTAGCATAGGCAAGGAGCATCCTTATGGCTTCTAATCTAGCCACAGGAGTGAAGGTTTCTTCGTAATCGATACCTTCTTCTTGGTTGAAACCTTTGGCCACTAGTCTAGCCTTGTTTCTCACCACGATACCATATTCATCTTGCTTGTTTCTAAAGACCCATTTAGTACCAATAACTAAATGGTCATTTGGCCTAGGAACAAGCTTCCACACCTTATTTCTCTCAAATTGATTTAACTCCTCTTGCATTGCGATAATCCATGAATCATCTTTCATGGCTTCGTCAATACATTTATGTTCAATTTGGGAGAGAAAAGCAGCATTGGCATAAGAATTTTTAAAAGATGAACGTGTTTGAACCCCCTTAGATGTGTCTCCTAGGATTAGCTCCTTAGGATGATCATATACATACTTCCAGTCCTTAGGTAAGGAAGTTTCGGAAGTGGATGCATCCAAGTTGTTAGTTGGAGAAGGGGTTTCATTTAAATTCAAAGAATCAAAATTAACATCATCATCAAAGTCATTTTTCTTGATTTCGGAAATCTCATTGAAAACAACATGAATGGATTCTTCTATTATTAAAGTCCTTTTATTGAAGATACGAAAAGCTTTAGAAACCGAAGAATAACCAAGAAAAATTCATTCATCGGATTTAGCATCAAATTTTCCTAAGGCATCTTTCTCATTCAAAATAAAACACTTACACCCAAAAACTTTCAAATATGAAAGATTGGGTTTTTTATTGTTCCACAACTCATAAGGAGTTTTGGTGAGTAAGGGTCTTACTAAAACTCTATTCAAAATATAGCATGCAGTGTTTACAGCTTCAGCCCAAAAATATTTGGGTAGGCTTTGTTCATTCAACATGGTTCTTGCCATTTCTTGTAAATTTCTATTCTTTCTTTCTACTACTCCATTTTGTTGAGGATTTCTTAGAGTAGAGAAGTTGTGGTTGAATCCATTAGATTCACAGAATTCTTAGAAATCACGATTTTGAATTTCACCACCGTGATCACTTCGAATTGATGAAATCATAAAACCTTTTTCATTTTGAACAAGTTTGCAAAACTTGGTGAAATATCTAAAGCATTCATTTTTGTGTTTCAAAAAATAAGTCCATGTGTATCTACTATAGTCATCTACAATGACGAGGGCGTATTTGCTACCTCCTAGGCTTGATGTAGAGATTGGTCCGAACAAGTCCATATGGATCAATTGTAAGGGCCTTGATGTGCTTATTTGATTCTTAGATTTGAAACTACTCTTAATCCGTTTTCCTAATTGACAAGCATCACACACATTATCTTTGATGAACTTAATGTGAGGAATTCCTCGTACAAGTTCTTTGGATGATATTTGAGTAATTAGTTTCATGCTAGTGTGACCTAATCTTCTGTGCCATAGCCAAGCATCCTCATTTAAAACCGAAAAACACATTTCATTAAACAAATCATTGATGTCAATGGTGTATACGTTATTTTGTTTTAATGCTATCATAGATGTGTTGTTGTGTGATTTTTTAAGGATGCTTGCATTAGATTCGAATTTGACAATATATCCTTTATCACATAATTGACTAATACTCAAGAGATTATGTTTTAAACTATCAACTAACAAAACATCTTCAATAAAGAAATTGGATTTGTTACCTATGGTTCCTTTGCCAATGATTTTACCCTTGTTATTGTCTCCGAAGGTGACATAGCCTTCGTCTATGCTAGTGAGCTTAGAGAATTGAGATGGATCTCCGGTCATATGCCTTGAGCATCCACTATCAAGGTACCATCTCTTGCTCCTAGTTTTTGATGGTGTATATCTCTACAAGAAAGGATAATTTTTAGGTACCCATTTACTTTTGGGTGCCTCAAAAGTTGATCTATATTATTCGTCATGTTGTATAGAATTTATCATGGTTCCTTTAGGAACCCAAATTAATTTGTTCAAACTAATTTTCTTGAATGGACAATAATGCGTTTTGTGTCCATGCTTGCAACAAAAATTGCATTTACTTTGGTGTCGAATATGTAGGATGGGGCCTTTTATGAAGGTGGTTGGATTTTGGTGAGAATTTCTCACCGATTCCACTTCTTTTGGGAATGTGACCATTGTTTGTAAGGATCATGTTCAATAACTTGCTACCAACCTCAAATTTCTTCAAAGTGTTCATGAGTAGCAAGTTTTGCTTTTGGATAGTTTCTAGATTATGGCATTTGATACAAGAGCCTAAACTATCATGATATTCAGCCTTTAACTTATCAAATCACAATTAAGACTATCATGCTCCTTTTTTAGCAATTTATATTTTCTACTAATAATCTTGCATTCATCAAATAAATCATGGAAGGTATTTAATAATTCATCAAATGATAAATCTGCATCAATTAAATTTGTTACATCCTCTCCGATGGCCATTAAGGCGTAATGAGCATCTTGTTCGGTGTTGGACTCCTCTTCTTCGGATGCGCTCGAATCATCCCATGTTGCTTTGAGAAGGCACTCTTGTAGTGTCTCGATTTTTTGCACTCATAGCAAATAACTTGGTCCCTTTTGGGTTCAAGTTTATTTTTTGCGTCATTTTTAAACTTGTTTCTTTTAATAAATTTTTTGAATTTCCTTGTTAGAAGTGCCAAGTCATCGTCATAGTCCTCATCACTTGAGTTTTCTCTCAAGTGGTCATCTAAAGTTCTAAGTGTCATATCCTTCCTGTTCTTTGGAAGGATATCTTCTTGCTCTTCATGAGCCTTGCATGTCATTTCATAGGTCATTAATGACCCGATTAGTTCTTCAAGAGGGAAGTTGCTTAAATCTTTAGCCTCTTGAATAGCAGTGACTTTAGGGTCCCAACTCTTAGGAAGGGATCTTAGAATCTTATTTACGAGCTCAAAGTCCGAAAAGCTTTTGCCGAGTCCTTCTAGACCATTGACGACTTCCGTGAAACGGGTGTACATGTCGCCAATAGTCTCGCTCGGTTTTATTCGGAAAAAATTAAAAGAGTGTATCAAAAGATTGATTTTTGACTCTTTTACTCCACTTGTGCCTTTATGAGTCACTTCGAGTGTATGCCAAATATCAAACGCGGTTTCAGAAACCGAAACACGATTAAACTCAATTTTTATCAAGTGCACAAAATAAGGCATTCATAGCCTTTGCATTAAGAGCGAAAGTCTTCTTCTCCAATTCATTCCAATCGATCATTGGAAGAGAAGATTTTGAAAAACCATTTTTGACAAGATTCCAAAGTTCAAAATCCATCGAAATAAGCAAGATCCTCATTCGGGTCTTCCAATAGGTGTAGTCCGTCCCATTGAACATGGGTGGACGTGTAATAGAATGGCCCTCTTGGTTTCCGGCATATGCCATCACTCTTGGGTTTTAATCCATTTGAGAGTGAACCCCGCTCTGATACCAATTGTTAGAAACAAGAGCACTAGGAGGGGGGGGTGAATTAGTGTAGCGGAAAACTTTCAACGTTTAAAACTGCGTTCGTATGACAAAGCCGATTTCAGTAGAAAAGTTGATTCGTAAATTTCTTTGACTTAAGATCAGGTAAGAAGCTGTTAAAACAAATCTATAAAGGTAGTTTGCAGTTATGATGGAAATCAGAATGTAAGCGCAAACTGAAATACGATGTTCGTACGAGAAAAACGATTTACGTCTAAACACGATTCGAAAATATTGAGCTTGGAAACGCAATCGTAAAAGCTCAGAAGGTAGTAAGCTATGAAGGAGGTTTGCAGTAAGGATAATCAGCTCAAAGTAAATGCAAACTAGAGAAGACGGGAGTTTACAGTGGTTCGGTCAATCGTGACCTACATCCACTCCTCTGATTCCTCTTCCGTCGAGGCCACCGGCATCCACTAACGATCTTCCTTTACTAGGCGAAGATCAACCTCCTTCTTACACCCCTCTTCTCCTTTTACTGGGTTTAGGAGACAACCCTTACAAGCACTCACTCTCCTCTCTTAAACAGAATTTTAACACTTAAGCTAGAGGAGGGAAATTCTAGAGATTGTAGTAGTGTTTTCTCTCTTTTAATCTCTCTATGCTTGTGTATTTTACAAGGGGTATTGATAGGCTCCAAACCAGTTTGAATTTCGAGCTCAAATCTGTCATCTCTCGGAATTTCGGGGTTTGGCGGTTGTACCGCCTGACAGGGCTCGAAGACTAAGCCTCTGGGCGGTGCCACCGCTTGTCAGGGGCGGTTGCACCGCCTGGTAGAGCTCGGAGACCGAGCTCAGGCGGTTGCACCGCCTGACTAGGGCGGTTGCACCGCTGTCAGAGGCGGTTGCACCGCCCAGCCAGAACTCGGAGACCGAGCCCTGGGCGGTGCCACCGCCGACCGAGGTGGTGCTACCTCGTGGCGAGAGATCAGGGTCCGAATGGGTTGATCCATTCGGCCCAATTTGGTTCTTTCAAGGACCCAATTGCCCCTAGATTAAGTTAATGGGATCACCTCCAAAATCTAACTTAATCATCGTGCTAACTACGACAATTCTTAAGACTTTTACTACAGCTTGCTCCGGTGCATCAATCGCTTCTTCCGGCGAGCTTTCGACGAACTTCCGACGAACATCCGACGGTCCTCCGACGATGCTCCTACGGACTTCCGGCAAACTCTTGGACTTGCGACGATCCACTTGTTGAGTTCTGACGAGCTTCTTTTTGCAAGCTCCTGGACTTCTCGGATTTGTTCCCGCAGAACCTCCGACGACCGTCCGGACTTCCGTCAAGCTCTCGAACTCCCAACGTGATCATAGTCCTGACTCCGGCGCAACTCCTGCTGTATGTCTTACTTTCATCATAGTTAATCCTGCACACTTATCTCAACATATGGATTAGATAACAAATGACAATTGATGTCATCATCAAAATCTGAGATTCAACAATTTATATTTCTCAATTTTGTAAACAAAATAATACCTCTATTGAATTCTTTCCTAACTCTTTTCTTGTCAATGATTTGAACACGAGGGTATCCTTGGTCCAAGGTCAGAGTAAGGACAATGTTTATGAATAGCCATCTGTTCCACAACTCAAACAACCCATTGTTTACTCCTCAATGGTAGCTCCAATCGATGTGTGGCATCGTCATCTTCGTCATCCCTCTCTCTCTATCCAAAATAAATTACTTTCCCGTTGTTCTCTTTCTACTCCTACAAATAATAGCTTTTATTGTGATGCTTGTCTCAGTAATAAAAGTCATAGACTCCCTTTTGGTTCTTCTTCTATATCATGTTCTACACCATTTGAAATTATTTATACTGATGTTTGGGGCCCTGCTCCCGTCACTTCTTTTGACAAGTTTAGATTTTATGTCATTTTTGTAGACTATTTTACTAAGTACACATGGATTTATACTCTCCATCATAAGTCAGAAGTTTTAACAATTTTTACCAACTTTAAAAAGTTGGTCGAAAACTTCTTTCAATCTATAATTAAAATAGTCTACTCTGATGGTGGGAGTGAATATCAAGCTCTCACATCTTACCTCTCAACCTGTGGTATCCAACACCTTAAGTCACCCACACACACTCCTCAACTAGTTGGTTTTGCTGAACGCAAACATCAACATATTGTAGAAACTGGTCTCATGCTTCTACATCAAGCCTCCATACCAGCAACCTTTTGGTTTGTAGCCTTTCAAACTGCCGTCTACCTTATTAATCGTTTGTCCACTCCAGTTCTCCAATACCAGTCTTCATTTAAAAAATTATTTTCTAAATCCCCAAACCTTCAGAAACTCCGAATATTTGGTTGTTTATGTTATCTATGGATACGTCCCTATGCCCCACATAAGATAGCGCCAAGATCTACACCTTGCATCTTCGTAGGATATTCTCTTGAACATAATGCATTTCGATTCTATGAACCAAAAACTCAAAAAGTCTTTATTTCACGTCATGTTGTTTTTGTGGAGTCTGCCTTTCCATTTCAAGACCATGAGTCTCTTACTATACCGACCACTCCAAGAAATATACATCACTAGAGTATACCATCTAGTTTCCCGATTCAATAGCTTCCCACTCCCTCCATTCCTTCTCATCTTCCTTCTTCACAAGCCTCCCCTACTACTGACATAATATCCTCATAATCACAACAACCTTCTTTACCGAGTACCACTGATGTATCTCAGCTTATCCCGACCCCTGTCGATGCCTCTCCACCACCCATACCAATACCACAACTTCCAGTTCCTAGACATCTAATGACAACACACTCAAAAAGTGGCATCTTTAAATCACATCAGGTTCTAGACCTGCATGCTATCACCAAATCCTCTCCCGAGACCAGTGAACCCACCATAATTACTCAAGCCCAAAAATCTCCTCATTGGCGTAAAGCCATGTGTGAAGAATATGATGCTCTTCTCCATAACTCCACATGGACTCTAGTATCTTTTCATCCTACACAAAACATCATCGGGTGTAAATGGGTCTTCCGAATTAAGCAGAACCCCGACGGGTTCGTTGCTTGATATAAAGCACGATTAGTAGCCAAAAGGTTTCATCAATGACCTAGAGTTGACTTCACAGAGACTTTTAGTCATGTAGTTAAACCCGCAATAATTCAGCTTATTCTAAGTTTGGCCATCTCCAAAGGCTGACACTTACGACAATTGGATGTTAACAATGCCTTTTTACAGGGGACTATAACTGAAGATGTCTTTATGCAGCAACCCCCTGGCTTTGTTCATCACCAGTATCCGAGACATGTCTGCAAATTACAAAAAGCCATTTATGGACTCCGTCAAGCTCCACGAGCTAGGTATATTGAACTTGGATCGTTTCTGATATCAATTGGCTTCATCAACTCCAAGTCTGATACATCTTTATTCCTATGACAACAACATGGAAATACAATATATCTTCTAGTATATGTAGATGATATTATTTTTACAGGCAATGATCCCTTGGAGATTCAGATATTTTTAAAGCAATTGGCTAATCGATTCTCCCTCAAAGATTTAGGACCCTTGAGCTAATTTCTAAGAATGGAAGCAACATTTACATCCTTAGGTCTCCTCCTCTCATAGAGAAAGTATATTCAAGACTTATTATTAAAGACAAATATGCAGGATGCGAAAGAAGTTGCTACTTCTCTCTCTACTAGTGAATCACTCAAATTATGTAATGGTAGCCCTACCACAGACTCAACTCAATACCGATAAGTACTTAGCTCCTTACAGTACTTGGCTCTCACCCGTCCAGATATCTCATTTGCAGCTAATAAATTATCTCAATACATGCTCCAGCCTTCTGCTATACATTGGTCTGCGGTTAAACGAATTTTTTCGTATCTTAAAGGGACCCTTAATTATGGTCTCTTTCTTCGTAAAACCACTCAACTTCATCTTATTGCCTTTGCTGATGCTGATTGGGCGGGAAACTTTGATGATAGAACCTCCACGTTAGGGTATGTGGTCTTTCTTGGGTCTAATCTAATCAGTTGGAGTTCTAAAAAACAAAAGACAATGGCTCAGTCTACAACTAAAGCTTCATATTGTGCTATTGCTATCGCTGCTGCTGAACTCAATTGGATCACAAATCTCCTCAAGGAACTCAAAGTCAGCTCTACTTATACTCCTACAATATATTGTGACAATGTTGGAGCTACCTACTTATGTGTCAATCCAGTATTCCACTCACGCATGAAACATATTGTCATCTACTTTCATTTCGTGTGAGATCAAGTTGTCAGACATCAACTTCGTATCTCTCATGTTCATATGACTGATCAACTAGCAGATTCAAACTATTTTTGTTGCATCGGTCCAAGATCGATATCCTTGAGCTCGATCTTATGGGGACATGATAATAAAGAGATCTCTTCTGATAACAGAGAGATTTTCTCAACTGCAGCATAACAGATGAGATTTCCTCAACTGTATGAGGCAATCTCTCTGCTCAGTTAAAGAAATTTTATCTTTCACCATATATAAATAGACTCTAGTTGAAGTGTGCTTTTTTTTCGTTCTCTCAATTCTTCACCTACTAGTTCCTATAGAATGATCTCAGGACGAGAAGGGGTGTGCAGATCAGGCGATTGTGGTGGAGGAGCAAAACGACAATGAGAGAAAACAGGTGTTAATTATATGATTCACGATGGCCGCAGGTGGCAGCACCTGCACTTCCTTTGGGAGCGTCATCCATGAGGAAGAAAGGAGGGATGCAGCACCACCGGGAAAGGAGAAAAGAGAGGGATGATGCGGTGAATGATGGCGCAGACACCTTGTCACTATCAATCGGTGGGGATAGGTAAGTTCCACTTGACAGATCCCTCATCGAATGGCAGCAGAGTTGGTGAAGATTTCAGAGATCACGTTGCTAGTACTGAGCCTAGCAATGATCTGATTAGGAGATTGCTCTGGAGAGAGGAAAGTGGAGAGACAGCTCTGGAGAGAGTAGTCTTCTTCTGGTCTCCTCCCAAGAAGAAGCTGATGGGGATATAAACAGGAATAACCTTTGTATAGGAACAAATACTAGAAGACCAAAATACGCAGCGGAATAAAATGGAAACACAATCAAACAGAACACCAAGATATACGTGGAAAACCCCTTCAATGTGAAGGGTAAAAACCACGGGGCAAACTAGAGATAATTCACTATGAGAATAATGAATATACAAATCTCAATCTCTTGCCCAAAACCCAAGCAACAACCACAAGAGAATAACTGGGATACAAGGATCACGTTACTGCCCACAATATCTAAAACCTCCCAAGTAATCACAGCAAGAGCCTACTGTAGATTTGATCTAACCTGAGATGAGAACACTGCTAGATGATTGTGAATAGTCTCTCTGCGTTGTCCTTGTCTTCTTCCCTTTCTTTCTCTTCCTTTTCTGTCTTGTTCTCCTTCTTCTCTTTGGAATCTCGTGGCTGCTAAGATCTGCCTCGTTGTTGCCTTTTTATAGCTTTAATCTGCCTCTAAAACGCAGCCACCACACCCCCCTAATCTTAATTAGGGTTAGGTTAAGAGGGGGTGTGAGCTGTGGGCTGATAAAGCCCACATGGGCTGAATATGGGCCATCAGCCCAACAACCTCCCCCTTTAGCCCATAAGGGAGGCTGTCCCATGACTCCTCAATGTGAAGCCATACCGACCAACTGTCCGGCATATCTCTGTCTTTCTTTTGTTAAGGTCTTCGTCAACATGTTCGCTCCGTTGTCATCAGTATGAATTTTCTTCAAGTCTGCAAATGCTTCTCTTCAAATACATTTCGAATCCAAAGGTATCGACATCTATATGCTTTGACTTGGAATGAAACATTGGGTTCTTACACAAATGGATGGCACTCTGGTGTCACAATGCACCACATAATTTTTTCTTTTCAGCCCCAATTCTTCTAAGAATTCTTTCATCCATAACATTTCTTTGCATACCTCTCAGTAGCAACAATATATTCTCGCTTCGTGGTGGAGAGAGCAATACACCTTTGTAACACGGATTGCCATGACACAGCTCCCCTGCAAAAGTAAGTACATAACCTGAAGTAGACTTCCTCGTATCTATATCTCTTGCCATATCTGCATCTCAGTAACCTATTAACGCAGGGTGGTCCACCTCCAAAGTTTAAACAAACCTTAGAGCTCCCTCCGAGATATCTAAAAAAATCCACTTCACTGCTGCCCATTGCTCTTTGCTGGATTTTGCAAGAAATCTGCTAGTAACACCCACTTGCATATCACGATGTGTCCGGCCTCGTACATACCATTGCATACATTAAACTTCCAACTGCTGAAGCATAAGGAACCTTTTGCATTTTCTCCTTCTCCTCATCACTTGACGGGACTCACGTTTCTGAGCACAACTTGAAGTGACCTGCAAGGAGGAGAACCAACTGGCTTAGCATTGCTCATACTAAATCTTTCCAATACCTTCTCGATGTATTTCTCCCTGTGACAACCAAATTTTCTTGTTTTTCCCCTGTCCACGAAAATCTGTATGCCTAGTATTTGCTTTCTTTGGCCCCATGTCCTTCATTGCAAAAAAAAGACTCACTCGGTTCCTTCTTCAACCTGTCAAGTTTAGACATATCTTTTCCAAGAATAAGCATGTCATCAACATAAAGTAAGAGAATAATAAAATTCTCACCAAACCATTTGATGTACACACAATGATCTCAAGTCGTTCTTTTGTATCCATTTTCTCATCATAAATGAATCAAACTTTCTGTACCATTGTCTTGGAGCTTGCTTTAGCCCATACAAGCTCTTCTTCAACTTGGAGACAAAATTATCTTTACCTTTGACTTTGAAGCCTTCGGTTTTGCTCCATATAAATTTCCTCCTCCAAATCACCATGAAGGAAAGCTGTCTTCACATCTAACTGCTCAACCTCCAAGTCCTGGCTAGCAGCAATACCAAGAGCAACACGAATAGAAGACATTTTAACAACAGGAAAAAATATCTCTTCAAAGTCAATACCTTTCTTTTTTGACCAAAGCCTTTCACAACCAATCTAGCTTTGTACTTTGGTTGAGAACAATATTCTTAAGTCTTCAACCTAAAACCCACTTGTTCTTCAAGGCCTTCATTCCATTTGGTAGCAGCACCAAATCATAAGTGTGGTTCTTCTCCAAGAGCATCCATCTCTTCCTGCATAGCAACTAACCACTTCTCTTTCTGCTCACTCTCAACCGCTTCCGGTAACTCTCTGGTTCACCTACATCAATAAGCATCACATACTCATCTAGAGTATCTTTCGGAAGGTTGACGTTGTCTAGAAGATCTTCTCAATTGAGGTTCTCATGGGAACTTGCTCTCCTACTTCTTCTTGCTCAACATGTCCTGCGGGTAAATCAATATCGGGGCTCTACACTATTTTCCCTGCACATCTCCCCCCCATCACCCTGATATCTTTGGAGGAATAACTGGGTCACAATCTGCTAATCCTTCTACAGAAGTCTTGGTTGGTGCCTTCTTCTTCAAATCCTCAAAGGTTTGATCCTCAAAGAAGACCACATCTCTACTCCTGAACACCTTCTGCTTTTCTGGATCCCAAAGCCTGTAACCAAACTGATCATGTGAGTAACCAAGAAAAATACATTCTTTAGACTTACCATCTAGCTTGGACCTCTCATTATCTGGAACATGTGCAAATGCACGACAACCAAACACTCTCAAATGCCTGTAGGAAACATCTTTCCCTGACCATACATGCTCTGCAACATCACCATCTAGGGCTGTACATGGTGATAAGTTGATCACATCAACTGCAGTCCTCAAAGCCTCATCCCAAAACCTTTTGGGTAGCTTGGCCTGTGAAAGCATACATCTGATCTTTTCCATGATGGTGCGGTTCATCCTCTCTGCAATTGCATTATGCTGAGGTGTACCAGGAACTGTCATCTCATGTTGGATCCCATGCGACCTGCAATAGTCATTAAACAATCCCATATACTCACCACCATTATCTGATCTTATGCATTTCAATTTCCTTTCTGTCTCCCTTTCAACCCTGGCATGAAACTCTTTGAAGACATTAATAACCTGATCTTTGGTCTTCAAAGCATAAGCCCAAACTTTCCTGGAAAAATCATCTATAAAAGTGACAAAATAAAGTGCACCACTTATACCAAGAACATCAACAGATCCACCAGGAGTTTTTGTCCTCAAAGGACCACATACATCTGTATAAACACGGTCTAAGGCATGCATTTTTCTAGACAAAGCAGCACTAGCAAATGAAACTCTATGTTGTTTACCGACCAAACAATCAATACAAGGGTTCAGGATGTATACCTCTCGAGATCCGGTAATACCTCTCTCTTGGAAAGAGCTTGCAGCCCCTTCTCGCTCATGTGTCCCAATCGCCTATGCCACAACTCCATCTTGAAGTCTTTCTCAGTAGCATTTAACTGCTCACCATAAGCTTTTAGCCTGCAACCTGTACAAAAGTATGACATTTCTTTCCATTAGCTATAACAAGAGAACCCTTCTTTGAGCTTCCATTGCCCTCTGTGAAATCTGCTTTCATACTCTTCATCATCTAGTCTTCCAACTGAAATTAAATTTAGCCTCAAGTCAACCACATGCCTCACATCCTTAAGTACCAACTTACAGCCAAGGTTGGTCTTTAAATGGATATCACCCATGCCAATGATGTCTGCTGTGCCATAGTTGCCCATCTTGACAACACCAAAGTTTCCAGACCTGTATGTAGCAAAAAACTCCCTCCGTGGTGTAGCATGATAAGAAGCACCTGTGTCAATCACCCACTCAAGATCCTGACACACACAAAAAAAAATATCATCAGAAGGAGACAAAATCAAATAATCACCACCCTGCACTATAGCTGTAGTATTATCCTTTGACTCTGTAGACTCCACTTCTTTTCCCTTTTTCTTGTTCTTCTTAGGTTGCTTACATTGGTTCTTGTAATGTCCTTTCTCACCACAGTTATAGCAAACAATATCTTTTCTTGATCTTGACTTGCTCCTACCCATACGTGAACTGCTTCTAGACTTTGACCTTCCTCTGTTCTCTGAGATAAGTGCTGTGAATCATTCTGAGATGTTGCCGAACTCTTTCTTCTCAACTCCTCATTCAACAAACTGCTTGTTACTTGACTCATAGTGACAATACCATCTGGCGCAGAATTACTAAGGGAAACCACCAGTGTCTCCCAACTTTCTGGTAATGAACTGAGAAGTAACAATGCCTGCAACTCATCATCAAGAGACATTCTCATAGAGGATAACTGGTTAGTAATACTCTGCATTTCATTCAAATGCTCAGCAATAGAAGCACCCTCTCTATATTTTAGGTTCACAAGTTTTCTGATCAAAAAAGCTTTGTTGCCAAATTGTTTTCTTTTCATAGACTTTTCCAATTATTTCCAAAGAGAATATGCAGAAATTTCAGTAGAAACATGGTGAAATACACTATCATCAAGCCACTGTCTAATAAATCCAATTGTTTTTCGATCTAACCTCTTCCACTCATCATCTATCATAGTTGTAGGTTTTGCACTATCCCCTTGCAAAGGTCCATACAAATCTTTGCAATACAAGAGATCTTCCATTCTTGGTTTCCATATCATCCAATTATTTCCATTCAAACTAATCATGCGAGAAATATTACTGGCCTCCATGTTCAAATACAAAAATTAAATCACCAAAACCCCGCTCTGATACCAATTGATGGGGATATAAACAGGAATAACCTTTGTATATGAACAAATACTAGAAGACCAAAATACGCAGCGGAATAAAATGGAAACACAATCAAACAGAACACCAAGATATACGTGGAAAACCCCTTCAATGTGAAGGGTAAAAACCACGGGGCAAACTAGAGATAATTCACTATGAGAATAATGAATATACAAATCTCAATCTCTTGCCCAAAACCCAAGCAACAACCACAAGAGAATAACTGGGATACAAGGATCACGTTACTGCCCACAATATCTAAAACCTCCCAAGTAATCACAGCAAGAGCCTACTGTAGATTTGATCTAACCTGAGATGAGAACACTACTAGATGATTGTGAACAGTCTCTCTGCGTTGTCCTTGTCTTCTTCCCTTTCTTTCTCTTCCTTTTCTGTCTTGTTCTCCTTCTTCTCTTTGGAATCTCGTGGCTGCTAAGATCTGCCTCGTTGTTGCCTTTTTATAGCTTTAATCTGCCTCTAAAACGCAGCCACCACACCCCCCTAATCTTAATTAGGGTTAGGTTAAGAGGGGGTGTGAGCTGTGGGCTGATAAAGCCCACATGGGCTGAATATGGGCCATCAGCCCAACAGAAGCTGTTTGTAGTGCAGTAGAGATTAGAGAGATGCAGCAGTTCTCTACTAAATGATTTCTACTGAGAAAGACCACTAGTAGCGGTGTGACCATGTTCGACGACAATGAGAAGGAAAATAGATATGCAAATCTACCGGAGAAGAACTTTTCGCCGGTGAAGAAAAGGTGCAGCCACTTGTGCGGATCAAACAATGACGAGAAGAAGAGAGTGTCGTCCGCAACACTCACACTTGGACTCTCGACAGGGAATGCAGTGCTGGCCATTGGAGCAACATAGGAGGCTGCGTAGAAGCATCGCTACTTGAGGACTTTGGAGGTGTCACAAGAGCAGTGGAAATTGCATCTGTCGGGAGCCTGCTAGCAAATAATGCAGCTTCTCATCGACATTATGATAAAATATAGTTTAATACTAAGATGATTAGAAGTTTAGTAATATGTCTCTTATATATATAAGTGAGAAGGAAGGATTTCTCTCAATAAAATAATAGATTTATTCGTATCGGTGAAAAATCTTATAGGCTATTAATGTTTAGGTTTATGAGATTGAGAGATAGGACACATGACCTTTTGGTAGGTATTCGACATGGCTCAGTTGCATGTGTTTTGATTGATAGAAGATTATGATAAAAAATATAAAATAATATTTTTTTATTTTTTTATATCTTTAATTAATTATTTATTTGAATAACTAATCTTATTATTTGATTTGAATGCTTGATTAAGAAAATTTTCTTCCTCAAAACTTGTATAAATATTCATTATCATCTCAATGAATAAAATTTCATCTCTTCAAAATTATCTTAATTTTTTTAATTTTTTCTTTTCTCTCTCCAATGAGAGCAATCCTTACTCTTCATTGATTTGCCAATTGGTTTGCCCGATTATCTCAACGATCCTTCTATTGATTCTCATTGCTTCTTCGGCCACACCAAGGATGTTCTACTCCTTATGCCCCTGTTGGTGCCTAACCGGGCACTCCCACTTCATCCAAGATGTGTGGCCCTCTCCGACTCTTAGCATGGTGATCTCCATCTTTGAGATCTCTCCATGGTGTCACCACTCCCATCAACGACTCTCTATCTCCCCAGTGGTGACCATAATGGTTGTATTCCTCGGTGAATGGTGACTATTGCATCTTCCTCTCCATCGATGTTATGATAACGACAATATCTCTACCCCCTACCTCCCTCTCGTCCCTACGTCAATGTCTTCACCTCTCCTCCTTAAGCTGACGGCTTTCTTTGTAGTCGCTTGCTTTGATAGCTTGCTTCTAGAGAGCTTCCTCTTCGATGGTTGCTCTCTGCCATTGTCGATCTTCCTCACTAGTGAATCACAAGAGGCGAGCATAGTTAAGAAGCATCTTGCTTGGTGGTGATCGCATCTTGCTCACCGACTATCGTATCTTGCTCGACGGTCTCTTCCTTGCACAATTGAGAAGAATTAGGAGACAAGTGCCCCCCACCTTCTTCCTGTGGTAGTAGAGCCGAACCTTCCCATCCTGGCTATAAGTGTCTCCCCTTTTCTTCCTCAACTGACTACGAGAAGAATTAGGAGACAAGTGCCCCCCACCTTCTTCCTGTGGTAGTAGAGCCGAACCTTCCCATCCTGGCTATAAGTGTCTCCCCTTTTCTTCCTCAATTGACTACCAAGTACTCTCTATGTTAGTCATAGGTGCCCTGTAAACCAATCATGTGAGTGATGACACATGTCACATGATATGTAATTTTTTATTATATTTTGGTATTTTATTACTTTATATTGCTTGATGCATATATGCATATATACTGAGATATCCATGGATTTATTCAATTGGAATCAGATCGTGACGAGATCACGATAATGAAACTGATCCACCTTTAAACATAGACCCTAAATAATCCTAGTCATAGGTTGCTCGAAAGGGACATTGAGATAACCAGACATATTGGTGTGTTGTATACCTATCCATATGATGGAGGCAACTAGTCTCATAGCTGCTTGTGTGAGAACACTAGGGCTACAGTGTAGGTGCTCATTAGAGAATGAGTTTACTGATTGATCCGCTCATGGAATGTTGGAGGGTTAATGATACCTCATTGTTAGACAGCGATTCCGTTGTCCCAATGATATACCTAGTCCTTAGACTTGAGACACCAGAAATGTCCTGTATGAGTACTCCACTCTTTGATACCAGACTTATAGGCTTGGAAGTACTAGATCTAGCACAGTTGGTCATCGAGAGTGGCAGCTAACCTTACGAGAACTATTGAGTGTCGATAGAGGATCATCTACTCTCGATGTCATAAGAGGAATATCCCATATATTTTTACTCAAACAAATTCCCGGCTAGAGTCATTCAAACTGAGAGAGAAAGAGTTCTCTAGGAGAATCCAATTAGAGAAAGACTCGAGCAGAAACTATATAGGTCTAACAGCACCATGCTTGGTATATAATCATTGGGATATTAGATGAATGATGGACTATTGGTACATGGTAACTAAGGATAAATAAGTTCAAAGAATTGAATTATCCTATATCGTTTGGGGACTACGACATAGTGGCATAATACATCCGCAATCGATGAGTTGAGTGAATTATTATAGAGATAATAATTTATTGAGCTAGAAGAAGTTATGATATGTATGACTCACGGCTAGCTCGATATTGGGCCTAGAGGGTCACACACATAAGGTAGGTGTTGCGATGAGTAGAAGTTTGGATATGATATATCCACCGGGGCCCTTATCTTATTAGAGATTCAATAAGACCATGAATTATTGGATCTTATGGATGAGTTCCAATAAGCGTTAAATAAGAGATTAGTGAATAGAGATCCACTAATTTAATAGGTTTGGGTAGTTGGATGGAGATCCAATACCCAATAGGGTAGGATTCATCAGGGTTAAGTTGATAGGGGACCTCTATAAATAGGAGGGAACCAAACACCCATAGGCCAGAGATTTCTTAGTTGCTATCTCTTATTCTCCCTCCCATTCTCCTTCTCAATTAGCAAGTATGAAGATTTGGGTAGCAATTTGAGGAGCATCGTCATAGCCTTGCTATATGGATCACTGCTAAAGAGGAGGACGTTTGACGTCCTACATCCTCTCCAATAGATCTATGGGGATTCAGGGATATATGATCTCCCTAGGTAAAACACAATCTATCATATATGCAGTTTTCAATTTTATGAATTTTGCGCACTAATCTTTGCACGACGATAAATACATTATTAGGAAATCTAGGAATTTTATTTTCTGTTCTTCTATTGCGTATGTGATGTCACCCTTAAATTTCCTTACAATGGTATTAGAGCTAGATTGTTTGTGCGAAAGATTAGTTTTAAACTGTGTGTGTTGTGTTTTAGAAAATCTTTTGACATCAAAATCGTTGATGCGAAAGGCGAGAGAGGGTAGCAACAGTTGCTGCCCTTGTAGGTTGGCTAAAGGCTGCTTGCTGCCTTGGCTGAGAGCTCCCAAGGGAGGTCTCGGCCACCTATGTGCAAGGGCCATAAGCGGTCGGTGGCCATTCGCCTATAGGCGGGGCTGCCTGCACATGGGCACTACGCCAACACGCAAGGGCAATGCCTACGAGCACTAGGCCTCTAGGCGATCCCCCTTTCGGGCGACGTTCGTAGGGGCAACCGTCGCCCATGGTCGAGCCGCCAATAGGGATGGCACTCGTATGGGCACCTATAGGGTCGGCGGTGCCAACATGGGTGCCCACCTGCAGGGGCAGCACCCCCTCCCATAGCGGTGGCCACAACATAGAGGCAGGGGAAGGGCAATAGGGCTTTTGAGTAAAAATATAATTTTACCCCTATGAATTTAAGAAATTCCACCTTTTGTCCATTATATCCAAATTATCAAAATGCCTTCATAATTCAAAAAATTCCCTGCATGTCCTTAATTTCAGAAAAATATTAGTTAATTAAAAAGTTTAATTAACTATTATTATTTATCTAGTAGTCCTATATTATGATATATACATGTGATGTATAATGTAGACGGATGATTATTGATTGTGTGATGTATGTACATATGATTATTATTATTATTAGGGCCTCCGAGCCTCCAATTTTATTCTCATTTATTGTTAGGCCTGCGTGCCCATGATTAAGCTGTAATCACACGATGAGGTACAATGAGAGAGTGGAAGCGATAGTGGGGCCTACGAGATCGAGATGGATGATCGCAAAATATGGATATGCATTGGGATGTCGACGGAATCGACGAGAACGAGATGGACGATCAAAGGGCATGGAGATGTGCCACTGCACACATAGATCTTGATGTGAGTGATTAGGCCCACTAGCTCAGGCCTGATCACATTAGGCTGTGGTCCATGATCATCTTGTGTGATTACTCATGTGATGTGTGATTACTTGTATACTTATTATATATATATATATATATATATATATATATATATATATATATATATATATATATATATATATATATATATATATATATACTTATATGCGATGTAAATATATATTAAATATGTATATGTGTGATATGACATATTAGGAGACCAAATCAAAATCCCCTCTTTCGATAATATTAAGTCAGTAAACGTAAGACAATTAGATTGACCCACGTGGCTTTCCATCGTTATAGGTAGGGACTGATTCTCGACGTAGGTTGAGCTAATCAAGTCCCTTGAGGCTCACCTATATTACAATTCGCTATCTTGCCTATGACATAGAGATGTCATTGATGACTTGAGGACATGGTATACTTGGTCGAGTCCCTCGAGGGTATATCATCGAATCAAACTCATCTTGTAACAATGGTGTTGACTTAACCAAACATCATGGTTGGTCGAGTCCATCAAGACCATGGTGGTTCAAAGGTTGAATAGGACGGGAATCATAAGGAGTTGTGATCGACAATAGTTGCCTACCTTCACGGGCTTAGTGTGATTGGTCGAGTCCCTCGAGATTACGTTAAGATGCCGATTAGATCCTAATCCCCACTAGAGATCTGCCGAGGGTCTCCAATTCACATACCAGATGAAATTATGTATTTCACGAGAAAATAGTGGGAGTAGATTAAGCTAGAAGTCCATATTTTATTTGTTTATTTTTCTACAAAATCTGCATGTTATTTATTTCTACTGCTTCTTTATTTTTTAAAAATATCGCTTTTAAATCCCTTACATGACATACTTGATGTCAACTGCCTCACTAGTCTGAATTATATGGATTAGTTTTGTAACTTGAGAATTGTTCTCACAACAAAAAAATAAGGTATGTCCTTGATATGCTGATGCTTACGCCCGAGGAAGGGGCAAGTGAGGATGAGATACTCGCTACATAAAGTACATAGATAACTCCACTCTTGCTTAGTGTTACATGTTGGGCTCCATGAATCCTGAGTTACAGAGATAATATGAAAAGATGGATGCCAGATTCATTCTCTTACATATTCACAAACTGTTTGAGGAACAGAGAAGGACTCAATGATATAAGATATCCAATAACCTTTTCCACGCTAGAATGACCGAGGGGACACCGGTTCAGAGCCATGTCCTAAAGATGATTGAGTGAATAGAGAAACTCACAAGTCTAGAAATGGTCTTAGAGGATAACCTATGTGTGGATCTTGTGATTCAGTCCCTACCAGATTCATTTTCATAGTTCATAATAAATTTTAATATAAACAAGCTTGATATGACTCTCTTTGAGCTCCTCAATATATTGAGGGAGGTAAAGAGCACTATCAAGAAAGAGAAGCTAGTTCTCTATACTAGTAAGATCAGAAAGAAAAGGAAGGCAGAAAAGTTAAGAAGGGCAAGGGCAAATTGGGTAAAGCAAAGGTTGCTAAAAGAAACCCAGCAAAGGAAAAAGGGCAATGCTTCCACTACGGTAAAGATGGGCATTGGAAGAGAAACTGCAAAGAGTACCTTGCAAAGAGGGCAAAACAGAAGCTTGAAGAATCTTTAGGTATATCTATGATTAATCTCCATTTATCAAACTCTTATGATAACATATAAGTATTGGATACCAGCATTGCTTATCATATTTGTAATTTGTTATAGGTTCTAACAAGACCTAGGAGATTGGTGAGATGTGAGATGGACCTCAAGATGGGCAATGGAGCAAAAGTTACTACAGTAGCTATTGGCGTGGTCACCCTACATATGCCTGATGGAGCTATTATTGCATTAGATGCATTTTATTTTGTTCCTTATATTATAAAAAATATTATTTTCATTTCATGTTTGATAGTTAGTGGATATAAATTAGTTTTTGAGAATAATGATTGTTCAATATTATTAGATGATGAGATCATCATGAGAGGAACATTGCATAATGGTTTGTTTATGCTAGACACTGCTCTACATATCATGAATGTAAGTGTGTCTAATAGGAAATAAGATGAGGTGAATAGTGCATACCTGTGGCATTGTAGGCTAGGTCACATCCATGAGGGAAGGATTCAAAAGTTGCTAAAGGATGAATATCTAGATCCATTCAACTATGAGTCATATGCAACTTGCGAGCCTTGCCTTCATGAAAAAATAACCAACTCTCATTTTAGTGAAACTAAAGAGAGAGCCACTAAGTTGTTGGAGCTCATACATAGTGATGTATGTGGACCCATGTCAATTAGTGATTGCTCCTATTTTATTACTTTTACTAATGATTTCTCAAGGTATAGACATGTGTACTTGATGAAGTACAAGTCTGAGGCCTTTAAGAAATTTAGAGAGTACAAGAATGAATTGGAGAACCAGACTAGAAAGAATATCAAGACTCTTCGATCAGATCAAGGAGGTGAGTACTTGAGTATAGAGTTCACTCAGTTCCTCAAGGACTATGAGATTCTATTCTAACGGACACCTCCTTATATACCTCTACTCAATGGAGTATCTGAAAGGAGGAATCGTAAACTATTAGACATGGTGCGATCCATGATGAGTTTCGTCGACCTACCCATCTCATTTTGGAGATATGCCCTAGAGATCGCAGCTTACCTTCTGAATAGAGTTCCAACTAAGTCGGTATTATCTACACTATATGAGATATGGAAAGAGAAGAAGCCCAATCCTAAGGTTGTTAAGATTTTGAGCTGCCTTGCCCACATTAAAAGATAGAACCCTGATAAGTTAGAAATGAGGATGGAGCGATGCAAGTTTATGGGGTACCCCAAGAAAACTTATGGGTATTATTTCTAACATCCTAAGGACTAAAATATCTTTATAGCCAAGAGAGGGTGTTCCTTTAGAAGGAACAAATTCTTAGCAGAGACAGCGGGAGCATGATAGAGTTGATCATGGTTGGAGAACCCAACTTAAGCACCACTTCACAGCCTGAGTCTGTTCAGGTACCTATGTAACATCCCCTATATTTGAAAATTTAGTAAAAGGTTTGTTTGTAAAAATAAGGATTATTTAATTATTATTTTATTTTAAATGATATTATATTAAAAGTTTATGGCTAGGGACCTAAGAGTAAATATTAGAAGTTTGATATAATTTATGAAAGATTCAGATTTAAGTTATAAAAAAAAAAATAGGGGACATGTGTCACTAGCTAACCTAAGGTTGGTGCCACTTATCCTTGCTCTAAAGATGACATCTAGCCCCTTTCATGCATGCATGACACCTTACAACTTTTGCATTAGCCAAAACCCAAATAATTAGACGAAAGGTTAAAGAAAACAAACATGAAGAGTTGCAGCCAACGTGAGTTTGAGAAAAGGGAAAGGGAAAGGGAAGAAGAAGAAGAAGAAGAAGAAGAAGAAGAAGAAGAAGAAGAAGAAGAAGAAGAAGAAGAAGAAGAAGAAGAGCTTGAGGTTTTTTCATCAATTTTCCTACATTTGGAATTCAAATAATTTTAAGGCAAGTGTTCTAACCCCATCCCACAATAACCTTAATCTCTGTTTTCATATTTATTATGTAAAATTTGAAAGATTTCAACTGAGAACCAAACCTTCTTTCGTTTTGATATAAAGATATGAATCTGTAATTTTTTGGTAATCTGACCTCTATACAATATTTTGATCATAACATTTTATAGTAAACTCTGATTTAGACAAAACCTATTTCATTTGAAAGTAGATAAAAATATCTTTATTTTGACACTAAGATTGAATGATTTGGAGTTTAAATGCCTACTAAGACTTTTGTTTAAATTAACCCTACAGATTCTGCAAACCAGGGATTGAAATTTCTGACCTCTTGTTGCTTAACTACTTATAACTTTTTGATGTGAACTCAGATTTATTCAGAGTATGATTTATTCGAAGCTAGACTCAAAATTATTTATGTATATATCTGATTTGAAATTTTTGGAGTACAGTTGCTAACTAAAACATCTGCTTTCATCGACCCCATGGATTCAGTAAAACAGAGCTAATATTTTCAGACCTTTCACTACAAAATTATCTGTAACTCCCTGTTTTAAATTTCAATTCTTCTAAAACTTGATTTGCCTAAACTAGATTGATAAAGATTTCTAATGACACCTATTTTATATGAATTGGAGTATAATTGGTTATCCAAATAGTTCATAAAATGTTCCTATAAAATTCTGCCAGAATCGAGCTTTGGTCGATTTCGGCTTTCCTTGTTTCTTCTCTTTGGAAATTGATTTACATTATTACCTTAAATTCTTGTAAACTTTTGTCCTTTATTTATTTGTACATCTGCAGCTTTCATCTAAAGTTTATGTTTGCATCGTAATGATTCGGCACATGCATCCCATTGTTCCGCATTTGCTTTCGATATGTGCCTCTTCCGGTTTCATTTCTTTGGACATTGAATTCATCTAACTTTCTTAATTCAATTGAGCTATATGTGATTTCTTGAAATCCTTGTATGCTCTTGCTTTTGTTTCCTTTCAAATCTGAATAGATTTGTGAAAGATTATGCTTGTATCGTATTGACTCGAAAGGCATATGTACATTTCGTTATTCCATATGTGCTTCCAATATATGCTAATTTCATTATTCATACTGTCCCTTTGTACTCTAGTATTTGTGGGATAAATATGAACCTTTGCCAGAAATGGTAAAGGGAGTTATGCTTAGAGCCCGCGATGCTCTGCCGGTCCCCTATGACTTCACTCAGACGTGGGTGGATGGAGCTCCCAAACGTGGGAGACTTATGTTTGGTGGTCATTCAGAAATGGATAGACCATATTATGTTATGATTCCACTTCACCTTCTATGTGTTTGATATGATATCCAAAGCTTTGGCTATGTTTCTATGCATGCTTTGGATAAGAATGAAATGAATGCATCGTCATGTGACATTGGAGCTTCTATTTATGTTTTGTTCTTTGATATGTTTCCAAAATGTTATAAGTCTTTGTTATACCTTGAAAATCTACTATATGTCATTGATATGCTCCTTATACCAATGATATGCTCCAATTACCTTTCCTCAGTTGTATGAACAAAACGTGCTTCGAACAATACAACATTGTAATTCTGCATTCAAACAAAACATGCTACTATTTCATCTTGTATCTCCGCTTTATATTTGGATACCTTATTTGTTTGAAACCTGTCCTCTTTGCTATGGATATGTTAGTCATTTGCTGAGCTTTATATGCTCACCCCGTTGCTATATAAATTTTTCAGGATAGCTTATCGCTCGCTAAAATATGTATATCGGGTTGAGGCAGTAGAAGGCTAGAAGATTTTGCGGCAAATATTTTATACTTGATAGGTTGATGTTGTATAAGTTCTTTTTGGGTTTAATGAAATATCAATGACAAATCTAGATTGATGTATCTTGTAAATATTTGAAAAGTACCTCTTACGTTAGGATTTTGGAAATGTTAAGTTTAAACTGTGTACTGATATAAACATGTAGTACATGTTCGTTTTGTGATTGCATTAATTGCCGCGCTTATGGATTTATGATATAGTCATGATTTAGTTAAGTTACTTTTGGATTTTAAAGAATCATCTAGTGACATGATGTATGATTATAAATTGCACAGGTTTTATGAATTGTGGATTATAGAGGTGAATGACTTGAATATTTTTCTTAGTGACCTCAAATATATGATTGGATCCTGGATTGTTTGTTGAATTATAATTTTATCAATCTTGAGTTAGGTTCACACCTCCTGAATGAGAATTAAATTCGGTGGGGGGAGGCGTGACAACCTAGCATACAAGTTTTGACTTTATGTAGGTCTGGCAGAGTATCTCATCCTCCTGAGAGATACGTGAGACATATTAGAGGAGAGGATGTTAAGGATATTGATCCTTAGACCAACGAGGAGGCTATTACGAGTATAGACTCCGAGAAGTGGCTAGAAGTTATGAAATATGAGATGGATTCCATATACTTCAACAAGGTTTAGAACTTAGTTGATGCACCCGAGAGTATTATACCCATCGGTTGCAAGTGGATCTTCAAGAAGAAGATCAGAATAGATGGAAAGGTAGAGACATATAAAGTAAGGCTAGTGGCTAAGGGGTATCGTCAATGGCAATGTATTAACTATGATGAAACCTTCTCACTTGCAGCCATACTAAAATTCATTCGAATTCTATTAGCTATTATAGCATACTATGATTATGAGATTTGGCATATGGATGTGAAAATCATGTTCCTTAATAGCAACCTCTTGGAGGAGGTGTATATGATACAGCCTGAGAGATTCATATCTAAGGACTATCCAGATATGGTGTGTAAGTTGCTTAGGTCCATTTATGGACTGAAGCAAGCTTTCCTGAAGTTGGAACATAAGATTTAATAAGGTGATCAGATCGTATGACTTTATTAAGAATAAAGTTGAACTTTATGCGTACAAGAAGGTAAGTGGGAGTGCTATCACATTCTTGGTATTATATGTGGATGACATCTTAATCACTAGGAATGATGTAGGAATGAGATCCATAGTAAAAGCTTGGTTATCTAGACACTTCTCCATGAAGGACTTAGGGGAAGCATCATATATCTTGGGGATTCAGATCTATAGGCATAGATCTAAGAGGATGCTTGGCTTATCCCAGTCTAAGTAGATAGATATCATTCTTAAAAGGTTTGGCATTAAAAAATTCCAAGAGATATCTCATACTGATGAGACATAGGATATCGTTTTCTAGGAGTATGTCTCTAAAAACTCTTGAAGAAAGGGCGAACATGAATAGGATACCCCATGCCTCAGTAATAGGGTCTATCATGTATGTCATGCTTTGTATCAGGCCTGATATTCCATATTCTTTGAGTGTCACGAGCAAGTATCAAGTAAATCCAAGCTTGGAGCATTGGAAAGCAGTAAAGTGTATCCTTAAGTACTTGAGAAGGACTAAAGATCTTTTACTAGTATATAGAGGTAGTAGCCTCAAGGTTGAAGGTTACACAGACTCGAGTTTCCAATCTGATATCGATGATAGCAAGTCTAATTCAGGGTATGCATTGACCCTGAATGGAGGAGCAGTATGCTAGAAGAGTTCCAAGCAAGATACTATTGCTGACTTGACCATAGAGGTAGTGTATATTGCTGTAGTAGAGGTAGCAAAGGAGGGAATCTGGATGAAGAAGTTCATCACAGATTTGGGAGTCGTGTCAGGCAGCGAGAAGCTAATTCCCTTATATTGTGACAATAACGGGGTGATTGCTCAAGCGAAAGAACATAAGTTTTATCAAAAGTCTAAGCACATTCTAAGGAAGTTCTACTTGATTAAAGATATCATGACCTGAGGAGATGTAGTAGTGGAAAGAGTTCCATCCAAAGATAACATCGTAGATCTACTAACAAAGTTATTTTCTCATATTGTCTTTAAGCGCCATAGGAGTCTTATGCGGATCAGAAATATAGGTAATTGGCTTTAGGTCAAGCAGGAGATTGCTAGTTATAGGTGCCTTGCAAGCTAATCGTATAAGTGATGACACGTGTGACATGATATATATTCTTTTTGCTTATTATATTTTGGTATTTTATCACTTTATATTGCTTGTTGTATATATGCATATATATTGTGATATTCATGGATCTATGCAATAGGAATCAGATCATGATGAGATCATGATAATGAGACTGATTTACATTTAAACACAGACCCTAAATAATCCTAGTCATAGATTGCTCAAAAGGGACATTGAGATAACCGGACAGACTGGTATGTTATATACTTATCCATATGATGGAGGCAGTTGGTCTCATAGTTGCTCATGTGAGGATACTAGGGCTACAATACAGGTGCTTATTGGAGAATGAGTTTACCGATTGATCTGTTGTCCTAGTAGTGTGCCACATTGTCAGACAACGATTTCGCTGTCCCACTAAATGAGTTAATAATACCTCATTGTTAGACAGTGATTCTGTTGTCCTAGTGGTGTATATGTTTCTTAGACTTGAGACACTAAGAATGTCTTGTATGAGTACTCCACTTTTTGATACTGGACTTATAGGCATGGAAGTTCTAAATCTAGCACAACCGGTCATTAAGCGTGGTAGCAAATCTTACTATGACTATTGAGTGTCGATAGAGGATCATCCACTCTCGGTGTTATGAGAGGAATATCCCATGTGTTCTTGCTCAAACAAATCCCTATCTAAGGTCATTCAGATTAAGAGAGAAAGAGTTCTCTGAGAGAATCCAATTAGAACAAGACTTGAGTAGAAACCATATGGGTCTGATAGCACCATGCTCAGTATATGATCTTTGGGATATTAGATGGATAAGGGACTATAGGTATATGGTAACTGAGGACAGATAGGTCCAAAGGATTAGATTCCCTTGTATCATCTAGGGACTACGACATACTATCCTAGTACGTCCGCAGTCGATGAGTCGAGTGAATTATTATGAAGATAATAATTCATTGAGCAAGAAGGAGTTATGATAGGTATAACTTAGGACCAACTCGATATTGGGCCTAGAGGATCACACACATATGGTAGGCGTTACGACGAGTAGAGGTTCAGATTTGAGATATCCACAGGAGTTCCTATCTTATTGGATATCCAATAAGCCTTTGAATTATTGTATCCTATGTATGAGATCCAATAAGTACCAATGAGAGATTATTGGATAAAGATCCACTAATCTAAGAGGTTTGGGTAGTTGGATGAAGATCCAATACCCAATAGGGCAAGATCCATTAGGTTACCACCTTCTATTCTCGTCTTCCCTTCTCCTCCCAAATAGTAGGTGTGGAGATTTGAGCAGCGATTTGAGGAGCATCATCGTAGCCCTATTATATGGATTACCGCTAGAGAGGAGGACGTTTGACCTCTTTTATCCTCTCCTACAGATCTGTAGAGATTTAGGGATATATAATCTCCCTAGGTAAAACACAATCTTTCATATACGTAATTTTTGATTTTGTGGATTTTGCGCACCAATCTTCACACGACGACAAACACCTTTTTTGGGAAATATAAGAATTTTATTTTATGTTCTTCTGCTACACATATAATGTTGCTCCTAGATTTCCTTACAACTACTCATCCAAATAATTGGATTGTTGACACTAGTGCTTCTCATCATATTACTTCTGATCTGCAAAACTTATCCATCTACAATAACTATGGAGGCAATGAAGATATTATCATTGGTGATGGTAATGGAATCCCTATTACTCACACTAGTTCCACAATAATTGATTCAAACACTAACACTTTTATACTTGATGATGTTCTATGTGCACCTCACATTAAAAGGAACCTTATTTTTATTCTTTCCTGACTTATTTCTTGTAAAGGATCTGACCATGAGGGCATCCTTGGTTCGAAACTAGAATAAAAGAACATCGATGAGTGGTTATCAACTTCACAAATCATCTAATCAACCACTCTTACTTTAGTTGCTACTCCAATCAATATATGGTTTCTTGGTCATCTATCATCCTCCATTCAACAACTATTTTCTCATTGCTTTCTTCCAACTTCCAAATCAAATAGAATTACAACTCAGTGTGATACTTGCTTTAGTAATAAAAGTCATAGAGTACACTATAAAACATCTTCCATAACCCGCTCCAAACCATTTGAAATTATCTACACCGATGTTTGGGGCCTGCCCCAACCATTTCTTTTGACAATTTTAGATTTTATGTTATTTTCATATATTACTTTACTAAATATATATGGTCATACCCACTCAAATACAAATATAAAGTCGCCACAATCTTTACCCACTTTAGAAAGTTGGTCGAGAATCTCTTTCAGTATACCAATAAAATAGTTTACTCTGATAGAGGATATGAATACCAAGACCTAAAAATATATCTATCATCCTATTGTATACAACATCTTAATTCTCACCCCACACTCCTCAACTAGTTGGCTCTGCCAAACGAATACATTGACATATAGTAAAAATTAGTCTGACTCTTTTACACTAAGCCTCTATGCTACCAACCTTTTTGGTTAGAAGCATTTCAAACTACAGTCTACCTCATTAATCGTATACTCACCCCAATCCTATAACACTAGTCACTATTTGAAAAACTATTTCATAAAATCTTAAACCTTAAAAAACTCAAAGTATTTGGCTATTTATATTATCCCTAACTGTGCTCCTATACTTTACATGAGTTAACACCAAGATCCAAACCTTGTATCTTCATAGGGTATTCTCTTAAACATAATGCTTTCCGATGCTGTGATCCCGAAACTCAAAAAATCTTTATATCACGTTATGTTATTTTTGTCGAGTCTACTTTTCCCTTTCAAATCCATAGGCCTTCAGTAATGCAAGCCACTCTAATAACCATACATCACTGGATTCATCTGAGTACACCTTATACCCCCTCAAACACACCTCTCACCATATCAACCAATAGTTCTTCTTAAGGCATACACTCACTTATCATTCCAATTTAGTAGTACCTCACCCCCTCTACAACTTTTCTATCTACTTTTCCATAAATTCACCCTAATGAAGCAACACCCTCGACGCCACACTTGATGTCTTTGTTCTCTCCTCAGCCAAGTGACACCGAAGTATAATAGCCTGATATGGTTCATTTCAATGACTCTCCACCAATTCTTATACCTTTAACATAACCCAATAATACAATCGTGCTTAAACATCACATGGTAATATGCTACAAAAGTGACATTTTAAATCATGTTAAAATTTTGACCTTCATACTATCACAAACTCTCCAAATGAATATATTAAACATTGACCATCACCCAAGCCCAAAAACCTCCACATTAGCAAAAAGCTATGTGCGAAGAATACTATTCCCTTCTCCATAATGCCACATAGACCCTTGTACCATTTCCTCACACGTAAAATATCATCGGGTATAAGTGCATCTTTTGAATTAAGTAAAACCTAGATAGATCCTTTGCCAAATATAAAACATGTCTAGTGGCTAAAGGATTTTACTAACGACCATGTGTTAACTTTATAGAGACATTCAGTCAAGTTATTAAACCAATAAGAATCTAACTTATCTTAAGTTTGGCTATCACTTAGGACTGGCACATATGACAACTGGATGTTAACAATATTTTCTTATAGGAGACCATAACTAAATATGTCTTTATACAACAACATCCTGGCTTCGTCCACCCTTAATATCCAAGTCATGTTTGTAAACTACAAAAAACTATATATGGACTTCATCAAGCTCCAAGAGCTTGGTATATTGAACCTGGCTCATTTTTAGCGTGAACTAGCTTTATCAACTACAAATCTGACACCTCATTATTTCTATGACAAAATAAAAGAAGCACTATATATCAACTAGTGTATATGGATGACATTATCCTTAGAGGCAATAATCATATGAAAATCAACTAATTTCTTAAGCATTTAGTAGATCAATTCTCCATTAAGGATCTAGGAACCTTAAGCTACTTTCTAGGAGTTGAAGCAACATTTACATCTTTTGGACTTTTTCTATCTTAAAAGAAGTACATTCAAGATCTATTATCAAAGACAAATATATAGAATGCTAAGAAGTTGTCGCCTCTCTCTATTATTGAATCACTTAAATTATATGATGGTAGTCATACTATCAATCTCATATAATACCAATAAGTATTTGGCTCCTTGTAGTACTTATCCCTCACATGTCTAGATATCTCATTTGTAGTCAGCAAATTATTATAATTCATACATCGGCCCTACATTACATATTTGTGTTGAATCTCATATTTTGATGATAAAACCAATTGATAATTATGTTTATGTTTTAATCTACGTTTTGAGTGACTCAGAATACTTCGATTAGGATGAGACAATTAAAGCAGGAAAAATCATGTTAGGATGGAGGAACATGTTAGAAGATTGGACATCGGACCGATGGATCGGTCGACGTATCGACAGAAGACTCGAGTCATGGATTAGGGCATCAGGCCAAGAAGAGCGGGTATTGCACCAAGGATATCAGAGTTGCAAAGTCAACTGGCCGATTGGGCAATAGACTATAGGAGAGGATGATGCGCTGAAGAATCGGACGAAGCGTCGAGGGAATGACATGTCGGACAACTTGATTAATGCTTAGTATTAATTGCCTAGATCGAAGTTTATTTTACATATGCAGGATTAACTACGATGGAAGTAAGACATACAGCAGGGTTGCGCTGGAGTCAAAACCATGATCACGTTGGGGGTTCGAGAGTTCGACAAAAGTCCGGACAGTCGTTGGAGGTTCTACGGGAACAAATCCGAGAAGTCAGAAAGGGCACCGAAAATCCAATCTCACTTTGTGATTTTTAGAGCTCAAAAGTGTTGTATAAGCTAAAAGTTCTCCTCCCTCTTTTCTTTCAAGTTTCGATCATTCAAGAGAGGAGTGAAAATTCTGTAAGGGTTGTCTCCTAAGCCCATCAAAAGGAGTGAAACTATAAAAGGGTGATTGGCCTTCACCTATTGAAAGAAGGCCTCTAGTGGACGCCAGTGACCTCGTCAGAAGAGGAAGCCGAAAGTGGATGTAGGTCACATTTGACCGAACTACTCTAAAATCTGGTTTGCATTTCCTTTATCCTATTTATCTTAACTGCAAACTGCCTTCCTTACTTTACTTCAAATACGTTTCCGTAAGCTTTCAAAGTTATTATCTGCATGAAACGACTTTTACATCGGAATCGGATTTTAACGTACGAACGTCGTTTCAAATCATTGAAAGTTTTCTGCTGCACTAATTCACACACCCCCCCCCCTCTTAGTGCTCTTGATCCTAACAATTGGCATCAGAGCCTCGTTATTTCTCACTTGAATTAACACCCAAGAGAAATGACTCTTTTTGGCAACCAAGAGGGTCACTCTCTCATTCGTCCTCCCTTCTTTAATGGGACGGACTACACTTATTGAAAAACTCGAATGAGAGTTTTTTTACTTTCATTAAATCTTGATTTATGGCATATAGTCAAAAACTCTTCTCTTCCAATGAACCATTAGAATGATTTGGAGAGGAAGATATTTTCTCTAAATGCAAAGGCTATGAATGCCTTGTTTTGCGCCTTAGATAAAAATGAATTCAATCGGGTTTCTTTGTATGAAACGACTTTCGATATTTGACGCACTCTTGAAATCACACATGAAGGGACTAGCAAAGTTAAAGATTCGAAAATCAACTTTTTAATGCACGATTTTGAACTATTTGACATGAAACTAAGCGAAACCATTAGAGACATGTACACCCATTTTGCGGATGTCGTCAATGGTTTAAAAGCACTGCTAGTCATAGGTGCCCAGCAAGCCAATCACGTGAGTGATGGCACGTGTGACTTGATACAGAATCTTTTTGCTTATTATATTTTGGCGTATATCACTTTATAACTATTGCATTAATGCATATATATATTGTGATGTCCTTGGATTTGTGCAATGGGAATCGGATCGTGATGAGATCACGATAATGAGATCGATTCACCTTTAAACACATATCCTAAATAATCCCGGTCATAGGTTACTCGAGAGGGACATCGTGATAACCCGGATAGACCGGTGTCAGATACCCGCCCATATGATGGATGTAGTTGGTCTCATAGCTGCTTTCGTGTAGGGACACTAGGGATACAATACAGGTGCTCATTGGAGAATGAGTTCACTGATTGATCCGCTTACGGAATGCTGGATGGTTGATGATGCCTTATTGTCGACAAATTCCGTAGTCCTAGTGGTGTATCTCGGTCCTTAGACTTGAGACACCAAGGATGTCTTGTATGAGTGCTCCACTCTTTGACACCGCACTTATAGGTTTGGTTGTCCCCCCATCTAGTCTGGTGTCATTGGGAGTGGTAGTCGACCTTTTAGAGGGCTATTGAGTGTCGATGAGGATCATCCACTCTCTAAGCGTTATGAGAGGAATATACCATGTGTTCTTGCTCAGACAAATCCCTGGCCAGGGTCATTCGGGTTGAGAGAGAAAGAGTTCTCCGGGAGAATCCGATTAGAGTGAGACTCGAGTAGAAACCGTATGGGTCTGACAACATCATGCTCGATATACGGTCTCTAGGATATTAGATGGATGAGGGACTATAGGTACATGGTAACTCGAGGAGGACGCTTGACCTCCTTCACCCTCTCCTAAGGATCTGCAAGGAAACAGGGATATACGATCTCCCTAGGTAACACAATCTCTATACGCAGTTTTGTGTTTTGCGGATTTTTGCGCACCAATCTTCGCACGACGACGAACATCTTTTTGGGAATCGGGGATTTTTGTTTTCTTGTTCTTCCGCTGCGCATATGATGTCGCCCCCCATGATTTCCCAACAGTGGTATCAGAGCCAGGTTGTTCGTGCGAATGATTGGTTTTGAACTGCATGTGTTATGTTTAGGAAGAATATTGATATCAAAATCGTTGACGTAAAAGCGAGGAAGGGCAGCAACAGTTGCTGCCCTCGATCTGCATGCCTGCAGCCATTTGCGCAAAGAAGTCAGAGGTCGTAGCCGAACAACCTGGGCGCGCGCATCGCATAGCCAGCTTGCAGCAGCCAGCCGTGTCTGCTTTGTAGCAGGCTTATGGGCCGGGCGGGCTGGCAGCCAGCGGGTAGAAGGCGCTGCGGGACCCCACCCAGCGAGGCGCCAGGGGCAAGCAGTATGAGAGGAACCAGAGGGCGGCGCCCTCGTGGGTCGCTGCTCCCACCGGCAAAAACCCACGAGGCGGCGCCAGCCAATGGCAGCACCACCTCTGGGCTGCCTCATGGGGCAGAACCGCCATGAGGGGCGGCGCTGGGGCGCCCACCCACCTACGGCGCCGCCCGTGGCGTCGCGCCGCTGAGCGAGGGCGGGCCCTCGCCCTCGCCCGCCAAGCCACCGCCAAAATAGGGTGGCGGCAGCAGCAGAGGGAATTAGGGTTTTGGGCAAAAAGGATAGTTTTGCCCCTGTGAATTTGAGAAATTCCGGTTTCTGTCTTTTGTCCAAATTATGAAAATACCCTTAGGAATTGAGAAATTCCCTATATGTCCCTGATTTCAGAAAAATATTAATTAATTAAAAGGTTTAGTTGATTATTATTTTTTATTATTATCTAGTAGTCCTACATGATGATGATTATTTATACATGTGATGTATGATGTGTGGACGGATGATCATGGACCGTGTGATGTGTGTACTTGTGATTATTATTATTGAGGTCTGCGAACCTCCATTATATTTCTCGTTTATTGTCGGGCCTGCATGCCTATGATTAAGTTGTAATCACATGAGGAGGCGCAGCGGGAGCGTGGATGCGATAGCGGGACCCACGAGACGGACGATCGTGATGCATGGAGATGCATCAAGATGTCGACGGAACCGACGAGGACGAGATGGACGATCACAAGGGCATGGAGATGCACCGTTGCACACATAGATCTTGATGTGAGTGATTAGGCCTACTGGCTCGGGCCTAATCATATTAGGTTGTGGTCCATGATCATCTGATGTGATTGCTTATACACATACTAGATATGTATATATATTTGCATGCGATGTAGATATATATTAAATATGTATATGTGTGACATGTCATATTAGGAGACCAAATTATAGAAACATCTCTCGATAATATTAAGTCGGTAAACGTGAGGCAATTAGATTGACCCACGTGGCCTTCCATCGTTATGAGTAGGAACCGATTCCCGGTGTAGGTTGAGTTGGTCGAGTCCCTCGAGACTCACCTATATCGCGATTCGCTATCTTGCTTACGACATAGAGATGTCACCGGTGACCTGAGGACATGGTATGCTTGGTCGAGTCACTCGAGGGTATATCATCAAATCAGACTCATCTTGTAACGAAGGTGTTGACTTAACCGAGCATCATGGTTGGTCAAGTCCCTCGAGGCCATGGTGATTCGAAGGCCGAACAGGACGGGAATCACAAGGAGTTGTGATCGGCAAGAGTTGCCTACCTTTTAGGCTTAGTGTGATTGGTCGAGTCCCTCGAGTTTACTCTAAGATGTTGATTGGATCCTGATCCCCACTAGAAGTCTGCTGGAGACTTCCGTTTCACGTGCTGAGGGTGTCACGTGACTCGTTAGTAAAATAGTGGGAGCATATTAAGATAGAAGTCCATATCTTGATAGTTTATTTCTTGCAAAATCTGCATGTTATTCATTTCTGCTACATCTTTATTTTCAGAAAATGTCGCTTTCAAATCCCTTTACGTGGCATACTTGATGTCAACCGCCCTTATCGGTCCAAATTATACACATTGGCTCCGTAACATGAGAATTGTTCTCACAAATGAGAGAAAATCGTAATACGCCCTGATACAGTGATGACTACGCCCAAAGAAGGGGCAAGCGAGGATGAGATCGCCGCTTCGTGAAGTACATTGATGACTCCACTCTTGCTCGGTGCTATATGACTCCGAGTTACTGAGAGACAACATGAAAAGATGGATGCCAGATCCATTCTCCTACGTGTCCATAAAATTGTTTGAGGAACAGGGGAAGGACTCAACGATATGAGATATCCAAGAGCCTTTTCCGCGTTAGGATGACCGAGGGGACACCAGTTCGAACCATGTCCTAAAGATGATTGAGTGGATAGAGAAAACTCACAGGTCTAGGAATGGTCCTAGAGGATAACTTGTGTGGGACATTGTGCTTCAGGTCCCTACCATTTCCTTTTCACAGTTCATAATGAATTTTAATATGAACAAGCTTGAGGTGACTCTCTCAGAGCTCCTCAATATGTTGAGGGAGGCAGAGAGTACTATTAAGAAAGAGAAGCCAGTTCTCTACACTAGTGAGACCAGAAAGAAAAGGAAAGCGAAAGGTCCCTTAAGAAGGGAAAGGGCAAGGGCAAACAAGGTAAAGCAAAGGTTGCTAAGAAAGACCCAAAGAAAGGACAAAGGCCAGTTGCTTCCACTGTGGGTAAAGATGGGCATTGGAAGAGAGACTGCAAAAAAGTACCTTGTAGAAAGGGCTAAACAAAAGCTTGATGAAGCTTGGTACATTCATGATCAGTCTCCATTTGTCGGACTCTTATGATAACACATGGGTATTGGATACCGGTAGTGCTTATCATATATACAATTGTTGCGTGTTCGGCAAGGCCTAGGAGACTACTGAGAGACGAGATGGACCTCAAGATGGGTAATGGAGCAAAAGTTGCTGTATTAGTTGTTGGCGAGGTCGCCCTACATTTGCCTAGTGGAGCTTTTATTGCATTAGATGCAAGTTATTTTGTTCCTTCTATTATAAAAAAAATATTATCTCCATTTCATGTTTAATGGTTAGTGGATATAAATTTGTTTTGAGAACAATGGTTGTTCGATATTATTAGATGATAAGATCATCACGAAAGGAACATTGCATAATGGTTTATTTATGTTAGACACCACTCCACATATCATGAATGTAAATATGTCCAAAAGGAAACGAGATGAGTTGAACAGTGCATACCTGTGGCATTGTAGGCTAGGTCACATCTATGAAAGAAGGATTCAAAAGTTGCTAAATGATGGATATCTAGATCCATTCGACTATGTGTCATATGCGACTTGTGAGCCTTGTATTCGTGGAAAACTGACCAAATCTCTATTTAGTAGAACTGGAGAGAGAGCCAATGAGTTGTTGGAACTCATACATAGTGATGTATGTGGACCCGTGTCAACTCATGCCATTGGAGGTTACTCCTACTTCATTACATTTACTGATGATTTCTCAAGGTATGGATATGTGTACTTAATGAAGTACAAGTATGAGGCCTTTGAGAAATTCAGAGAGTATAAGAATGAGGTGGAGAACCAGACTAGAAAGAGTATCAAAACTCTTCGATCAGATCGAGGAGGTGAATACTTAAGTACAAAGTTTACTCAGTTCCTCAAGGACCATGGGATATTATCCCAATGGACACCTCCTTATACACCTCAGCTCAATGGTGTCTCTGAAAGGAGAAATCGTACATTATTAGATATGGTACGGTCCATGATGAGTTTCGCTGACCTACCATCTCATTCTGGAGATATGCCCTAGAAACCGCAGCTTACCTTCTGAACAGAGTTCCAACTAAGTCGGTAGTGTCTACACCATATGAGATATGGAAAGGGAAGAAGCCTGATCTTAAGGTTGTTAAGATCTGGGGCTGCCCTGCCCATGTTAGAAGACACAACCCCGATAAGTTAGAATCAAGGACAGAGCGATGAAAATTTGTGGGATACCCCAAGGAAACTTGTGGGTATTATTTCTATCATCTCGAGGACCAAAAGGTCTTTGTAGCTAAGAGAGCAGTGTTCCTTGAGAAGGAACACATTCTTGACGGAGACAGTGGGAGAATGATAGAATTGAGCAGGTTGGAGAACCAAGCTCAAGCACCACTCTGACAGGAGTCCATTCAGGTACCTAATACACAAGTATCAACTTTACGCAGGTCTGATAGAGTATCCCATCCTCCCTGAGAGATATGGGGACATATTAGAGCAGAGGATCTAGAGGATATTGATCCTCGGACCTACGAGGAGGCTATTATGAGTATAGACTCCGGAAGTGGAAAGAAGCCATGAATTCGAGATGGATTCTATGTACTCCAAAAGGTTTGGAACCTAGTTGATGCTTGGCATTGTACCCATCGGTTGCAAGTGGATCTTTAAGAAAAGATCGGAGTAGATGGAAAGGTAGAGACCTATAAAGCAAGGCTAGTGGCTAAGGGGTATCGTCAAAGGCAAGGTGTTGACTACTTAATTAAACTTTCTCACCAGAAGCAATGCTAAAATCCATCAGAATTCTATTGGCTATTGCAGCACACTATGATTATGAGATCTGACAGATGGATGTGAAAACCGCATTCCTCAATGGGAACCACGAGGAGGAGGTGTATATGATGCAACCTGAGGGATTCGTGTCCAAAAACTGCCCAGATAAGGTGTGTAGGTTGCTTAGATCCATTTATGGACTAAAGCAAGCTTCCCGAAGTTGGAACATAAGATTTGATAAGGCAATCAGATCTTATGACTTCGTTATGAACGAAGATGAGCCTTGTGTATACAGAAAGGTAAGTGGGAGCGCTATCACCTTTTTGGTGTTATATGTGGATGACATCCTCATCATTGGGAATGACATAGGAATGCTATCCACAGTAAAGGCTTGGTTATCTAGACACTCTCCATGAAGGACTTAGGGGAAGCATCTTATATCTTTTTAATAAAATCTATAGAGATAGATCCAAGAGGATGCTTGGCTTGTCCTAGTCCAGGTACATAGAAACTATTGTCAAAAGGTTTGGCATGGAAAATTCCAAGAGAGGTCTCATACCGATGAGACATGGGATATCGCTTTCTACGAGTATGTCCCCAAACACTCCAGAAGAAAGGGCGAACATGGATATGATACCTTATGCCTCAGCAATAGGGTCTATCATGTATGCCATGCTATGTACTAGGCCTAATATAGCGCATGCTCGAGTGTCACGCAGGTGTATCAAAGGATCCGTGCTTGGAGCACCGGAAAGCAAGAAAGTGTATCCTTAAGTACTTGAGAAGGACTAAGGATCTTTTACTAGTATATGGAGGTAATAGCCTTAAGGTTGAAGGCTACACTGACTCAAGTTTTCAATCTCATGTCGATGATAGCAAGTCGAATTCAGGGTATGTGTACACCTTTAATGGAGGAGCGGTGTGATGGAAGAGTTCCAAGCAAGATACCACTGCTGACTCGACTACAGAGGCGGAGTACATTGCTGTATCAGATGCAGCAAAGGAGGGAGTCTGGTTGAAGAAGTTCATCACAGATTTGGGAGTCGATACAGATATCGACAAGTCGACTCCCTTATATTACGACAACTATGGGGTGATTACTCAAATAAGGGAACCCGTGTCTCATCGGGCGTTCTTAGGAGGTTCCGGCTTATAAGAGAGATCAGAACCCGAGGAGATGTAGCAAAGGAAAGAGTTCCATCCGAAGATAACATTGCAGATCCACCGACAAAGCCGTTGTCTCGGTTGTCTTTGAGCGTCCACAGAGTCCGATGGGGATCTGACATATAGGTGATTGGCTTTAGGTCAATTGGGAAATTGCTAGTCATAGGTGCCCAGCAAGCCAATCACGTGAGTGATGGCACGTGTGACTTGATACAGAATCTTTTTGCTTATTATATTTTGACGTATATCACTTTATAACTATTGCATAAATGCAAATATATATTGTGATGTCCTTGGATTTGTGCAATGGGAATCGGATCGAGATGAGATCACGATAATGAGATCGACTCACCTTTAAACACATATCCTAAATAATCCCAAATAGGTTACTCGAGAGGGACATCGTGATAACTGGATAGACCGGTGTGTCAGATACCCGTCCCATATGATGGATGCAGCTGGTCTCATAGCTACTTTAGTGTAGGGACACTAGGGATACTGATGACAGTGCTCATTGGAGAATGAGTTCACTTGATTGATCCGCTTACTACGGAATGCTTTGGATGGTTGATGATGCCTTATTGTCGGACAAATGATTCCGTAGTCCTAGTGGTGTATCTGGTCCTTAGAGTTGAGACACCAAGGATGTCTCTATATGAGTGCTCCACTCTTTGATACCAGACTTATAGGTTTGGCTGTCCCAGATCTATTACAGCTTGGTCATTGGGAGTGGTAGTCGACCTTCACGAGGGCTATTGAGTGTCGATAGAGGATCATCCACTCTCTGCGTCATGAGAGGAATATCCCATGTGTTCTTGCTCGCACAAATCCCGGCCAGGGTCATTCGGGTTGAGAGAGAAAGAGTTCTCCTGAGAAATCCGATTAGAGCTTTGAGACTTCGAGTAGAAACCGTATGGGTCCCACAACAACACCATGCTCGATATATGGTCTCTCGGGATATTAGATGGATGAGGGACTATAGGTACATGGTAACGAGGACAAATAGGTCCAATGGATTGGATTCCCCTGATCGTCAAAGGGGACTACTGTGAGTGGCCTATTACGTCCGTGAAGTCGATGAGTCGAGTGAATTATTATAAAGATAATAATTCACTGAGTTAGAAGGAGTTCGGCGGTATGACTCACTACCACTCGATATTGGGCCTAGAGGGTCACACACATATGGTAGGCATTGCGATGAGTAGAGGTTCGGATATGAGATATCCGACGGAGCCCTTGTCTTATTGGATGCAAATCCAATACACACTAGGGAAGGACCCATTAGGGTTTGACACGGGATCTCTATAAATAGGAGGGATTCACAGCCTCATAGGCTAGAGTCTTTGCTTGCCTTAACTATTCTCCTCTCCCTCTCCACCTCAGAGGCCTGGAGTTTTTGAGGAGGGTCGTCGTAACCCTGCTGTGTGGATCACCGCTAGAGAGGAGGACGCTTGACCTCCTTCACCCTCTCCTAAGGATCTGTAAGGAAACAGGGATATACGATCTCCCTAGGTAACACAATCTCTATACGTAGTTTTGTGTTTTGCGGATTTTTACGCACCAATATTCGCACGATGACGAACATCTTTTTGGGAATCGGGGATTTTTTTTTTCTTGTTCTTCCGCTGCGCATATGATGTCGCCCCCCATGATTTCCCAACAAGCACTTGGTAGAAGTTTTTTGGATTTTAAACTTGTAAACAAGATTTTACGTTCTCTTTCTAAAAGTTGGAATTCAAAAGTAACTACGATACAAGAAGTTAAAAATCTAAACAACTTACCACTTGAAGAACTAATTGGTTCGTTGATGACATATGAAATGGTGTACAATGCACATGATAAACATGATAAATAAAACCACCTTCCAATGAACAGGAAGGATTTGGGACATAGAACATTTGAAGACCACTCAAGCATAAGCTCAAGTGATGGTGAATAAGAACTACTCACTAAGAAATTTAAAAAACTTAAGAAACAAAAATTTAAGAATAAAAAGAACGTAACTACTTACTTTGAACGCAAGAAGAAGAACACAAAATGGGATAAATCGAGCTCCTCCGAAGATGAGGAGAAAATAAAAAAAGGTGAGGTGACAAACTACGCCTTAACGACATTCAACGATGAGGTAATCAAAACCTCCTTAATTTATTTCGAAATTACATGATGCTTTCCATAATGCATTTTCTTTTTTAGTATAGAATTAATTTTCTTGAAAATTGAATGTTTAAATAATATAATGAAAATGCTAATAAATTAGGATTATGCTTATCATGCTTACCTTTCCAATGATTTTAAAAATAATCATGAAAAATGCATATCTTATGATAAACAAACAAAATGATTTTTGATTGAAAATATGAAATGATGATTTAATAATGCATAATGATGTTTTATTAACATGATTGATGATTTTATTTTATGCATGAGATTTTAAAGTTATACATGATGATTTTTGTGGTTTATTGATCTCGATGGTTTTTATGATGAAATTTATTTTTTGATCCTAAACGATTGATGATATATATTCTTTTTGGCAAAAAAAGGACAAAGGAATGCTTGTATGAAACAACTAAATAGAGAAAAACATTTTTCTTAAAAATTCTTTTTCTCTATCTTATTGACTTTGATGAATATATTTTATATCTTTTTATGAGTCTCTTGAAAATGATTTTGATTTGATGATTTGAATTTGAATGGGCTTTATCTTGTTTTTTGAGTTTTAAAACTTGAGATTTACTCTATAAAAATCAAGATCTTTTATCCTCAATGTTTCTTTTTGCCATCTACCATCCAAATGAATCATGATTGGTATCATTGCTATATTTCTTCTTGTCGTGTACTAAAGAGAAAATTTTTCTAAATGAATCATGATTTTTCAGAACCACAATTTTTTTATGATTCATAATGAATTGAGAAATTTTATATACTTAAATTAATATCTTGTTCTTATACAAGATTGAATGAATTTTATCTATATCATGATCTCCTAAGAATTCCTTTCATTTTTTATTTAAAGAGGAGATGTGTCAAAATGAATCATGTCTTTTGGTATTCAAGTGATTTTATCTTTCATGACATGATGTGATTGCATTTATGGCTTGTATGCCTTGAAATTATTAAAATATTTTACACTATTTTGTTCTTCCCTTCTTATTTCTTGTTTACAATGATATAATGGGGAGAAATTTTAATCATGCATGGTAGGATATAATTGCTATAATGAGAATTTTACACTATTACATGCCTTAATAACATGTTGGAAATTATATGTTTTAGATACAAAAATTTCCATGATGATGAGTATGTTTTATCTTCATGATTGTGTTTGAAAATCTATAGCAAAACTATGTCCGAATGCATGAAAGTGTTAAATTTCATTTTCAGATTTTCTTGATCCTAACATGATTTAGTATTTCTCTTCCGGACTTAATGTAGCTTTCATAAGCATATGTCATATCGAGTTTGTTTCATATTATTGATTTTTGACATATGGAATCAATTAACAAATGTATCTCTCATAGACTTATCGTGTGAAAAATATTTTTTTCGAGAAATAGATTTGATGAAATGATTCCTTCTTATGAATTCCTTCTTGAAAGAGGAAGATCTTTTTTAACATTCACAAGGATTTGATTCACATACATATCTTGATCCTTGCAAAAATGAAGCTTGATCCTTGCAAAAATGGATTTGATCCTTGCAAAAATGAAAATAAATATTTGTATCATGTTTGATGATTTTACATTTTAATAATATGCATGATGAGTTGCAGTGATGATTGATTTATTATCATGCATGAAAAAAAAATGAAATGTAAGGTTTTGAAAATATGCATGTTTTAATTTGAAAATATAAGGATGCACAAATAAGATTAAGATTGATACTTAACCCTTGTCATGATTTGAAGATTATAGTAAAGGAAAATGAATTACCCTATAGTATTGTTATTCCCTTCTATTTGACAATGACATAGGGGGAGCAAATTTTCCTAGCTTGCCAGCTAGCTTGCAAATCTAAAGAGAAGCAATGCGTACTAAATTACACATTTTGAGAAGAAATTGCTATCTTGAAACATCACCAAGAGTTGCTAGCTTGAAATCTCAAGAAGAATCAAAACATGTTAACATGCACATCTAGCAAACTTGCATATTTCAAGAAGCAAGAGTTGCTTTCTTGAACATCTTTAAATTGCTAGCTTGCAAGATGTAGAGCTTGCTATCTTGAACATCATAAGAAACAAAAATTACAAAAGTGCTATCTTGCCTATCTCAAGAAGCAAAACATGCTAACTTGTGCATCTAGCAAAGTTGACAAAATTTATATATTTCAAGAAGCAAGAGTTGCCTTCTTGAACATCTCTAATTTGCTAGCTTGCATGATGTAGAAGTTGCTATCTCAAAAGAAGCAAAAGTGCTATCTTGTATGTTGTAAAACTTACATATCTAAAACTTGATAGCTTGAATGTTCTTAGCATGATGTAACACTTACTAAATTTTCTAGCTTCAAAACTGCATGATGATAAAACTTGATATTATGTTTTTCATGCAATGAGTTAAACTTATATTCCAAACACAAGAATAGTTGGACTTCTCCTTTTTGTTGATGACAAAGGGGGAGAAGTATGATGTTATGCATAAGTTTATGCACAAGTTCATGATAATATATTGCAAGTATTCATGATGAATATTACAATGACTTGAATTCAGTTTGAATTCAAGGTTCTACCAATATGGCATATTGATAGGGGGAGTTTGTTTAAACTCCGGGAGTTAAGTTTAACTCCGTCATCAATTGGTTGTCATCATAAAAATGGAGAGATTGTTGAATCTCATATTTTGATGATGAAACCAATTGATAATTATGATTATGTTTTAATCTACGTTTTGAGTGATACAGGATGCTTCGATCAGGATGAGACAATCATGCTGGGCTGGAGGAACATGTCAGAAGATTGGATGTCGGGCCGGTGGATCGGTCGACGTATCAACAAAAGGCTTCGGGCCGTGTATTCAGGCATCGGGCCATGGATTCAGGCATCGGGCCAAGAAGAGCAGGTATTGCCCTAAGGATATCGGAGTTGCAGAGTCAACTAGCCGATTGGGCAATAGGCCACAAGAGAGGACGATGCGTCGAAGAATCGGACGAAGCATCGAGGGACCAATGACATGCCGGATAACATGATTAATGCTTAGTATTAATTATCTAGATTAAAGTTTATTTTACATGTGTAGGATTAACTACAATGGAAGTAAGACATGTAGCAGGAGTTGCACCGGAGTCAAGACCATGATCACGTTGGGGGTTCGAGAGTTCGACGGAAGTCCGGACGGTCGTTGGAGGTTCTACGGGAACAAATCCGAGAAGTCTAGGAGCTTGTCAAAGAAGCTCATCGTAACTCACCAAGCGGATCGTCGCAAGTCCAGGAGTTTATCGGAAGTCCGCAGGAGCATCGTCGAAGGTTCGTCAGATGTTCGCCGGAAGTTCGCCGGAAGCTCACCGGAAGAAGCGATTGACGCACCGGAGCAAGTTGCATGCAGTAAATGTCTTAAGAAATATCATAGTTAGCATGTAGATTAAGTAAGGAATGAGAGGTGATCCCATTAACATAATCTGGGGGCAATGGGGACCTTAACAGACCCAAATTGGGCCGAATGGATTAGCCTATTCGGATCCAGATTTCCTAGCCGGCGGTGGCACCACCCAAGAGCTCAGTCTCTTAGGAAAGCTGGGCGGTGTAACCGCCCAGGTCAGGTAGTGGTACTGCTTGGGCTCAGTCTCCGAGTGAGACTGGGCGATGATACCGCCCCTTTCAAGTAGTAGTACCGCCTGAGCTCGGTCTCCGAGCGAAGCTAGGTGGTGGTACCGGCCCTGTCAGGTGGTGGTACCACTTGAGCTCGGTCTTCGAGTGGTAGTACCGCCCAGTTATGGTGGTAGTATCGCTAGGACCCCGAAAATCCGAGAGATGACACATTTGAGCTCCAAATTCAAATCAGTTGGGGCCTATATAAACCCCACCCTTTCCTGCATGAAACGACACCGAAAGGCACCGAAAATCCAATCTTACTCTATGATTTTTAGAGCTCAAAAGTATTATATAAGCTAAAAGTTCTCCTCCCTCTATTCTTCCATGTTTCGATCATTCAAGAGAGAAGTGAAAATTCTGTAAGGGTTGTCTTCTAAGCCTGTCAAAAGGAGTGAAACTGTAAAATGGTGGTTGGCCTTCACCTATTGAAGGAAGGCCTCTAGTGGATGCTGGTGACCTCATCGGAGGAGGAAGCTGAAAGTGGATGTAGGTCACATTTGACCGAATCACTCTAAAATCTAGTTTGCATTTCCTTTGTGCTATTTATCTTAATTGTAAACTGCCTTCCTTACTTTACTTCAAATACATTTTCGTAAGCTTTTAAAGTTATTATCCGCATGAAACGACTTTTACATCGGAATCAGATTTCAACATACAAACATCATTTCAAATTGTCGAAAGTTTTCTGCTGCACTAATTCACCCCCCCCCCCCCCTCTTAGTGCTCTTGATCCTAACAATTTGTCCATAGTAAAACGAGTCTTATTGTATCTAAAAGGAACTCTCAATCATGGACTTCTTCATAAACAGTCATTACTTCATCTCCATGTCTTCGTCAATACTGATTGGAAAGACAACTTTAATGATATAATATCTACATAAGCCTATATTATCTTCCTTGGAGCAAATCAAATCAGTTAGGGTTCCAAGAAATAGAAAATAATCGTAAAGTCCATAACTGAAGTTGAATAATAAGCCATTGCTACCATTGCTGCATAACTCAACTAGGTCACTTATCTACTATCGGAACTTAACATCAAATCAAATTCACTCCTACAATATACTGTGATAATATCGGTGCCATGTACTTATATGCCAATTCGATGTTCCACTCACGCATCAACTCAACTTCTACTTTGTCATAGATCAATTTGTCAAATATCAATTATATGTTTCTCACATACATACTACTGATCAACTAGCAAGCTCCCTCACAAATTCTCTCACCTGTAAAACATTTCAATTACATTGGTCCAAGATTGACATCCTTAGTAGAAACTCAATCTTACAAAGATATGATAGAAGATTAGGACATAGACATATATGAATAACATCTCTACTTCATCATATCGTCAATCAATCTATGATTTACGAATCAATAAAAAATTTAAATAATTATATGATTTGAGTAATTAACTAAGAGAAATCTTTTCCTCAAAACCTATATAAATACTCATTATCGAATAAAATTTCTTTCTTTCACAACATCTCAAATCTTCAAATCTTCTTCTATGCCTCTCGTCGTGATAAGCATGAATCACGATAGGAATCAAGAGATGCTTTCGATGGAGATTGTGTATATATACACCCCCATAGGTGTGGTGATGTTAGAACCCTTGTGGATTCTAAGCTTGAGGCTCATCTCTTTAGAGGATCGACCTTCTTGGAACTCTATAGGGGTTCCTTCCTCCAAGTTGCTGCTCAAAGGTTGCTAAAAAAAATTCATCTATTGCTTATCGAAAGAGGATGAATACATGACTATTTGTAGGGCTTCTAAACCCCAACTCCTAATAGGACTCCTACTTAAGACTCCTACTTTTAACCAACTCCTAATAAGACTCCTACTCTAAGAAGCAACCTCCCAACTAACGCTAACCCTAGCTGACCTCTTCACCTCTTTAATAGGGGTCGGCTAGGTTGGTTTTACATGAATGCCCCTTTCAATAAAACTCAATCTAGGACTCTCCTAGCTAGAGTCCTAACAGACTCGCCCTCTTTAAATCAGCCTTGTCCTTGAGGCTGACGATCCTTGAATTCTAGGAATTTGATCTTCAAGTCGTCATAGTTCTCCTAAGTGGCATCTTCTGCTAGTAGGTTCACCCACTATATTAGCATTTTAGTAGTGGGTCATTGTCATCGAGTCATGATTTGTCGATCAATAATGGAACTAGGTTGGGTTTAAAGTTCTTCTTGGGTAGTCATATTTGTTAGATGGCTTTGGGCCGTCTCGTTTTGTCCTAGCTTAAGCTTTAAACATGACATATAGAAAACTGGATAGATTTGGGAGCTGACGGGTAAATCCAATTTGTATACTACCGCTCCAATGCGCTCCAAAATTTGGTAGGGTCTATAGAACCGAGGTGAAAGCTTCATAGATGCTCTGGTCTGAATTGATGTTTGCTCAAATGGCTGGAGCCGTAGGAAGACCCAATCTCCTACTGAAAATTCTCTTTTGCCTTTGTGTTGATCATATTATTGTTTTATCCTTGCTTGAGCTTTTCCTTGTGATGAGGGAAGCCTTTTGTTGAAGTCCATTAATATATCAGTCCATATTAACTCCTAGACGGGTAAGGGTTGCAGCTTTCTAGGACTTGCCACTATCTCGCCTTCATGTCGTTGACATACATCACATTGTGCCACAAATTTAGTAATAATATTTTTCATCCCTACCCAATAAAAATTTTACTTAATTCTCTTATAGGTTCTAAGGAACCCGGAGTGCTCGGCCACAGGTGTAGAATACATCTCTTGAAGGATGGTCTTTATGCAAGTAGAATTTGTCACAAGCACAATGTGTCCCTTATAGCGTAATTCTTTTGAGTCTCATTTGTAATAAGCCATGGTGCTTGGTCTTCCTCCAATTATTTTATGATCTTACTGATCTTCGGATCTTCTTGCCATTCCCTCTTAATATCCTCAAGGAAGTCACTGGTCAGAAATGAAACAATTGAAAATTCAGCTTGCTCGGGTTGTCGCGAAAGCACATCTGCAACAACATTCTCTTTCCCCTTTTTATAAGTTATTTTATAATCATATCCAAGAAGTTTTGTTACCCATTTTTGTTGCTCGGGGAAATATATCTTCTGGTCTAAGAAATATTTTAGGCTTTTATGGTCGGTCTTGATTTGAAAGCGTCGCTCAATCAAGTTCGATCTCCATTTGGTCATCGCATGTACAATCGTAAGCATCTCCTTGTCGTAAATAGTCATCTTGAGATGGGAAAGAGATATTTTCTTACTAGTATAAGTGAGAGGGCAGCCATCTTGCATTAGTACAGCACCAATTCTGACTCCGGAGGTATTGACTTCAATAAAGAAAGTCTTGCCAAAGTTAGGTAGCGTTAGTATGGGCGTTGTCATCATTGCGATTTTAAGTTCATCGAATGTAGTGGTGGCTTTGTCCGACCCTTGGAAAGTATCTTTTTTCAGTAAGAAAGTAAGGGGTGCACTAATCTTTCTTTAGTTTTTCACGAACTTGCGGTAATAGCCTATTAAACCGAGAAAGCCACGTAACGATTTTATGTTCCTCGGGGTCTGCCAGTTCTGCATTGCTTCAATTTTGGAGGGGTCCACCGCCACACCTTCCTCTGATATAATATGCCCAAGATATTTTACCTTCTATTGAAGAAAGTTGTACTTTGATTTTTTGACAAAAAGAACATGTTCTTGCACAATCGTCAAAATAAGTCGTAAGTGTTGAAAATGACTTTCAAGAGAAGGGTTGTAAATAAGGATATTGTCGAAGAAAACTGATTCAAACTTACAAAGATAATTTAAGAAAATATCATTCATAAGGCTCTAGAAGGTGGAGGGAGTATTGGTGAGACCAAAGGGCATTATCAAAAATTCGTAGTGGCCGTTGTGTGTTTGAAAGGCGATTTTCAGTATATCTTCTTCACACACTTATATTTGATGATACCCGGACCAAAGGTCCAGCTTTGTGAAGACTCATGCTCCTTTTAATTCATCAAGCAATTCATCTACTATTGGAATAGGGTATTTGTCCTTGACGGTTATGCCGTTGAGAGCTTGGTATTCAATACACATTCACTATGTTCAGTCCTTCTTTCGTACGAGGAGCACCGGTGAAGAGTAGGGGCTGCAACTTGGTTGAATAACTCTTGTTTCAAGCATATTTTTTATAATCCTTTCTAATTCATCCTTCTGGAGATGTGGATACTGATATGGCTGAGTATTTACTGGTGGTTTGCCCTGAAGAATCGGTATACAATGATCATGCCGATGGGTAGGAGGTAGGTTGTGCAATTCATAAAATATATCTGAAAATTCAGTAAGCAAAGGAAGTAGGTTTGGATCTTCAAATTCTGTTGGCTCTCTTTTAGTTTTCTGCTCAAGTTGTACCAAAAAGCTGCTACATACTTTGTGCAAAACTTTCTCTATTCGTTGTGTGCAAATCATCGTTACATCACCCCCATATTTCCCGTGCAGTATCACATATTTCCCCTTACTGTAAAATTTCATAATTAGTTTCATAAAATTTTAAGAAACATCACCTAATATCATCAACCATTTGATGCTAAGCACGGTCATATAATCATCAAGAGAGAGGAGGAATAAATATGCAATTATCTCTTGGTCCTGTAGTAATAGTTTCACCTGCAGGCACCTATGATCACACTTCAAAATTCATCCGTCGGCAACCTTAACGTCAAACCTGCTGCAATTCTCGATAGGTAAGTCCATCCAAACAGCAACCTTGTTGTTCATAAAATTATTAGTGCTCCCGGTGTCAAATAGAATGGTGATAGGTTGTTGCTTCAGAAGTCCTCCCACTTTAATCGTTTGCTGGTTCACGTAATCAGCAAGGGCATGCATCATAATATCAACTGTTTGTTGTTCTTCATCCACGACTTCTTCCTCATGTTCCTGAACCTCCTCTTCCATGTCTTCTAGATATTCAATTAGTAGGAGGTGGCCCCTTTTGTAGCGATGATCGCGGTTCCATGACTCGTCGCAATGCCAACAATGACCCTTTGCCGATCGGTCACGTAGTTCTTCTCTTCTCAATTTTTTTGGCAGTGAAGGAAGATTAGGAGCAGAAGGAGATTTATATACCATGGGCCTAGGAGAGGTTCTTATCCTTCGAGCATCTTGGTTGAGCCGTTCATCTTGTATTCGGGCGAAAGAAATCACAGTTGTCATGGTACAGGGCTACCACACCTTAACCTCCCCTTTTATCTCTGGCTTGAGTCCTTCGATGAATGTTCCTAACAATTGATGGTCAATCCAATTACGAGCAAGGTAGGATAGCTTCTCAAACCTAGTTTGGTATTCTTGAATCATAGAGTTTGTCGAATCTTTATGAGTTGGCCATTGATATTTTCATAATCCATAGGTCCGAAATGATTCAGTAGTGCATTCTTAAATTGATTCCACGTCGGAGCCCCATGATTGTATTCCAGCCAATTGTACCATTGAATAGCATCTCCTTCAATGTGGATGATAGCAATTTCCACCATAGCATCATCCGACGTTTGGTAGTAGCGAAAGTAATGTTCAGCGCGTGAAATCCACCCCGCCAGGTCTCCTTCTTCCCATCGTGGGAAGTCCACCCACATGCATGGCTGAAGCATGTCTGAGGGCTGTCCCTCTTTCTCTGGCGGCCTCTCTGAACTCTCTTCTTGCTGAAATTTGGTTGCACTCAGCAACTATCTAATTCTGAATTCTGCAAACAAAGCACGCAATTTGTCCTCCAAGCGCGATTCAAGCCATGATTCAATCTGAGATTCTCATGCTTCAAATTTGGCATCAATTGGATCTTGAGAAGCCTTAGCATATGCCTATAGGTCAGAGATGTCCCTATCTTTTTTCTATTGAAGGGCTAATGGCATGGGGTGGTGGAAGGTTCGGAAAAATTGAGGATCACAAAAAGGTACTACAACATATTTTTATGTCTAAAGTGTAGCAGCTTGGACATAAAAGGTCAGTGGTTTATATTGAGAATTTTTTGGCGAAACCAAAGGAAAATATGCTGTTAGGAAGTATCAAAGCTGTTGTAAAAATTTTGTAGAGATTTGGACAGAAAAAATACAGTAGCAAGATCAAACAAACTGTGCAATACGGTTGGAATTCTATAGTGCATCTTTCATCGTATGAAAAGTTCATGCAGTAATAAGGTAGGAAACTAGAACCTGTTGCAATTCACTGGAGATCAACGGATGATCTGCAGTGGTAGAGATGACTGCAGAATTCGACGACGATCTTTTAAGCAATTATGGCAATTGCTTTAGGTGGTTGTGGAGGGCTGATGGATGGCTAGATTTTTGAATAAGGATAACTAAATTGTAGCAGTAGTAAGGTAGGAAACTAGAACCTATTGCAATTCACGAGGAGATCAAAGATTGATCCGCGGTGGTAGAGATGACGGTGGAATTCGGCGACGATCTTTTAAGCAATTGTGGGAATTACTTTGGGCGGCTGTGGAGGGCTGATGGATGGTTATGGAAGGGCAGCAAGATACCAAGAACACTACTCTGATACCAAGTGTTAGAACCCTTGTGGATTCTTAGCTTGGGGTTGACCTCTTTAGGGGATCAGCCTCCTTGGAACTCTATAGGGGTTTCTTCCTCCATGTTGCTGCTCAAAGGCTGCTAAAAAAATTCAACTATTGCTTATCAAAAGATGATGAATATATGACTATTTATAGGGCTTCTAAATCCCAATTCCTAATAGGACTCCTACTCAAGACTCCTACTTCTAACCAACTCCTAATAAGACTCCTATTCTACTAAGCAACCTCCCAACTAACCCTAACCCTAGCCGACCTCTTCACCTCTTTAATAGGGGTCGGCTAGGTAGGTTTTACATGAATGCCCCTTTCAATGAAACTCAATTAGGACACTCCTAGCTAGAGTCATAATAGGTGACACACGTCCGCTTGAGCTATCTCACCATTGCAAGCACGAAAAGCACAACAATGCTTACTATCCTTCGACTCCTCTTTAACTCGCCCTACACTAGGGGCACCTCCCCTCACTCTGCCATCTCCCCCTCGCTTGCTACCACTCCCAAGTCCCTTATCCTCTCCACCTATACCTATTAGGATCGAGTTGGTACTAAGAGAGAGGGTGAATTAGTGCTTACGTAAAAATTACGTCGAGTCAAAAATCTTCATACGATAAAACTATATCAAGGAGTGTTTAACTTTGAAAATGTTTGTAAGAGTGTGCAACTAAAGTAATGAGGAAGTAAAGTAGTTTTCAATAAAGGTAAATAGCAAGACAGAAATGCAAACTAATTTATAGTGGTTTGGTCGTTATGACCTATATCCACTCTCGATTCCCTTTCACTCGAGGCCACCGATTTCCATTACCGGTCTTCCTTCAATGGGCGAAGACTAACTATCCTTTTACACTCTTTCTCCTTTTTATGGGTTTAGGAGACAACCCTTACAAGCCTCACACCTCTCTTGAATAATTTCAAAACTAGAAAGGGAGGAGGAGAACACTTTGCAATTTTACAACCCAGAATAACAACCCCTTTCTGCTCTAATTCATGCTCTTCCATGCAGGAATAGCTAGGGTATTTATAGACCCCAAATGGCTTCAAAATTAGAGCCAAAAAAGGTCTCATCCTGGGTTTGCTGAGTCCTAGCGGTACCATTACCTATGCTAGGTGGTACTACTGCCTGCAGCACTAACACTAGGGGCACTACCGCCCACTCTAGCAGGGCCACCGCTTGACACTGTCTTTAAGACTATGTTTGGGTGGTACCACTACTAAACCATTCTATATGACACTGAATGAGCCAAATAGTTGTTAGGAATAGAGTCAGCACTAAGAGGGGGGGGTGAATTAGTGTAGTGGTAAAAATTATGTCGGTTCAAAACTTCATTGCGATTAAATCCATTTTCGACTAAAATCATTTCATAAATATCTTAACTTGAAACACGTTCGTAAATGTGTTGAAGGCAGTAAGCTATTAAAGAGGTTTGCAGTAAAGAAAATTGCTCAAAGTAAAATGCAAACCAGATTTTAGAGTGGTTCGGTCGTCGTGACCTATATCCACTTCGCCGATTCCTCTTCCATCGAGGCCACCGGCATCCACTATCGATCTTCCTTTAATAGGCGAAGATCAACCTCCTTCTGACACCCCTCTTCTCCTTTTCACAAGTTTAAGAGATAACCTTTACAAGCACTCACTCCTCCTAAATAGAATTATAAACTTATACTAGAGGAGGGGATTTCTCAAGTGATTGCAACAATGTTTCTTCACTTTTAAACTCTCTGTGCTTGTGTCTTTTAACCAGGGATGAGAGAGATATTTATAGGCTTTAAGTTGATTCAAACTTGGAGCCTAAAAATATATCATCCCGGGTTTCTTGGGTCCAGGCGGTACCACCTCCTGTGCTAGGCAGAACCACCATTAGTGTCAGTCTAACACTAACACTGCGTTGGGCGCTACCACCGCCTGGCACCCTACTAGGGGCGGTTCCACCACCTAGATTAGTGGTACCACCACCTGACACAGTCTCGGAGACTATGCCACAATGGTGTCACCTCTTGAGGTACTATTTGGGCCTTTCATTAGGCCCAACACAATCCTTACATGAGCCCAACTGGCCCCTAATTGGGTTGGCTCAAATTCAAACCCAATTATGTACTATGAAATCTAAGACATTTCCTAAGCTAAACAAGTCCATAAGTCTAGTTTCTTCCAGCGAGCTTCCAGCAATCTTCCAGCGAACTTTCGATGATCTCTCGACAATGTTCAAGTGGACTCCCGGAAAGCTCCTGGACTTCACGACGATCTTTTTGGCGAGTTCCAACGAGCTTCTCTAGCAAGCTCTGAGACTTCTCGGTTGGTTCCTGCAGAACTTTCGATGAATGTCCGAACTTCCGACGAACTCTCGAACTCCCAACGAAATCGCGTCCTTGACTTTGGGACTTCATTTTGTGTCATGCCTTGCTATTGTAGTTAATCTTGCACATGTAAAACATACTTTGATCTAGACAATTATTACCAAGCTTGAATCATATTGTTCAACATGTCATTTGTCAATCGACGCTTCGTCCAATTCTTTGACGCTTCGTTTGATTCTTCGACGCATCATCCTCTCTTGCGGTCTATTGCCCAATCAACCAGTTGACTTCGCAACTCTGATATCCTTGGCACAATATCCGCTCTTCTTAACCCGATGCTTGAATCCATGGCCTGAAACCTTTTGTCGATACATCGATCAATCCTTCGACCCGACGTCCAATCTTCTGACATGTTTTCCTCCAGCCCAACATGATTCTTCCTACTTTAATTATCTCATCCTGATCGAAGCATCCTGTGTCCCTAAAAACACATATCAAATCATAAATACTTATCAATTGGTTTCTTCATCAAATTATGAGATTCAACAATCTCCCTCTTTTTGATGATGACAACCAATTGATAACGGAGTTAACCTTAACTCCCCCTATCAATATGCCATATTGATAAAACCTTGAATTCAAGCTGAATTCAAGTCATTGCAAATTTCATCATGAATATTTGTAACACGTCATCATGCATAACATGATCATACTGATCCCCCTTTATCATCAACAAAAAGGAGAAGTTTCAACTATCAAGTGTTTGTGATATAAGTTCAAATCATTGAATGAAAAACATAAAATCAAGTTTTATCATAATGTAATTTGTAAGCTAGAAAATTTAGCAAGTGTTACAGCATGCAAGCTATCAAGTTTTAGATATGCAAGGTAGTAAGATAGCAAGTTTACATAATACAAGCTAGCAAAAATTTCGAAAGCAAATGTAAGATAGCTTTTTTGTTGAAGTGTGTAAGCTAGCGATTCTTGCTTCCTATTGCAATGTAAAAGTTGCAAGTTTTGCTTCTTGAGTTTGGTAAGATAGTGATGTTCAAGATAGCAAGCTCTTTCTTCTCTTTTGAGAAGTGCTATTTTTTCTTCCTTTGCAAAGTGCAAGCTAGCAAAATTTTACAAAATTTTAGAACATGCAAGCTAGCTATTTTTGCAATGTGCAAGTTGCAAGTTTTACATCTTGAGCTAGCAATTTTTCTCCCCCTTTGTCATTGTCAAAAAGAAGGGAAAAATATAAATTTTCAAATCATGACAAAGGTAAAGAATTCATTCTTATTTCAAAATGCCATAATTGAGATAAACCTTGAATTCAAATCAAAGCAATTTCAATCATCATATGCAAAACATCACATACATCATCATAATAAAAAGCATAAGTATTGCATGCATCATTCCAAATCATAAATATTTTACATCATAATGGTATCAATTTGTAAAATTACATCCTACCATGCATGATCATAACGTTTCCCCCTTTTATCATTGTAATAAGAAAGAATAAGGGAAGAACATAATAGTGTAAAATATTTCAATCATTTGAAGGCATTCATACCATAAATACAAAGAAATCATGTCATCAAAGATAAGACCACTTAAATACCAAAAGACATGATTCATATAGTTAATCTCTTCTTTAAATAAAATACCAAGAAGAATCGTAGGAGAACGATTAATGAAAAATCTTGATTCATAATAAATCTTAATTTGTAAATATCATGGAATCAAGATCATGATTTGGATAAAAATTTATTCAAATTTAAATCATAAAAATCATTTTCAAAGTCCAAGAGATTCGTAAAAATGATACAAATGGATTCATCAAAATCAATAAGATAGAGAAAAATAATTTTTAAGAAAAATGTTTTTCTCTTTTTAGTTGTTTCAATTCATATGATTTTATTTTATTTATGCCAAATAAAAATATGTATCGTGTTTAAAACCGAAAGTGCAAGATTTATTACGACAAAGATCAATAAGGCATAAATCACCCAAAAATCATCATTACTTCAAATCATCATGCATAATTTCAAAAGATAAATTTATTAAGCACGATTATTATGCATCATTACATTATTTCATTAAGTATGATTTCATAAAGTGTTTTCAATAATACGAAAATCATTAAGATACACATTATTGTTAAAACATCTAGCTTGATTTAAGTCTAACATTTTGTTCCTTTATCATAACACATATAATTTTTATGATTATTTTCAACATTACTAGATAAGCATGATTTCTAATTTTTTATATTTTCGTTTATTAAACATATAACTTTTTTTAAAAAAAATAAATTAAAATAACTCATGGAAAGCATCATGTAATTTCATAATAAATTAAAGGAGTTTCGTTTGAGTTATTTACCTTATTGACGAAAGCCGTTAAGGCATAGTTTGCCAACTCGTCTTCATCAGTTTGCTCCTCATCTTCGGATGCACTTATTTCATCCCATTTTATGTTCTTCTTAAGTTTATTTTTATTTTTTATTATTATTTTAATAACCTTTTAAATTTCATGAGGAGTTCAAGTTCACCATCACTTGAGCTTATGCTCGAATGGTCTTCAATTGTTCTATGTCCCAAATCCTTTTTATTCTTTGGAAGGTTGTTCTTAAGTTCTTTATGTGCTTTGCATGTCATTTCATAGATCATCAAAGACCTTATAAGTTTTTGGAGAGGAAAATAGTTCAAGTTTTTTTATTCTTCAATAGTCATTACTTTTGAATCCCAAGTTTTAGAGAGAGCATAAAACTTTATTCACAAGTTCTACTAAGAGCTTTTAAACCATTAATGACATCCGTAAAATGGGTGTACATGTCAACAATGGTTTCGCTCGGCTTTATTCAAAAAAGTTTAAAATCATGCATTACAAAGTTGATTTTCGAATCTTTAACTTTGCTAGTGCCTTCATGTGTGATTACGAGAGTGCACCATATGTCAAAAGTCATTTCGTATATAGAAACCCAATTAAACTCAATTTTATCTAAGGCGTAAAATAAGGCATTCGAAGCCTTTGCATTTAGAGAAAAAGTCTTCTTCTCCAAATCATCCCAATGGTTTATTGGAAGAGAAGACCTTTGAAAACCAAATTCGACTATGTGCCATAAATCAAGATTCAATGAAAGCAAGAAAACTCTCATTCGTGTTTTCCAATAAGTGTAGTTCGTCCCATTCAAAAAGGGAGGACGAATGAGAGAGTGACCCTCTTGAAAGTCGAAAAGAGCCATTTTTATTTGGGTGTTAAACCAAATATAAAAAATAAGACTCTAATACCAATTGTTAGGAATAGAGTCGGCACTAAGAGAGGCGGTAAATTAGTATAGTAGTAAAAATTATGTTAGTCCAAAACTTCGTTGCGATTAAATCCATTTCCGACGAAAATCATTCCGTAAATATCTTAACTTGAAACACATTCATAAATGTATTGAAAGCAATAAGCTATTAAAGAGGTTTGCAGTAAAGATTAATTGTTCAAAGTAAAATGCAAACCAGATTTTAGAGTGGTTCGGTCATCGTGACCTACATCCACTTCGTCAATTCTTCTTCCGTTTAGGCCATTGGCATCCACTATCGATCTTCCTTTAATAGGCGAAGATCAACCTCCTTCTTACACCCCTCTTCTCCTTTTCATAGGTTTAGGAGATAACCTTACAAGCACTCACTCCTCCTAAACAGAATTCTAAACATAGACTAGAGGAGGGGATTTCTCAAGTGATTGCAACAGCGTTTCTTCACTTTCAAACTCTCTATGCTTGTGTCTTTTAACCAAGGATGAGAGGGATATTTATAGGCTTTAAGTTGATTCAAACTTGGAGCCAAAAAACATCTCATCCAGGGTTTCCTGGGTCCGGGCGGTACCACCGCCTGTGTTGGGCAATACCATCGCCAGTGTCAGTTTGACACTGACACTGCGCTGGGCGGTACCACCCCCTAACAACCTACCACTGGGCAGTACCACCGCCCAAACTGACGGTACCATCGCTTGGCATCCTACTAGGGGTGGTTCCATCGCCCAGATTATGGGTACCACTGCCTAACACAGTCTCGGAGACTATGCCACGACAGTGTCACCTCTTGGGGCACTGTTTGGGCCTTTCATTGGGCCCAACACAATTCTTACATGGGCCCAACTGGCCCCTAATTGGGTTGGCCTAAATCCAAACCCAATTATGTGCTAATTACAAAATCGAAAATATTTCCTAAGCTAAACAAGTTCGTAAGTCTAGTTTCTTCCGGTGAGCTTCTAGCGATCTTCCGGCGAACTTCCGACGATCTCTTGGTAATGTTCCAGCAGACTCCTAGCAAGCTCCTGGACTTCACGACGATATTCTTGGCAAGTTCCGATGAGCTTCTCTAGCAAGCTCTGAGACTTCTTGGCTGGTTCTTGCAGAACTTCCGACGAACGTTCGGACTTTCGACGAACTTTTGAACTCCCAACAAAATCGTGTCCTTGACTCCGGGACTTCATTTTGCTTTATGCCTTGCTATCATAGTTAATCCTGCACATGTAAAACACAATTCGATCTAGACAATTATTACTAAGCTTGAATCATGTTGTCCGGTATGTCATTGGTCAATCGACGCTTCGTCCGATTCTTCGGTGCATCATCCTCTATTGCGGCCTATTGCCCAATTGGCCAATTGACTCCACAACTCCGATATCCTTGGTGCAATATCCACTCTTTTTGGCCTGATGCCCGAATCCATGGCCCGAAGCCTTTTGTCGATATGTCGATCGATCCTCCGGCTCAACGTCCAATCTTCTTACATGTTTTCCTCTGGCCCAACATGATTCTTCTTGCTTTAATTGTCTCATCCTGATTGAAGCATCCTACATCACTAAAAATGCAAATCAAATCATAAACACTTATTAATTGGTTTCATCATCAAAATATGAGATTCAATAGTAGTAGGCCCAATTCAGCGTGAATTCAGGCCTAATTAGCCCCTAATTTAGTTGGCATTATTTCATCCCAAAATTAACTCAATTAGTCCTAAAATAACTCTATCTAGATACACAATTACAAGCATGAATCCTATGTTGTCTGGCATGTCATTCGTTCATCCGACGCTTCGTCCGATCCTTTGGCGTATTGTCCTTTGCTTCGGCGTATTGCCTAATCGGCATGTTGACTTCCACAACTTTTGATCTCCTTGGCGCAATGTCCGATCCTTTGGCCTAATTCCTGAACTTATGGCATAAAGCCTTCTGCCATGTTCCACTTTGGCCCGACGTTCGATTCCTCTTGATTTAATTGAATTACCTTTTTTGATCGAAGTTAGTCCTGTATCACTCAAAACGCATATTAGATCATAACTTTTTCAATTGGTTTCTTCATCAAAATCTAAGATTCAATAATCTCCCCCTTTTTTATGATGACAACTAATTGATGATGGAGTTTAAACAAAACTACCCTTGTCAATATGTCATATTGATAAAACCTTGAATTCAAGTCAAAGCAATTATAATCATGATCACATGCAACACATTATATGCATATGATTGCATTGTATGCATCATTATAATAATTTTTGCATGCATCATCATAAATATTTTAAATCATCATGGTATCAAAATATTAAAGTATATTACATCCTACCATGATCATCGTATCATAATATCTTCTCCCCCTTTATCTTCAACAAAAAGAAGAAGTGCAACTATCAAGTTTTAGAGATATGGAAGCTTAGCTATTTAGCAAATTTTTCATCACTTTAGAACATGCAAGGTACTGAGTTCTTTCTTTTCTTTTGAGAAGTGTAAGCTAACAATTTTTTTGATCCCTTTGCAATGTTCGAGCTAGCAATTTTTGCATCCTTTGCAATGCACAAGCTAGCAATTTTTTGAAAATGTTAAGTTTAGTAAAGTTTTTGTTTCTCTTGATATAGAAACTTTTTTGCTTCTCTTTATAATGTACAAGCTAGCACCTTTTTTGCTAATTTTTGTGATGTGCAAGCTCACAAGACTTTCTCGAGATGTGCAAGCTTGTAAGTTTTGCCTTTCTTTACAAGCTAGCAATTTGTTTTTCTTGAGATAGCAAGATAGCAATTTTCTCTCCCCCTTTGTTATTGTCAAAAGGAAGGGAATGAAATAATAGTACAAAATATTTCAATCATTACAAGACATACAAGCCATAAATACAAAGGAATCATATCATAAAAGATATAATATGAAAGATCATAAGGATTAAGTCATGAATACCAAAAGACATGATTTATTTTAACAAATCTCCCTTTTAGTAAATAACAAAATGAAACCTTAGGAGATCAAAGATCTTGATTTATAAAAAAAATCTCAAGTATTGAATATCGAGAATTCAAGATTATGATATAGATAAAGACATTCCTATAGCAAAAAGAGTCATGAGAGAACATATAATAGATCTCGATTCATGTATAATATATCTTAATTCATTATGAATCATAAAAAAAATTATAATTCCAAAAAATCATGATTCATTGGAAAAATTCTTCTCTTTAGTAAATGACAAGAAGAAAGGAGAACTTGGTTCATACATAAGAAATAACGAGTCATCAAGTAAAGAAATCATGATTCATTTGTCAAAAAGATTATCAATTCATGCATTTGAATAAATATATATATTTTTTAAACCATCATTATTTCAACTCATCATGCATAATTTTAAAATGTAAAACCATCAAGCATGATACAAATATTTAATTTCAAAATATTCATCATTATTTTCAACTCATTCAATTTATCAAATCATGAAAATCACTTTCAAGAGATTCTAGATTCATCAATCTCTTATTGAAAAATCGATAAGATAGTGAGAGAGAAATTTTCATTATTTCAGTTTAAGTGATTTGATTTTATACAAGTATGCCCATGTTTTTTACGCCAAATCAAAACGTGCATCATAGTTTAAAAAATTGAAAGAGCAAATCTAATCATAGAAATCATCAAGATTAAGAAACCATAAATCACCCAAAAATCATCATTACTTCAAATCATCATGCATAATTAAATATAAAATCATCAAGCATGATACCAAAACTTTTTAATATTTTCATTACATCATTACATCATTACATCATTATGCATCATTAAATCATCAAGCATGATTTTATTAAACATAAAGTATTTTTAATCAAAATCATTATGTTTGCTATAGTAATGTATTTTTCTTTTTAAGTGAATCTAACTTTTCATGCTTAGTGCTAGGAGTTAACATGCAATTTTCATGCTTAAATTTTTAATATTTTTTCAAAATCACTAAAAAGAGAAGCATTATATTTTTTATTTTTATTTTTTATTTTTTACTAACTAATTTAAAAATAACTCATGAAAAGCATCAAGTAATTTCATAGTAAAGTAAAGAATGTTCGTTTGAGTTGTTTACCTCATTATTGAGAGTCATCAATGCGAGTTCGCCACTTTGTCTTCATCAGTTTGCTCCTCATCTTCGGATGCACTCATTTCGTCCCAAGTCACCTTGAGTGCTTTCTTATTCTTTGGTAGCTTTTTCTTTCTAAGTTTATTTTTATTCTTAGTTTCATGTTTTATAAATTTTATAAATTTACTTATGAGGAGTTCTATGTTATCATCACTTGAGCTTTCGCTTGAGTGGTCTTCTTTTATTCTAAGTGCCAAGTCATTCCTATTCTTTGGAAGGTTTTTCTCAAGTTCATCATGTTTTTTACATGTCATTTCATATGTCATCAATGAACCAATAAGTTCTTCTAGTGGAAAATTGTTTAAGTTCTTTATCCCTTGTATGGCAGTTACTTTGGAATATAGTTTTATGAAGAGAATATAAAACTTTATTCATAAGTTCAAGATTCAAAAAACTTTTACTATATGCATTTAAACTATTGACAACATCCGTAAAATGGGTATGCATGTCAACAATAGTTTCACTCGGCTATATCTGAAATAATTCAAAATCATGGATTAAAAGATAAATTTTTGAATCTTTAACTCTACTAGTACATTTGTGTGTGATTTCAAGAATGTGTCAAATGTCATGAGTAGTTTCACAAATAGAAACATGATTAAATTCATTTTTATCTAAGGCACAAAATAAAGTATTCATAGCTTTCGCATTTAAAGAAAAAGTTTTCTTCTCCAAATCATTCCATTCGTTCATTGGATTAGAAGACTTTTGAAAATCATTTTCAATGATATTCCATAAATCGAGATTCAATGAAAGCAAAAAAATGCTCATTCGAGTTTTCCAATAAATGTAGTCTATCCCATTAAACATGTAGGGAAATCTTTGGGTGACATCAAATGCGTAGCGGAAGAAAATAAAATAAAAAACCCAAATTTCCCAATATGTGTTTGTCGTCATGCGTAGATTGGTGCGCAAATCTCGTGACACAAAAAACCACGTGTGAGATAGTTGTGTTACCTAGGGAGATCGTATATCCTAGAATCCCAATAGATCTGTAGGAAAAGATGAAGGAGATCAAGTGTCCTCCTCTCTAGTAGTGATATATATAGTAGGGTTACGACGCCGACGCTTCTCAAATCTCCATGCCTACCATTTGAGGATGAGAAGGGGAGAGGAGAATAGGATGTGGCAACCTAGAAGCCCTAGCCTATGAGCCTTTAGTTCCCACCTATTTATAGATACCCCTAGTTAACCCTAATGGATCTTGCCCTATTGGGTACTAGATCTCTATCCAATTATCCAAGCCTCCTAGATTAGTGGGTCTCTACCCAATAATCTTTTATTAGTTCTAATTGGATCTCATCAAAGGGATCCAATAATCCAATAAGATAGGGGCTCTAGCGGATATCTCATATCTAAACCTATACTCGTCGCAACACCTATCATATGTGTGTGACCCTCTAGGCCCAATATCGAGCTGGCCATGAATCATACCTATCAGAACTCCTTCTAGCTTAGTGAATTATTATCTCCATAATAATTCACTCGACTTATCGATTGCGGATGTACTAGGCCACTATGTCGCAATCCCTAGATGATATAAGAGAATCCAATCCTTTGGACCTATCTGTCCTCAGTTACCATGTACCTATAGTCCCTCAACCATCTAATATCCCAAAGACCATATATTAGGCATGGTGTTATCAGGCCTATACGGTTTCTCCTCGAGTCTCGCTCTAATTGGATTCTCCCGGAGAACTCTTTCTCTCTCAATCCGAATGACCTTGGCCAAGGATTTATCTGAGCAAGAATACATGAGATATTTCTCTCATAATATCAAGAGCGGATGATCCTATATCGACACTTAATAGCCCTCGTAAGGTTGGTTGCCACTCCCAATAATCAGCTGTACTAGATTTGAAACTTCCAAACCTATAAGTCTAGTATCAAAGAGTAGAGTACTCATGTAGGACATCCTTGGTGTCTCAAGTCTAACGACTAGATATACTACTGAGACTATGAAATCATTGCCTAATAATAAGGCATCATCAACTATCCAGTATTCCATAAGCGGATTAATCAATAAACTCATTCTCCAATAAGCACCTGCACTATATCCTTAGTGTCCCCACACGAGCAACTATGAGATCAGCTACCTTCGTCAAATGGACGGGTATACAACACACTAGTCTATTCGATTATCTTAATGTCCCTCTCGAGTAACCTATGACCAATATTATTTACGGTCTGTGTTCATCATGATCCGATTACCATTACACAAATCCACGGACATCACAATATATATGTATATATACATCAAGCAATATAAAGTGATAAAAATGTCAACATATAATAAGCAAAAAGAATGCATATCATGTCACACGTGTCATCACTCATGTGATTGACTTGAAAGGCACATATGACTTGTTGGGAAATCAGCGGGGGCGACATCATATGCGCAGCGGAAGAACAAGAAAACAAAAATCCCCGATTCCCAAAAAGATGTTCGTCGTCGTGCGAAGATTGGTGCGCAAAAATCCGCAAAACACAAAACTGTGTATAGAGATTGTGTTACCTAGGGAGATCGTATATCCCTGTTTCCTTGCAGATCCTTAGGAGAGGGTGAAGGAGGTCAAGCATCCTCCTCTCTAGCGGTAATCCACACAGCCCGGGTTTGCGGCGACCCTCCTCAAAACTCCAGCCTCTCGAGGTGGAGGGGAGAGGAGAATAGGAAAGGCAAGCAAAGACTCTAGCCTATGAGGTTGTGAATCCTCCTATTTATAGAGATCCCGTGTCAAACCCTAATGGGTCCTTCCCTAGTGGGTATTGGATCTGCATCCAATAAGACAAGGGGCTCCGGCCGGGATATCTCATATCCCAACCTCTACTCATCGCAATGCCTACCATATGTGTGTGACCCTCTAGGCCCAATATCGAGCTGGCCGTGAGTCATACCTTGTCCGTAACTCCTTTCTAACTTAGTGAATTATTATCTCGTAATAATTCACTTTCGACTCATCGACTACTGACGTATTAGGCCACTACGCCAGAAGTCCCCGTGCACGATCTGGGGGAATCCAATCCATTGGACCCGTCATTCCTCGCCACCATGTACCTATAATCCCTTATCCATCTAATATCCCAGAGACCGTATATCGAGCATGGTGTTGTCGGACCCATACGGTTTCTTTCTACCGAAGTCTCGCTCTAATCGATTCTCCCGGAGAACTCTTTCTCTCTTAACCGAATGACCCCGGCCGTGGATTTGTCTCGAGCAAGAACACATGGGATATTCCTCTCATGACGCCGAGAGTGGATGATCCTCAATCGACACTCAATAGCCCTCGTAAGGGTCGACTACCACTCCCAATGACTAGCAGTACTAGATCCGGGACAGCCAAACCTATAAGTCTCGGTATCAAAGAGTGGAGCACTCATACAGACATCCTTGGTGTCTCAAGTCTAAGGACCAAATACACCACTAGGACTACGGAATCGCTGTCCCACAATAAGGCATCATCAACCATCCAAAGATTCCGTAAGCGGATCAATCGAAACTCATTCTCCAATGAGCACCTTGTCTTGTATCCCTAGTGTCCCTACACGGCAGCTATGAGACCAGCTGCATCCATCATATGGATGGGTATACAAACACACCGGTCTATCCGGTTATCACGATGTCCCTCTCGAGTAACCTATGACCGGGATTATTTAGGATATGTGTTTAAAGGTGAATCGATCTCATTATCGTGATCTCATCAATGACGATTCCCATTGCACAAATCCAAGGACATCACAATATATATATATGCATTTATGCAATAGTTATAAAGTGATATACGCCAAAATATAATAAGCAAAAAGATTCTGTATCAAGTCACATGTGCCATCACTCACGTGATTGGCTTTGTCAAGCACTTATGACTAGCAATCTCCCACTTGACCTAAAGCCAATCACCTATGTGTCTCCATCCCCCATCGCACCCTGTGGACGCTCAAAGACAAAATGAGACAACGGCTTTGTCGTTGGATCTGCAATGTTATCTTCGGATGGAACTCTTTCTACTACTACATCTCCTCGGGTTATGATCTCTCTTATAAGTGGAACCTCCTCGAACACTTCCGATGAGACCGGGTTCCCTTATTTGAGTAATCACCCCATAGTTGTCGCAATATAAGGAAGTCGACTTATCGCTATCTCAGATCGACTCCCAAATCTGTGATGAACTTCTTCACCCGCACTCCCTTTTTCTGCATCTGATGCAGCAATGTATGTCGCCTCCGTGGTTGAGTCAGCAGGGTATCTTGCTTGGAACTCTTCCAAAGACACCGCTCCCTCCATTCAAGGTGTACACATACCCCGAATTCGACCTACTACTATCATCGACATCGACTGAAAACTTGAGTCGGTAGCCTTCAACCTTAAGGCTATTACCTCCATATACTAGTAAAAGATCCTTAGTCCTTCTCAAGTACTTAAGGATACACTTTACTTGCTTTCCAAAGGTCTCCAAGCTTGGATCCTACTTTGATACCGCTTTCGACACACTTTCGAGCATGCGCTATATCAGGCCTAGTACATAGCATGGCATACATGATAGACCCTATTGCTGAGGCATAAGGTATCATATCCATGTTCGCCCTTTCTTCTTGAGTCTTTGGGGACATATTCAGAGAAAAGCGATATCCCATGTCTCATCTCCAGATGAGACCTCTCTTGGAATTTTCCATGCCAAACCTTTTGACAATAGTTTCTATGTACTGACTGGGACAAGCCAAGCATCCTCTTGGATCTATCTCTATAGATTCTAATGCCCAAGATATAAGATGCTTCCCCAAGTCCTTCATGGAGAAGTGTCTAGATAACCAAGCCTTTATCAGGGATAGCATTCCTATGTCATTCCCAATGATGAGGATGTCATCCACATATAACACCAAAAAAAAAAAAAGATAGCTCCCACTTACCTTTCTCAGATACACAAGGCTCATCTTCGTTTCTTAAAAGTCATAAGATCCGATTGCCTCATCAAATCTTATGTTCCAACTTCGAAGCTTGCTTTAGTCCATAAATGGATCTAAGCAACCTACACACCTTATCTGGGCAGTTCTTGGACACGAATCCCTAAGGTTGCATCATATACACCTCCTCCTCCTCGAGGTTCTCGTTGAGGAATGCAGTTTTCACATCCATCCGCGAGATCTCATAATCATAGTGTGCTGCAATAGCCAATAGAATTCTGATGGATTTTAGCATTGCTACGGGTGAGAAAGTTTCATCAGAGTCAACACCTTGCCTTTGACGATACCCCTTAGCCACTAGCCTTGCTTTATAGGTCTCTACCTTTCCATCTACTCCCATCTTTTCTTAAAGATCCACTTGCAAACCGATGGGTACAATACCTTCTAAGCATCAACTAGGTTCCAAACCTTATTGGAGTACATAGAATCCATCTCGAATTCATGGCTTCTTTCCACTTCCTGAGTCTATACTCATAATAGCCTCCTCGTGGGTCCGGAGGATCAATATCCTCTACATCCTCTCTGCTCTAATATGTCCCACATATCTCTCGGAGGATGGGATACTCTATCGCACTGCACAAGTAAAGTTGATACTTGTGTATTAGGTACCCGAACGGACTCTAGTGTAGAGTGGTGCTTGAGCTTGGTTCTCCAACCTCGCCCAATTCTATCATTCTCCCACTGCTCTCCGTCAAGAATGTGTTCCTTCTCAAGGAACACTGCTCTTTAGCTACAAAGACCTTTTGGTCCTCGAGATGATAGAAATAATACCCACAAGTTTCCTTGGGGTATCCCACAAATTTGCATTGCTCATCCTTGATTCTAACTTATCGGGGTTGTGTCTTCTAACATGGGCGGGGCAGCCCCATCTTAACAAGCTTAAGATCAGGGGCTTCTTCCCTTTCCATATCTCATATGGTGTAGACACTACCGACTTAGTTGGAACTCGTCGTAAGGTAAGTCATGATTTCTAGGGCATATCCCCGAATGAGATGGGTAGGTCAAAAGAAACTCATCATGGACCGTACCATATCTAATAATGTACGATTTCTCCTTTCGAGAGACACCATTGAGTGAGGTGTATAAGGAGGTGTCCATTGGGATAATATCCCATGGTCCTTGAGGAACCTGAGTAAACTTTGTACTTAAGTATTCACCTCCTCGATCTTATCAAGAGTTTTGATACTCTTTTTCCAAATCCAGTTCTCCACCTCATTCTTATACTCTCTCTGAATTTCTCAAAGGCCTCGACTTGTACTTCATTAAGTACACATATCCATACCTTGAGAAATCATCAGTAAATGTAATGAAGTAGGAGTAACCTCCAATGGCATGAGTTAACATGGGTCCACATACATCACTATGTATGAGTTCCAACAACTCATGGCTCTCTCTCCAGTTCTACTAAATGGAGATTTGGTCAGTTTTCCACGAATGCAAGGCTCACAAGTTGTATACGACACATAGTCGAATGGATCTAGATATCCATCATTTAGCAACTTTTGAATCCTTCTTTCATGGATGTGACCTAGCCTACAATGCCATAGGTATGCACTGTTCAACTCATCTCGTTTCCTTTTGGACACATTTACATTCATGATATGTGGAGTGGTGTCTAACATAAATAAACCATTATGCAATGTTCCTTTCGTGATGATCTTATCATCTAATAATATCGAACAACCATTGTTCTCAAAAATAAATTTATATCCACTAACTGTTAAACATGAAATGGAGATAATGTTTATGATAATAGAAAGAACAAAATAACATGCATCTAATGCAATAAAAGCTCCACTAGGCAGATGTAGGGCGACCTCGCCAATAGCTGATATAGCAACTTTTGCTCCTTTACCCATCTTGAGGTCCATCTCGCCTCTCTGTAGTCTCCTAGGTCTTGCCAGAACCTCCAACGAATTGCATATATGATAAGCACTACCGGTATCCAATACCCATGTGTTATCATAAGAGTCTGACAAATGGAGACTGATCATGAATGTACCCTAAGCTTCATCAAGCTTTTGTTTCCCCTTTTCAAGGTACTCTTTGCAGTTTCTCTTCCAATGCCCATCTTTAACACAGTGGAAGCACCGGCCTTCGTCCTTTTGCTTTGGGTCTTTCTTAGCAACCTTTGCTTTACCTTGTTTGCCCTTGCCCTTTCCCTTCTTAAGGGACCTTTTCGCCTTTTCTTTTTTGGTCTCACTAGTGTAGAGAACTGGCTTCTCTTTCTTAATAGTACTCTTTGCCTCCCTCAACATATTAAGGAGCTCGAGAGTCACCTCAAGCTTGTTCATATTAAAATTCATTATGAACTGTGAAAAGGAATCGGTAGGGACCAAGCACAATGTCCACACACAAGTTATCCTCTAGGACCATTCATAGACCTGTGAGTTTCTCTATCCACTCAATCATCTTTAGGACATGGTTCTGAACCTGTGTCCCCCTCGGTCATCCTAGCTGGAAAAGGCTCTTGGATATCTCATATCGTTGAGTCCTTCCCCGTTCCTCAAACAATTTTATGGACATGTAGGAGAATGGATCCGGCATCCATCTTTTCATGTTGTCTCTCAGAACTCGAGTCATATAGCCCAACATATAGCACTGTGCAAGAGTGGAGTCATCAATGTACTTCAGTGGCAACGATCTCATCCCCGCTTGCCCTTCTTCGGCGTGTGGGCATCATCAGATCAGGGACGCATATAATTTTTTCTCCATTTGTGAGAACAATTCTCAAGTTATGGAGCCAATCCGGTATAATTTGGACCAGTAAAAGCGGTTGACATCAAGTATGCCACGTAAGGGATTTGAAAGCGACATTTTCTCAAAATAAAGATGTAGCGAAATGAATAACATGCAGATTTTGCAAGAAATAAACTATCAAGATATAGACTTCTATCTTAATATGCTCCCCACTATTTTACTAACGAGTCACGCGACACCCTCAAAGACGTGAAACGGAAGTCTCCAAAGAGACTTCTAGTAGGGATCGATCCAATCGGCTTTAGTGTAACCTCGAGGGACTCGACCAATCACACTAAGCCTAAAAGGTAGGCAACTCTTGTCGATCACAACTCCTTGTGATTCCCGTCCCTGTTCGGCCTCCGAATTACCATGGCCTCGAGAGACTTCGACCAACCATGATGCTTTGGTTAAGTCAACACCTTCGTTACAAGATGAGTCCGATTTGATGATATACCCTCGAGGGACTCACCAAGCATACCATGTCCTCGTGTCACCGGTGACATCTCTATGTCATAAGCAAGATAGCGAATCGCGATATAGGTGAGTCTCGAGGGACTCGACCAACTCAACCTACACCGAAATCGGTTCCTACTCATAACGATGGAAGGCCACGGGGTCAATCTAATTACCTCACGCTTACCGACTTAATATTATCGAGAGATGTTTCTATAATTTGGTCTCCTAATATGACATGTCACACATATACATATTTAATATATATCTACATTGCATGCAAATATATATACATATCTAGCATGTGTATAAGCAATCACATCGATGATCATGGACCACGACCTAATATGATTAGGCCCGAGCCAAGAGGGCCTAATCACTCACATCAAGATCTATGTGTGCACGGTGCATCTCCATGCCCTTGTGATTGTCCATCTCGCCCTCGTCGGTTCCGTCGACATCTTGATGCATCTCCATGCATCACGATCGTCCGTCTCGTGGGTCCCGCTTATCGCATCCACGCCCCTCATTAAAGCCTCCTCATGTGATTACAACTTAATCATAGGCACGCAGGCCCGACAATAAACGAAATATAATGGAGGTTCAGACCTCAATAATAATAATCACAAGTACACACATCACACGGCCCATGATCATCCGTCCACACATCATACATCACATGTATAAATAATCATCATCATGTAGGACTACTAGATAATAATAAAAATAATAATCAACTAAACCTTTTAATTAATTAATATTTTTCTGAAATCGTGGGACATGTAGGGAATTTCTCAATTCTAAGGGTATTTTCGTAATTTGGACAAAAGACAAAAACGGAATTTCTCAAATTCATAGGGGCAAAACTGTCCTTTTATCCAAAACCCTAATTCCCTCTGCTTTGCTGCCGCTGCCGCCGCCACCACTGGCGGCGGCGTCATCTTCGGGTGGGCGCCTCGCTTCGCCATTGCCCCTCTGGCGGTCTTTGTCCCGCCAGCGTCCGCCCTATGGGGGGGGTTTAAGCCATGGGAGCAGCGGCGATAAGCGTCGCTGCCTTTTGCGGCGGAAGGCGTTGCTGCCCTCAAGGCGGCCGGCGCCGCCCTTTTTGGCGGCGCCGCTTCCTGCATGCGGCGCCACCGCTTGCCTCATGGCGGCAGGCGCCCTGCCCATGGCGCTCTGCCCGCCTGGGCTGCCAGCCCCGCCGGCAGCAAGCCTGCTGCAAACAGACCGCCGGCCGGTTGCTGCAGCACAGCGCTTGCGGTGCCCGCCGGCTGTTGCCGCGACGACGTTAGATCGGCGAAGGCAACAGAATCGCTGCGCCTTCCTCGCTTTTTTTTGCGTCAACGATTTTGACGTCAATATTCTTCCTAAACACAACACACGCGGTTCAAAACCAATCATTCGCACGAACAACTCGGCTCGATCCCACTTGTTGGGAAATCAGCGGGCGACATCATATGCGCAATGAAGAACAAGAAAACAAAAATCCCCGATTCCCAAAAAGATGTTCGGTTAAATCAGATGCGAAGATTGGTGCGCAAAAATCCAAAAACACAAAACTGCATATAGAGATTGTGTTACCTAGGGAGATCGTATATCCCTGTTTCCTTGCAGATCCTTAGGAGAGGGTGAAGGAGGTCAAGCGTCCTCCTCTCTAGCGATGATCCATACAAAGAGGGGTTGCGATGACCCTCCTCAAAACTCCGTGCCTCGAGGGTGGAGAGGGAAAGGAGAATAGAAAAGGCAAGCAAAGACTCTAGCCTATGAGGCTATGAATCCCTCCTATTTATAGAGATCCCCGTGTCAAACCCTAATGGGTCCTTCCTAGTGGGTATTGGATCCGCATCCAATAAGACAAGGGCTCCGGCTTGATATCTCATATCCCAACCTCTACTCATCGCAATGCCTACCATATGTGTGACCCTCTAGGTCCAATATCGAGCTGGCCGTGAGTCATACCTGTCGAACTCCTTCTAACTTCGGTGAATTATTATCTCTCGTAATAATTCACTGACTCATCGACTTCTGGACGTATTTTGAGGCCACTACGCCCGTAGTCCCCGTGACGATACAGGGGAATCAATCCATTGGACCTGTCTGTCTCCTCGCCACCATGTACCTATAATCCCTTATCCATCTAATATCCCGTAGACCGATATCGAGCATGGTGTTGTCGGACCCATACGGTTTCTACTCGAGTCTCGCTTAATCGGATTCTCCCGAGAACTCTTTCTCTCTCAACCCGAATGACCCCGGCCAGGGATTTGTCCGAGCAAGAACACATGGGATATTCCTCTCATGACGCCGAGAGTGGATGATCCTCTATCGACACTCAATAGCCCTCGTGAAGGTCGACTACCACTCCCAATGACCACCAGACTAGATCCGGGACGCCCAAACCTATAAGTCCGGTATCAAAGAGTGGAGCACTCATACAGACATCCTTGGTGTCTCAAGTCTAAGGACCAAATACACCACTAGGACTACGGAATTTGCGACAATAAGGCATCATCAACCATCCAAAGATTCGTAAGCGATCAATCGAAACTCATTCTCTCGAGAGCACTGCATCAGATCCCTAGTGTCCCTACACGAAAAAATATGAGACCACCAGATCCATCATATGGACGGGTATACTGACACACCCGTCTATCCGTTTATCACGATGTCCCTCTCGAAAAACCTATGACCGGGATTATTTAGGATATGTGTTTAAAGGTGAATCGATCTCATTATCGTGATCTCATCATGATTCGATTCCCATTGCACAAATCCAAGGACATCACAATATATATATATGCATTTATGCAATAGTTATAAAGTGATATACGCCAAAATATAATAAGCAAAAAGATTCTGTATCAAGTCACACGTGCCATCACTCATGTGATTGGCTTGCTGGGCACTTATGACTAGCATGACTAGCATAACATAGGAGGTCGAATGATAGAGTGATCCTCTTGAAAGTTGAAAAGAGTCATTTTTCTTGGGTTTTAAACCAAACGAGAAAAAAAAACATGGCTTTGATACTAACTATTAGGATTGAGTCAACACTAAGAGGGCGGGTGAATTAGTGCTTACGTAAAATTTATATCCAGTCGAAAATCTTTGTATAATAAAACTGTATCAAGGAGTGTTTAACTTTGAAAATGTTTGTAAGAGTGTGCAGCTAAAGTAAAGAGGAAGTAAAGCAATTTACAAAAAAAGTAAATAAAAAAACATAAATGCAAACTAATTTATAGTGGTTCAGTCATTGTGACCTACATCTACTCCTGATTCCTCTTCACTCGAGGCCACTAGCTTCCATTACCGGTCTTCCTTCAATGGGCAAAGACCAACTTCCCTTTTACACTCTTTCTTCTTTTCATGGGTTTAGGAGACAACCCTTTCAAGCCTCACATCTCTCTTGAATGATCTTAAAACTAGAAAGGGAGGAGAAGGATACTTCCTAATTTTACAACCCAGAATAACTGATAGCAGTTAAGATTTCCCATGATAGCAGTTGGGATTTCCTCAACTACATAAGGAAATATCATTGCTCTGTTAAGAAAAATCCTCCCTCCTTATGTGTATAAATAGAGAGCACCATATCAAACACAAATATCTTCTTTGTTTCATTCTTTATACGGTATTAGAGCATCTCTCGTCTCTCTCGCAACCATTGCTATTGATCCGATCTCTAGATCTGATTCCGTCGAGACTCTACCTTCAACCACCGACTTGTTGTTGGAAGATCTCAGCACCCTCACTACATGGACTTTTGTACCCTCTCATCCTATACAAAATATCATCGGGTGTAAGTAGGTCTTTCGAATTAAGCGGAACCTAAATGGATCCATTGCCAGATATAAAGTATACCTAGTTGTCAAAAGGTTTTATCAATGTCCTGGTGTTGACTTCATAGAGACATTTAATCTCGTTATTAAACTCACAACAATCTGACTTATTCTAAGTTTGGTCATCTCAAAAGGTTAACAAGAGACCCTATCTAACGATGTCTTCATGCAGCAATCTCCTAGCTTCATCCATTTCAGTATCCAAGGTATGTTTATAAACTACAAAAAGCTATTTATGGACTTTGCCAAGCTCCAAGGTACACTGAACTTGGCTCGTTTTTTATATCAACGGGCTTCATCAACTCCAAGTATGATACCTTGCTATTTCTCCATCACCAAAGTGGTAATATAATATATCTTCTGGTATATGTAGATGATATTATTATCATGGGCAACAATCCTATGGAAATCAAGGCATTCCTCAAGCATTTAGCAGATCGAATCTCCCTTAAAGATCTAGGAACCTTGAGCTATATTTTGGGAATGGAAGCAACATTCACATCTTCAGGACTCTTCCTATCACAAAGAAAGTATATTCAAGATTTATTATTAAAGACAAACATGCAAGACGCAAAAAGGTTACAACTCCTCTATCTACTAGCGAGCCACTCAAACTGTGTGATGGAAGCCCTACTATGGACCCAACTCAATACCACCAAGTACTTGGCTCCTTATAATACATATCTCTCACTTGCCCAAATATCTCATTTGCGGTCAATAAATTATCACAATTCATGCATCAGCCATCTACTATGCATTGATCTGTAGTTAAACAGATCTTGTGATATCTTCACGGGACCCTCAATCATGACCTCTGTTTTTGAAAACACTCCCCTATTCATCTCCATACCTTTGTTAATGCTGATTGGGTGGAGAACTTTGATGACAGAAAATCCACATCATGGTATATTATCTTTCTTGGAGCAAATCCAATCAGTTAGAGTTCTACGAAGCAAAAGATAATTGCACGATCTATAACTGAAACTGAAAACCATGCTATTGAAATCGCTACTGCAGAACTCAATTGGGTCACGAATCTACTCAAAGCACTTGACATCAACTCCACCTCTACTCCTATAATATATTGTGATAATATTGGAGCTACTTACCTATGCACCAATCCAGTATTCCACTCACACATGAAACATATAGCCATCGACTTTCACTTCGTACGAAAATAAATTGTCATACATCAACTACTTGTTTTTCATGTACATTCGGTTAATCAACTAGTAGACTCACTTATGAAACATCTTGCCCTCAAACTATTTTTATCGCATCGGTCCAAGATCGGCATCTTTGACAAGAGCACCATCTTGTGGGGGCATGATAGTAGCTAAGATTTCCCATGATAGCAACTGAGATTTCTCCAACTACACGAGGAAATATCGCTACTCTATTGAGGAAAATCCTCCCTCCTTACGTGTATAAATAGAGAGCACAAATATCTTCTTCATTTCATTATTTAAAATAACAACCTCTTTCAGCTCTAATCATGATCTTCCACGCAGGAATAGCTGGGGTATTTATAGACTCTAAATGACTTCGAAATTAGAGCAAAAATAGATCACATCCTGAGTTTTCCATGTCCTAGCGGTACCACTGCTTGTGTTAGGTAGTACTACCACCTGCAGCATTGACACTAGGCGGTACCACTGCCCAATCTGATGATACCACCGCTTGACATAGTCTTGAAGATTGGATAGTACCATCGCCAGACCTTGCTACAAGACATTAAATATACCAAACAACATGCCCAATTTAGCCTTGATTGAAGTCCAATTGGTCTCTAATTGAGTTGGCAATGTTTTATCCCAAAATTAACTTAATTAGTCCTAAACTAACTCGATTTAGACACATGAATACAAGCATAAATCCTATGTTGTCCAGCTTGTCACTAGTTCATCTGGCGTTTCATCCGATCCGCGTATCGTCCTCTTCTTCAACGTATTACCCAATCGGCATAATGACTCCCGTAAATTCCGATCTCCTTGGCGCAATATCCGATCCTTCGACTCGATGCCCGAACTTATGGCACGAAGCCTTCTACCGATATGTCGACTGATTCTCCGGCCTGATGTCCAATCTTCTGACATGTTCCACTTCGATACAATATTTGATTCCTCCTACTTTAATTAATTTATATTTTTTGATCGAAGTTAGTTCTGCATCATTCAAAATGTATATTAAATTATAACTTTATCAATTAGTTTTATTATCAAAATCTGAGTTTCAATAACACTAATGCTCAATATCCTCCCCACTATGTCTACATCCTCGCTCCCCGTTCGCCGTCCTACTTCGACCTCGCCCATGTCGCCACCTCCGCCTCTCACTTCGTCGTCCACGATGCCATCTCGCTCCTCTGCCGCCTCTGTCCACCCTTAGCCCCAAGCGACCGCGTCGTGCTCCGCGATTGCACCTACCTCCCTCTTGCATGCTACCAACCAACTCATGCGAGCCGCTGACGAGCTCAGCCGTCTCCCATTCTGACACCCTCCTGTTGCAACTTGGTAATGCCCAAATGTGGGCCAATGCCACCATGACAGACCAGGACATGTGCGTCCGAGAGATCAGTGGGCTTGTTGGTTGAACTAGGGATGTGGTCGTCGCTACGGTGATGGAGGCGTCGCGAGTCACAAGCAACGCGCTCTACCTCATCACCCGCCTCGTTGTCACTCGTGGCCAGAACTATTGAATCCCCCCGTTCATCACGACCTGACAAAATAATCGGACGATGGAGATGTCACATCTTGGTGCTTGTGTGAATATTAACAACTCTTTTGTTCCCTTTACTTCTTAGAAAACCATCGATCATGGTCCGATTGTTGAACCGGACCATAAAATGGTCTGGTTTGCGATATCAATAGGTGAATGGATCGCGTTTAGTTGGGCTCTAATTGGATTTTAATATACATAAATATTTTAGTAAATTTAATATTCGAGGAGACTAAAATTTGTGGCTACTCTATCATATTATTAGTGACAATAACAATGAGTAAATAAAACAAGAAGACAAAAATTGGATCTTACCAAATAATACATCAGAAAATAGGCACAAGAAAAAATCAACATACCAACTAAAATCCAAATTACCAAGTTTTATTGACCAATTTAATTATAATGTTGTGGTTTACTCGCACTTTTCGATTTTGAGAGGTTCACTTTATTTCTCCTTTAATTGCCCAATAAATTAGGGGTTTTATTATATATTTAATTGATCACACCACTTGCCACAAAGGCTAGACCATCTAAAGGGCAATAAAAATTTGTACATCTCCTTCAACATATCAAATCCAAGGTCTCCTACAAAACTAAGAGAGAGAGAGAGAGAGAGAGAGAGAGAGAAATCTCTCCATATAAATTAAGCTAAAACCCAAAGCATAAATAAAAACACATGCACACCAACGCCTACATGTGGTGATTAAACAACAAGAAGGGAAGTCAGCAAATCCAAGTGCACTGATTCATGTTTATTTGAAATGATTTCAACGTAGACCATGTAGGAGGACATTAAGTCAGAAAAATAATCTTATACTTCAGAAGCAAGAGAAGTAAGACAATCCTACATATCCTTTAAAATCAAGGATATCGGCTCAAGCAGCATCTCTGCATTACAAACATGTGAAGGTGGTAGCGTGAGACTCAATTACCTATCTCTAGGACGTTGTCCTCTTTCTTTTCATCTTTCCTAGACCACACTTATCTGATACCATATTACAAATACAAAAGGACAATGTTTCTAAGTTGAGTATGTGATTCCTCTTGTCCTGTTTGGATCAGAGAACGAAAAACCTGTTGCTTTTGGGGAACCATAACTCAACTTGCAACCACTCAAAAGTGCAGACAGTGCATTTACTTTGTCAAGTTTCGATCATTCAAAGGTGTTGCCAAAACTCATTCACCAAAAGGGACTTTGTCCACACAATATGTGGTCCACTAGACAATGACTGACATGTTAAAAAAGATGCATGTGACCTAAAAGCACCTTTTAGAAAGCTCGCATCAGATCATTATAGGACGCTCTTGTCTTCTTCATTTTCCCTTCAGTTCTTTAATGTATAAGCTTTGTGAATGCATCTATCCACATCCTGGTGCTGTATCTTCTTCCAATCCTATCCTCTTAATCCTTTTTTTCTGTTAATGTTGCTTTATTCTTGTTAAGTTGCTCTGTCTCATTTCATCTGCTTGTGATTAAAGAGTTTCTATTCCTTTAATCCATTCTCAACCTAGTGATTTTCATAGTTATCCAAACAGAGTTAGATTATGATTCAGCTAAATTAAGAAGCATCTGATGAATTCTACTAATGAAAGGAGTGGGTGAAATTGAGAAATAGGACTGTGTCCACCATCCTACAACTACAAGTTCCAAGCCACAACTAACAATCATTTTCTGCGGTACAAATATTCAAGGACTGTGGGGTAGGAAGTTTACCTGAAAACACTCGAGAAGAGTGAAACAAATAGAGGTGCAATTCTAGAACTCTAAGCTGAGACCTTATCATTGTGAGATGGGTTGTCATGCTTAGTTGGTGCCTCTTGCTTTCTTCCATTCCTTCGCTTGCTACTGCTGCTTCTTCCTTTTGGGGATTGCCCTGCATCATTTGACTGCTAGTGATAGAGTCAGAAGGCAGCATAGTGAAACCTCACATAACTATAACAAAGATGGAAGAGTTGCAAATTTATAAGATGTAAATATACAAAGATGGCCAGCCAAGGACTCATAGATAGCTGTCTGAAGTTGCCTTAAAGCATGAAAACTTGTAGATCACCATGACACCTTGAAATTATTATCTCAAGCAAGCCACCTCTCTCAAGTTGCTATAATTTATGAACTGGATGTGTCTCAATCCAACTTGGTACAAGTCATTTTCAGCTTCCACAAATTACCAGTCTGCAAGGTGAAAATATGCATGGCCATAAAATTCAAAAACCTCTGATGAACTGCCTCTTGTTGCATTCCAATTTGATTCCAGCAAAAGAAACCAACCTATGCTAAATTCTCTCTTGACAAAATGAATAGGGTGATTTCCCAAACCAAGCAACCAACATCGTAATCATTGTATCAACCTATCATCCAGTGCCCGTGGTAAGACTGATCCATTTACCCAATAGGTCTGAACCCCATGGTTCATAGTTGACTTCTAATGTTGAATTAGATGGGGTGCCACAAAAATAGCTCTACAAGACTGATCCATTCATTTATACGTACCCCAAAAATAAGTTTTGACATTTCTTACATGTCAACATCACCTATGGATGCCTTTTTGTGTTATAACTGTTGTCTGTTTTTGAAAATTAAAGTTGATAGGGCATATTGTGGTACCACCCCCACGCAACAGTCAGCAGCCACGTGAACGCCAATGCAGAGCCTCAGGGTTGATATGGTGCATTGCGTCGATGTGACACCTCAGACTCAAATAAGATAGCCTCTTGTTCCACACTGTCCAAGGTCGTACGAGACGACGTCGTATAGCACAAAGCCACTTCGGAAAGCTCAGAACAACGACGGGCGATGCAGATCTGTGCAAGTCGGTCGGCGCTCGCATAGGAGGTATAAGCCGGCCGCCCAAGGAGTCGACCACCATTAACAAATCACGTACGACCGACCCTCGTTCGTGGGTATAAAAGCCAACCCTCTGATCGGCGTCAAGTGGGGACTTCGAACACTCAACTCCCTCTTATTCCACTCAACTCTAACTTAACCTTCGAAGGGGTCGAGTCGAGAAATCTCTCTCTCGACCTCGGCTTGTGTATAAGAGCCCAGCAATGAAGAAGCAGGACACTCGTCAAGATAGAAGACCGCACTCAGGAGACGAGGCTCAAACCCAACCCGACTTGACGCTCGCTTCCACCACCTAAGCATCCACATAGGCAACCTTGCACATTTGGGATTGGATCGAAACGTACTGACACCTCGACCACGACGTAAAGGTTCACTAACATTTTGGTACTAGAAGGAGGGTTCATTGTCGCAAGAGCACCCCCAACCGAGCAACCCGGGAGAGCGTCTCAGAGAAGAGCCACCCCCGACTCACCCAACCTTCATGTTTGGAGGGCAACTACCACTTTCTCTAAGCCTAAAAGGGAATACCTCGGTCGCGACCCCAAGCTGCTATTGGTAACTATTCCATGATCATGGGTTGTTGCCTCCTGGGACCATCGTGGGGTAGCCTACTATCTCAATCGAGGCATTCCTCAACCTCACCCACTAGGTGTAAGCATTGGGATGATGGGATGATGCAGACCATCACACCCCTCATACCCCAGCTAGTTCAGTAGACGGTTCTGTTAGTTTGGCAACCTAATAAAGATAATAATGCAGAAAAATAAAAAAGATAAGGACACTAGATTTACGTGGTTCGGTCAATTGACCTACATACACGGACGGAGGAGGAGCAAAACTCTATTATAAAAAGGACAACTACAAATGCTTTAGGAAAATATTCCTAGGCAATAAAACACCTGAAACTACTAAACAAGAAAAGCCCAAACTATAAGCCCAAACTATTTTAACTAAGTGTGAACTTAATAGAAATTAAACTCAAAGCAAACAATTAGGTTTTTCTTGTGCTGCATTTGACTTCAAAGCTCAGGCCTTATTTATAGTTGCAATAGGAGATAACAAGCTTGATTTTCCTGATGTGGGACTATGTAGGACTTGCCAAACTAACAAATCTCTACCTTGGCATATTCCAAAATTGACAATTAACAAAACTTACTCCACCTTCTTCACAAAGCCCCAATGGGTCATCAACAATGAACACCAACCAAGTCCAAGCACTGCTTGAACTAGTAAACCGGAAGAGGCTTCGTAAGCATATCAGCTGGATTGTCCTTCGTATGAATTTTCTGAACAAGGACCTTTCCCTCAGCAGTGGTACCCCGAATAAAATGAAACTTCACATCGATGTGTTTCATACTCTCATAATACATCTAGTCTTTAGTCAAATGAATAGCACTTTGACTATCACAGTAAATTGTAGTAACACCTTGATGTAGACATAATTCACCGAACAAACCTCTTAACCATAAAACTTCTTTGATCACCTCTATCACTGCCATATATTCTACCTCTGTAGTAGATAAAGCCACGACAGGTTGTAAGGAAGCTTTCCAACTAATTGCACAACCGCCAATGTAAAAAAACATAGCTTGTCAAAGATCTTCGTTTATTAAGATCCATAGCATAATCAGAGTCGACGAAACCAACCAAAGTGTCACGATTTTTTCTAAACTCCAAACAAGCATCTGAAGTCCCTTGCAAGTATCTAAGAATCCACTTCACAGCTTGCCAATGTATTTTACCTAGGCGAGACATATATCTGCTAACCACACTAACTTCTTGTGAAATATATGGACGAGTACAAACCATTGCATACATAATACTGTTGATGGCACTGGAATATGGAACTTACACCATATATTCTTCCTCTTCAACTGACTGTGGTGACTGAGCAGCAAATAGCTAGCAAGAGAAGTACTCACTGGCTTAGCATTTTTTATGCCAAACCTCTCCAAGACTTTCTTGAGGTAATTTTTCTGGGTCTGAAATAATTTTCCAACTCCTCGTTCTCTTTTGATCTCCATGCCAAGAATTTTCTTAACTGCTCCCAAATCTTTCATTTCAAATTCACTACTCAGCTGCATTTTCAAAGTATGAATTTCTGATAAATTCTTATCTGCAATAAGCATGTCATCAACATAAAGCAATAAATACACAAAAGAGCAATCAGTTAACTTTCAAAAGTAGACACGGCTATCATACATACTCCTCGTGTAACCATAACCCAACATAAAAGAATCAAACCTCTTATACCACTGTCTTGGAGACTGCTTCAATCCGTACAAGGATTTCTTTAACAAGCAAACGTGATCTTCCTTACCGTCAACTTCAAATCCATGAGGTTGCTCCATATAAATTTGTTCTTCAAGTTCACCATGTAAGAAAGCTGTCTTGACATCAAGTTGCTCCAATTCCAAATTATACATGGCAACTAAAGCAAGCAAAACACGAATAGAGCTATGTTTAATAATAGGTAAAAATACGTCATTAAAATCAACACCATGTACCTAACTATAGCCCTTTGCAACCAATCGTGCTTTGTACCTTGCATCTTCAACGTCCTGGAATACCTTTCTTCTTTTTGAAGACCCATTTGCATCCAACTATTTTCTTACCCGAATGTCACGAACAAACTTCTAACTAGGATGTTTGATGTAATGCTTATGTATGTTCGTGTCTTTTGGTATGTTCATACTTTGCCTAACACGTAGAGGGACAGCCGAAGGCTTAATAGTCCCATTTTAGTTGGGTTTGGTGGTCGTTTTAGGCTTGTAAATAAAGGTTGTGTCATGTGGACACTTATGAGAGATTCTTAGTGGACCATTTTAACCCTTTGTTGTGCAACTGTTCAAAGCTTGTAAAGTCTGTTTGTAATTTGCATTGTCTATGAAGTGTTTTCGAAAATGTTTGCTTGTGGATCCCGAATGAGGCGTTTTCTCTAACCCGTTCTCTTTTTTGTGGGTCCTAAGGGACATGGGAGGCATCAGGGAGGTTGACCTTTGCGGACGGACACGCAAGGGTGCCGCATGACTTAGGCAAAACCAACTAAGTCTGTGACAGATGGTATTAGAGCAAGACAAGCACTCATAGAAACACTTAGCATGCAAATGTAGGGGACCTAGCGGGGCTGCGTTGAGGGCAGTCAGCACACACACGACCGTTTGGGGGAAAACGAGCATGGAGATGTAGGAAAAAGGAGTCGCTTGGAGGAGCGAGCATCTAAGATTGGCATTCAGAGGAATGGCCAACCCTTCGCGCAAGAGGCACCATAAGAACAGGCAAGCTAGGAAGAATACGGAGCGCACAAAGGTTGGGATGGTTGAGTTTGAGCTACGGCTCAACGTTGACAACTATACTTGATGGTGCTCAAGGCAAGTGAGGCGCTTAGTAAAGGATGAGACCATGCAAGGTGGAATGAGTTGCTCAGCGATCGTAAGAGTCATGCAAAGCTCATAGAGATGAGGGGAATTGCTAACTCAAAGAATTCAATACTCATGCATGAGCTTGTATGCGGACGATGGAATGTTCGTGGCCATCCCAAGGCGACTGAAACTCGGCACCATGGAGCATTGAAACTTTCTCTTCGGCATGTGAAGGATACGTCCGTAGGAGGCTGAAGTGTGCAACAAGTTCAGCAAGTTGCTAGGCCTTGAGTGGTGCAGCGGGGGTTGTATTGACATGGAGTCGCAATCTAGCAAGTGCGTTTGTAGGAGGCAGACCAATGCATAGTTTGTTCAGCAAATCAGAGTAGTCCAAGGTGTTGAATCTCGTATTTTGATGATAAAACAACTTGATATATGTTTATATTTTAATCTGTTTTAAGTAATGCAGGATGCTTCAATCATAATGAGATAATTAAAACAGGAAAAATCATGTTGTGCCGGAGAAACATGTCAGAAGATTAGACATCGGATCGGTGGATCGGTCGACGTATCGACAAAAGTCTTTGGGCTGTGGACTCGAGCATTGGGCCAAGAAGAGTGGGTATTGTGCCAAAGATATCGGAGTTATGGAGTCAACTGGCCGATTGGGCAATAGGCCGCAGGAGAGGACGATGCGCCGAAGAATCGGACGAAGCGTCGAGGGACCAATGACATGCCGGACAACTTGGTTAATTGCTTAGGATTAATTGTCTCGATCGAAGTTTTGTTTTAAGTGTGCAGGATTAACTACGATGAAAGTAAGACATGCAACAGGAGTTGCGCCGGAGTCAAGACTATGATCACGTTAGGAGTTCGAGAGCTTGACGGAAGTCCAGACGGTCGTTGGAAGTTCTGCGGGAACAAATCCGAGAAGTCCAAGAGCTTGCCAAAAGAAGCTCGTCGGAACTCGCCAAGTGGATCGTCACAAGTCCAGGAGTTTACCGGAAGTCCGCAGGAGCATCGTCGGAGGTCCGTTGGATGTTCGCCGGAAGTTCACCGGAAGCTCGCCGGAAGAAGCGATTGACGCACCGGAGCAAGCTGTAGTAAAAGTCTTAAGAATTGTTGTAGTTAGCACGATGATTAAGTTAGAATTGGGAGGTGATCCCATTAACTTAATCTAGGGGCAATTGGGCCCATGAAAGAACCAAATTGGGCCGAATGGATCAACCCATTCGGACCTAGATCTCTCGCCCAAAGGTGGCACTGCCTGGGTCGAAGATGGCACCGCCTAAGCTCGGTCTCCGAGCTCTGGCTGGGCGGTGCAATAGCCCCAGTTAGGCGGTGGCACCGCCTGAGCTCGGTCTTCGAGCTCTGCCATGCGGTGCAACCACCCTAGTCAGGCGGTGGCACCGCTTGAGCTCGGTCTCTAGCTCTGTCAGGCGGTGCAACCACCCCTAACAAGCGGTGGCACCACCGAAAGGCTCAGCCTTCGAGCTCTGCCAGGCGATGCAACCGCCCCTGACAAACGATGGCACCGCCTAGAGGCTCAGTCTTCGAGCCCTGTCAGGCGGTGCAACCGCCAGACCTCGGAATTCCGGGAGATGACAGATTTGAGTTCCAAATTCAAACTGGTTTGGAGCCTATAAATACCCCTCCAATCCCTGGGTAAAATATACAAGCACAGAGACATTAAAAGAGAGAAAACACTACTGCAATCTCTAAATTTCCCTCCTCTAGCTTAAGTGTTAGAATTCTGTTTAAGAGAGGAGAGTGAGTGCTTGTAAGGGTTGTCTCCCAAACCTAGTAAAAGGAAAAGAGGGGTGTAAGAAGGAGGTTGATCTTCGCCTAGTAAAGGAAAATCGTTAGTGGATGCCGGTGGCCTCGACGGAAGAGGAATCGGAGGAGTGGATGTAGGTCACGATTGACCGAACCACTGTAAACTCTCATCTTCTCTGGTTTTCATTTACTTTGAGCTAATTATCCTTACTGTAAACCTCCTTCATAGCTTACTGCCTTTTGCGCTTTTATGATTGCGTTTCCAAGCTCAGTATTTTCCGAATCGTGTTTAGACGTAAATCGTTTTTCTCATACGAACATCGTATTTCAGTTTGCGCTTACATTATGATTTCCATCACAACTGCAAACTGCCTTAATAGATTTATTTTAACTGCTTCTTGCCTAATCTTAAGTTAAAGAAATTTACAAATCAACTTTTCTACTGAAATCGACTTTGTCGTACAAACGCAGTTTTAAACGTTGAAAGTTTTCCGCTGCACTAATTCACCCCTTTAGTGCTCTTGATCCTAACAATTGTTATCAGAGCCCAGTATTTCTCATTTCGGATTTACACCCGAGAGAAATGGCTCTTCATGGCTTTAAAGAGGGTTTTTCGGTTGTTCGTCTACCTTTGTTTCACGGATTGGACTACAGTTATTAGAAAACTCGAATAAGAGTTTTCTTGATTTCTATGAATTTGGATTTATGGAATATTATTGAAAACAGTTTTCAACTTCCCTCTAAACCGATGAACGAATGGTCGGATTTGGAGAAGTATTTTTCTTTAAACGCAAAGGCTATGAATGCCTTATTTTGTGCACTTGACAAAAATGAATTTAATCGCATTTCGATGTGTGATTCGGCTTTTGATATTTGGAGAACTCTTGAGGTCACTCATGAAGGTACTAGCCGAGTGAAAGAGTCCAAAATCAACATTCTCGTGCATTCTTACGAACTTTTTCGAATGAAGCCTTGCGAAACCATTGTTGACATGTATACCCGTTTCGCGGATGTCGTCAATAGTTTAAGAGCTCTTTGTCATGGACTTAGCTGGTTTTGTCTAAGTCGTGCGGCACCCTTGCGTGTCCATCCGCAAAGGTCAGCCTCCCCGAAGCCTCCCATGGTCCCTTAGGTCCCACAAAAGAGAGAACAGGACAGAGAAAAGGCCTCACTCGGGATCCACAAGCAAACATATCCGAAAAACACTTTATAGACAATGTAAATTACAAACAAACTTTACAAGCTCTGAACAGTTGCACAACAAAGGGTAAAATGGTCCATTATAGACCAAAAATCTCTCACACGTGTCCACATGACACAACCTTTATTTACAAGCCTAAAACGGCCACCGACCCAACTAAAATGGGACTATCAAGCCTTCGGTCGTCCCCCTACATGCTGTACAAAGCATGGACATACCAAAAGACACGGACATACATAAGCATTACATCAAACACCCTGTTTAGAAGTTTGTCCGTGACATCTTGGCAAATTTTTTTCGGATTTTACACTCATAAACAAGATTTTACGTTCTCTTTCTAAGAAGTGGGATTCAAAAATAACTGCAATACAAGAAGCTAAAAACCTAAACAACTTACCACTTGAAGAACTAATTGGTTCTTTGATGACATATGAAATGGTGCACAATGCACATGATGAACAAGATGAACAAAAAATCCTTCCAAAGTGTTAGGATCGGAGCGGCACCAAGAGGGGGGGGTGAATTAGTGCAGCGGTGAAGTGCGATAAACTTTTCACGATTTAAACACTTTTCGGAAACTTCATACGATAAAAGCAACGTTTTTGTTTAAAACCGTTTCAATTGCGTTGAAAGCGTACGTAATAAGATGAGGGCAGTGAACTTAGCAAAGTAAAGGTTTGCAGAAAGATAAATGCATAAACATAAACGCAAACCGGAGATTACGCCGATTTTAGAGTGGTTCGGTCAAATGACCTACATCCACTTCTGAGGCCCCTCTTCGATGAGGCTCCCACCTTCCACTAGCAAATCTCTTGAAATGGAAGGGCAAATACCCCTCTTACAACCTTTTACAAATAGTTCAACCTCTTACAAATTTTCAGCAAGAAAGGAGGAGAACTTTTCTAGCAAATTGAAAACTAGACTTGCTAAGACTTTCTAAGACTTTCCTCTCAATCAATTGCTGCTCAAAAAGTTGTGATCTCAGTTAAGATTTGAGGGGTATTTATAGGCCTCAAGAGGATTCAAATTTGGGCTCCAAAATTTGAATTCTCTTTGGGTTCCCGATGCTGGTGGTGCCACCGCCTATCAGTTTCTGACACTGACAGTGGCTGGCGGTACCACCGCCCAGCTCTCGGGTGTTGGGCGGTGCCACCGCCTAGGCCAATTCAGCTCACTGGTTGGGCTCCAAACTTGGCCCAAACCAGTCCGAACTCGGGCCCAATTGGCCCCTACTTGGGTTATAGGATTAACACATAATCCTAACCCTAATTAACGTGCTAACTACGAATTTAAAGACATTTTCTAAGCTATTACAATGTTCGTAAGTCAAGACTTCTTCCGGCAAGCTTCCAATGAACTTCCGACGATCTTCCGATAAACTCTCGGAAACCATTCTACGGATTCCCGACAAGCTCCTAGACTTCACGATTTGATCTTGGCGAGTTCCAACGAGCTTCTTCGGCAAGCTCCGATCTTTCTCGGCGAGCTCCGCGAACTTCCAACGAACCTTTCTCGAAGCTTCCAAAAACCCTTCGGCAAGCTCCCTACTCATTCTCGGCTAGTTCCGGCAGCATTCCCGATGAACCTTCGACTTCCACGAACTCTCGAACTTCATAACAAATCCTTTAAACTTGACTCCGACACTTTGTTTCGCTTATGTCTTCATCATTATAATAGTTAATCCTACACACATAAGCGAAAACTCTACTCGATCTAGACAATTATTACAACGCCAATTGACAATCGTTGTCCTAAAGACGTTATTGGTTAGCGCCGTCCATTCTCTTCAGCTTTGTCCTCTTTTTTGGACTTGTTGCCCAATCGACGGTTGACCTCCATAACCCCGATATCCTTGACGCAATTCCGCTCTCCTTGGCCCGATGCCCGACGTCCAAGCCTTCTGCCGTCAATATCCCCGACGTGATCTCCTCCTATAGCGTCAATTCCTCCTGCTTAACTGCCTAATCCTAATCGAGTAGACCTGCATCACTCATAATGCAGTTTAAATTATAAACACATATCAAGTGGTTTCATCATCAAAATACGAGATTCAACAATCTCCCCCTTTTTGGTGATGACAACCACTTGATGACGGAGTTAACCTTAACTCCCGGAGTTTAAACAAACTCCCCTTATCAATATGCCATATTGATAGAACTTTGAATTCAAACAGAATTTAAGTCATTGCAATATTCATCATGAATACTTGCAACACATCATCATGAATATATGCATAAAACTTATGCATCACATGTCATGTCATCAACATACTTCTCCCCCTTTGTCATCAACAAAGAGGAGAAGTACCACAATCAAGTGTTTGTTATATGGGTTCAACTCATTGCATGAAAAACATAATGTTAAATTTTTATCATCATGCAATCTAGTAATTTTACAACATTTTAGAACTTGCAAGCTAGCAATTTAGAGATGTTCAAGAAAGCAACTCTTACTTTTTGAAATATGCAAGTTTTATAAGCTAGCAAATTCAAATATATGCAAGTTGGCATATTTGCTTTTCTTGAGATAAGCATGATAGCACATTTTTGTATTTTCTTGATGTTTCAAGCTAGCAATTCTCGGTGATGTTCAAGATAGCAATTTTTTCTCTTTTGAGAAGTGCAATTTTTGCTTTCTTCTTGAATTGTGCAAACTGGCCATCTCCCTCTTAGTCAATTGTCAAAAAGAAGGAAAGACTCTTTACATCAATTATGACAAAGGTAAGTATCAATATTATTTGTGCATCATTATATTTTCAAATTAAAACATGCACTATTTAAAAAACCTTATATTTCATTCATACACGATATTGAATAAATCAATCAACATTATGAGGATATCATACATGATACTAAAATTTTTAACTATTTGTCAACATTTTGATCATGATACCAAACATTCATCATTTAGAGTAGTCATGATACAAAACATTAAATCAATATTTATAATGCATCATTTTAGCAACAACTCATAGTATTTTAAATCATGATTTACAACATATGTAATACATCACATCATAATTAGAAAGCACAAGTATTGCATACATCATTGCGAATCATAAATGTTTCATATCATGATGGTATCAATTTGTCAAATTATATCCTACCATGCATGATCAAAACTTCTCCTCATTTGTATTTTATGCATAATTTTACTTCATCACATTAGCAGTATCAAGAGGAATTAATTGGGTGATGAGATAAATATTTCACGAATACATGGAATTGTATAAAAAAAATCATATCATAAGTGTTTCATACATTCATATCATCACATGAAGAAATATAAACACAAATTAGTGATGAGATATTACTTCATGAATACAATAAAATTCATATAGCATATCATGGTTTATTAGAATTAGTCTTCCTTTTGGTGAATAGCAAAAAGAATAGTAGGAGAGCAAGATCTCAATTCATGCACATCAAATATTCAATCATCAAAATCATGATTCATCTAGAAAATTCTCCTCTTTAAATATTCAAATCATGATGAACATTCTTGGTTTACATAAAGTTTCAAAACATAATTATCAAGATCATGAATACTAAAAGGCTATGAAACATTTCGACAAATCTCCTTTTAAATAGAAAACAATGTTGATTCATAAAGAATTTCATGTTAAAATTTCAAGAGATCAAGATCGTGATTTCGATAAAAAATTATTCAAATTTAAATTATCAAAATCATTAACAAAATCCAAGAGATTCACAAAGATGATACAAATGGATTCATCAAAATCAATAAGATTGAGCAAAATAATTTTCAAGACTGTTTTCCTCTTTTCGATTGTTTCAAAACATATGATTTTGTTTCATTTATGCCTAATAAAAACATGTATCATGTTTAAAACCAAAAGAGTAAGATTTATTATAACAAAGATCAATAAAGTACTTTCATTATGATAAAAATCAATAATCCATAAATCGTAAGATTCATCATGCATAATTTCAAAATTTATTAAGCATGATCAATATACATGACACTAAAACATGGTTTCAAAATGTTTAATATTTTTGTTACACAATTTCATCATTATTCATCATTATATATAACTTTACAATGTCATGCATAAAATCATCAAATTATAGTATTAAAATATTAATATTTTCATTACAACTTTATGCATCGTTAAGTATACAATTGTCGAGCATGACACTTTACTATTTCCTATAAGCATGCCTATTTCATTTATGTCAAATCAAAACATACATCATTTTTTAAAGCCACTTTTATGTCAAATCAAAAAATACATCATTAAGCATCATCATTAAGCATTACTTCAAATCAAACATGATTTCATTTATTTTTAAAATATTTATCATGATAGAGCATATAAGCCAAAGAAACTATTAAACATAAAGCATATTCATCAATGATGGTTTCATTGAGTATAAAGTATTTTCAATCAAAATAATTTGTTATTTGTTGTACTCATACAATTTTCTTTTTAGGTGAATCTATTTTTTTCATGCTTAGTTTGCATACAAAAGTCATGCCTCATTTTCGAAAGCAACTTTCATCATGGTATAAATCGATAATTCATAAATCGTAAAAGATCATTATGGAAATCATCAATAATTAATAGACTATAAATTACCCAAAACTCATCATCATCATGCATAGCCTCAAAAAATAAATTTATTAGGCATGATATCATATTTCATAAGGTATTTTTAATCAAAATCATTTTGTTTATCATAAACATACAATTTTCATGATTATTTTCAAAATTACTAGAATGATAAGCATGATTTCTAATTTTTTATTTTTATGTAATTTTAAGAAAATTAATCCTAAACTAAATTAAAAATAACTCATGAAAAGTATTATGTAATTTCAAAATAATTCAAGAGAGTTGAGTTACTTACCTTGTAGTCAAAGCTCGTCAAAGCCCAATTCACCGTTTCACCTTTGGAAGTTTTTGATTCATCCTTGGTTGCCTTCCTCTTCTTTGGCCTCGTTCTCCGTTCAAGTTCATTGTTTATTTTAGATTTTTGTTTAATGAACTTATTAAGATTTAGTGTTCGAAGTTCAAGTTCATCATTGTCCTCCTCACTTGAGTCATCGCTCAAGTGGTATTCATTTGTCCGGAGTTCCAAATCCTTTTTATCCTTTAGAAGGTGGTTCAAGTGTTCATCGTGTTCATCATGTGCATTGTGCACCATTTCATATGTCATCAATGAGCCGATAAGTTCTTTAAGTGGAAAAATATTTAAATCTTTTGTTTCTTGTATTGCGGTTATTTTAGGATCCCACCTTTTTGGAAGGGATCTTAAGATCTTGCTTACGAGATCAAAATTTGAAAAAGATTTACCAAGAACTCTTAGACTATTGACGACATCCGTGAAACGGGTGTACATGTCGCCAATAGTCTCGCTTGGTTGCATTCGAAAAAGCTCAAAATCATGTAATAAAATGTTAACTTTCGAGTCTTTGACTCTACTAGTTCCCTCGTGCGTGATTTCAAGTGTTCGCCAAATATCAAAAGCCGTTTCGCACGTAGAAATCCGATTGAACTCATTTTTGTCCAAAGCGCAAAATAAGGCATTGATAGCCTTTGCGTTTAAAGAAAAATTCTTCTTCTCCAAATTCGACCATTCATTCATCGGTTTAGAGGGAAGTTGAAAACTGTTTTCAACAATATTCCATAAATCCAAATTCATATAAATCAAGAAAACTCTCATTCGAGTTTTCCAATAAGTGTAGTCCAATCCATTAAACAACGGTGGACGAAAACAGGATAAGCCCTCTTGAAAGCCATGAAGAGCCATTTCTCTCAGGTGTAAATCCGAAATGAGAAATACCGGGCTCTGATACCAATTGTTAGGATCGGAGCGGCACTAAGAGGGGGGGGTGAATTAGTGCAGCGGTGAAGTGCGATAAACTTTTCACGATTTAAACACTTTTCGGAAACTTCATACGATAAAAGCAATGTTTTCGTTTAAAACCGTTTCAATTGCATTAAAAGCGTACGTAATAAGATGAGGGCAGTGAACTTAGCAAAGTAAAGGTTTGCAGAAAGATAAATGCATAAACATAAACGCAAACCGGAAATTACGTCGATTTTAGAGTGGTTCGGTCAAATGACCTACATCCACTTACGAGGCCCCTCTTCGATGAGGCTCCCACCTTTCACTAGCAAATCTCTTGAAATGGAAGGGCAAATACCCCTCTTACAACCTTTTATAAATAGTTCAACCTCTTACAAATTTTCAGCAAGAAAGGAGAACTTTTCTAGCAAATTGAAAACTAGACTTGCTAGGACTTTCTAAGACTTTTCTCTCAATCAATTGCTGCTCAAAAAGTTATGATCTCAGCTGAGATTTGAGGGGTATTTATAGGCCTCAAGAGGATTCAAATTTGGGCTCCAAAATTTGAATTCTCTTTGGGTTCCCGATGTTGGTGGGGCCACCGCCTGTCAGTTTCTGACACTGACAGTGGTTGGCGGTGCCACCGCCCAGCCAAGCGGTGCCACTGCCCAGCTCTCGAGTGCTGGGCAGTGCCACCGCCCAGTCTAGGCGGTGCCACCGCCTAGCCAATTCAGCTCACTGGTTGGGCTCCAAACTTGGCCCAAACCAGTCCGAACTCGGGCCCAATTGGCCCCTACTTGGGTTATAGGATTAACACCTAATCCTAACCCTAATTAACGTGCTAACTACGAATTTAAAGACATTTTCTAAGCTATTACAAAGTTTGTAAGTCAAGACTTCTTCCGGCAAGATTCCGACGAACTTCCGACGGTCTTCCGATAAACTCTCGGAAACCATTCTACGGACTCCCGACAAGCTCCTAGACTTCACGATTTGATCTTGGCGAGTTCCAACGAGCTTCTTCGGCAAGCTCTGATCTTTCTCGATGAGCTCCGCAAACTTCCAACGAACCTTCTGGCGAGCTTCCAAAAAACCCTTCGGCAAGCTCCCTACTCATTCTCGGCTAGTTCCAGCAGCATTCCCGATGAACCTTCGGACTTCCGTCGAACTCTCGAACTCGCAACAAATCCTTTGCGCTTGACTCTGACACTTTGTTTCACTTTATGTCTTTATCATTATCATAGTTAATCCTGAACACATAAGCCAAAACTCTACTCCGATCTAGACAATTATTACAACGCGAATTGACATTCTGTTGCCCGGCACGTTATTGGTTAGCGCTTCGTCCGATTCTTTAGTGCATTGTCCTCTCTTGAGGCTTGTTGCCCAATCGATGGTTGACCTCCATAACCCCGATATCCGTGGCGCAATTCCGCTCTCGTTGGCCTGATGCCCGACGTCTGAAGCCTTCTGCCGTCCAATATCCTGACGTGATCTCCTCCGGCGCAACGTCAATTCCTCCTGCGTTAACTGTCTAATCCTGATCGAGTAGACCTGCATCACTCAAAATGCAATTTAAATTATAAACACATATCAAGTGGTTTCATCATCAAAATACGAGATTCAACACAAAGAACAAGAAGGATTTGGAACCCCGGACAAATGAATACCACTTGAGCGATGACTCAAGTGATGAGGACAATGATGAACTTGAACTTCGAACACTAAATCTTAATAAGTTTATTAAACAAAAATCTAAAATAAACAATGAAATTGAACGGAGGAAGAGGCCAAAGAAGAAGAACACAAAGTGGGATGAATCGAGTTCCTCCGAAGACGAGGAGAAAATTAAGAAAGGCGAGGTGGCAAACTACGCCTTAACCGCTTTCAATGAAAAGGTAACAGAAATCCCCCTTATTTATTTTGAAATTACTTGATGCTTTCATGATGTATTTTCTTTTTTAGTTTAGAATTAATTTTCTTGAAAATTACATGTTTAAAAATAAAAATACAAAAATTATGATCATGCTAGTAATTTCGAAAATGATTAACATTATTGAATGAAATCATGTTTGATTTGAAGTAATGCATAATGATGTAATGAAAATATTAAATATTTTTGATATAATGATTGACAATTTTATGCATGAGATTTTAAGTTATACTTGATGATAAGCATGTGTTACTTTCATGAGTGTATTTGAAAAACATATGGCAAAACCATGTCCGAATGCATGAAAGTGTTAAACTTCATTTTCGGATTTTCTTGACCATAACAATTAATTTTTTAGAATATATTGATCTTGATGGTCTTATGATGAAATTCATTTTTCAATCCTAAACATTGATGCATGTTTTTATTTAACATAAATGAAAAAGCATGCTAACATGAAATCAAATACTTAAAAAAAAGGGGGAAAATATATTATGAAATCATGAATCTACCTATGTTATGAATTTTGTGAATCATAAAAGTGATTTTTATGATTTAAATTTGAAATGAGTTTTATCAAAATCATGATATTGATTTCTTGGAATAACATGAGATTACCTTTGATGATCATTTTGATTCATGGAATTTTGGATTCATAACTTGGTCTTACATTTGCTTATGAGATGGTTGAAATCTTTGTACCTTTGAATTCTTCCCTTCTCCTTTCAATTTTTGAATTTATGCATGTTATATGTTGAAGATTTGTATCATGCATATCTAAGAAATATTTATGTGACAAATTGAATGAGTTGAAAATGAATGATGATTTTTCTCTTAAATATAACTTGTGATATTTTTTATAAATCATCATTTTGATTTCTTGACATTCGATACATGAGATTTTATTATAAATCAAAATTTCTCATTAATCAATCTTCTACGAGTTTACTTGATATTCTCTTGAGAGGAGATTTTCAAAATTAATCATGATTTTTCCTTGTGAGTTCTTAGAATTATTACTTGATTAAAACAAGATCTCTTCTTTGTACTCCTATGATTTTTCTTGATATTTTATTTAAAGAAGATATTTACCATATGAATCATGTCTTTTGGTATTCAAATGATTTTATCCTTCATGACATGATTTCTTTGTATTTATGGCTTACATGGCTTGAAATGTTTTGATATGATGCATGCAATGATGAAATATTCATGAAGTTAAAATGATGTATGCAATACTTATGATAATGATGTACATGATGTATTTATTGCATATGATGTGTATCATGAATGCTTTAAATGATGAATGTTTGGTATCATGATCAACATGTTGATAAATGCTTAAAAATTATAATGTTTGAGTATCATATATAATATGCCCATTAATGATGATTGATTTATTTTTCGATATCGTGCATGAAAAATAAGGTTTTTGAAATTGTGTATATTTTAATTTGAATATATAATGATGCACAAATAAGATTGATACTTACCTTTGTCATAATATGAAAATTGATATAAGGGTCTTCCCTTGTTTTTGACAATGACAAAGGGGGAGCAAGAATTTCTAGCGTGGACATTATGAAAAGAGGCAAAAATGCAAACTTGCACATCTAGCAAAACTTGATAAATTTGCATATCTCAAGAAGCAAGAGTTGCTTTCTTAAACATCTCAAAACTGATAACTTGCATGTTCTAAAATGTTATAATATTGCTAGCTTGCATGATGTAAAACTTGCTATCTTGAACATTACCAAAAGTGCTATCTTGTATGCTGTAAAACTTGCATATCTGAAACTTGATAGCTTAAATGTTCTAAGCATGATGTAATACTTGCTAAATTTTCTGGCTTCAAAACTGCATGATGATAAAACTTGATATTATGTTTTTCATGCAATAAGTTGAACTAATATTCCAAACACTTGATTGTGGTACTTCTCCTTTTTGTTGATGACAAAGGGGGAGAAGTATGTTGATGACATGACATATTATGCATAAGTTTATGCATAAGTTCATGATGATATGTTGTAAGTATTCATGATGAATATTGCAATGACTTGAATTCAGTTTGAATTCAAGGTTCTATCAATATGGCATATTGATAGGGGGAGTTTGTTTAAACTCTGGGAGTTAAGGTTAACTCCGTCATCAAGTGGTTGTCATCATCAAAAAGGAGGAGATTGTTGAATCTCGTATTTTGATGATGAAACTACTTGATATGTGTTTATGTTTTAATCTGTATTTTAAGTAACGCAGGATGCTTCGATAATGATGAGACAATTAAAGCGGGAAAAATCATGTTGTGCCGGAGAAACATATCAAAAGATTGGACGTCGGGTCGGTGGATCGATCGACGTATCGAAAGAAGGCTTCGGGCCGTGGACTCGAGCATTGGGCTAAGAAGAGCAGGTATTGTGCCAAGGATATCGGAGTTGCGGAGTCAACTGGTCGATTGGGCAATAGGCTGCAGGAGAGGACGATGCACCGAAGAATGGGACGAAGCGTCGAGGGACCAATGACATGCTGGACTGTTAGGATCGGAGCGGCACTAAGAGGGGGGGGGGGGTGAATTAGTGCAGCGGATTAAAACGTTGGTTTCAACAAATCTTTCGTACGATAAAAATCGGAATCGGAAGTGCTTAACTTGAAAGCGTATTCGCAAAGTTGTGCAGCAAAGGTAATGATGAAATAAAGCAAGTAAGAAGGTTTGCCGTAATGTAAATAGCAGCAATGAAATGCAAACCAGATATTACGCCGTTTTTGAAGTGGTTCGGTCAAGTGACCTACATCCACTTGCGAGGGCCCTCTTCGATGAGGCTCCCAACTTCCACTAGCAAATCTATTGAAGGGGAAGGGTGAATACCCCTCTTACAACTCTTTTACAAGCGGTTCACTCTCTTACAGATTTTTAGCAAGAAAGAAGGAGGTGAACACAAGCAAATTGAAAACAAGACTAGCTAAGACTTTTCTAAGGCCTTTCTCTTAAACAATTGCTGCTCAAAAAGTTGTAATCTAAGCTGAGATTTGAGGGGTATTTATAGGCCTCAAGAGAATTCAAATTTGGGCTCCAAAATTTGAATTCTCTTGGAGTTCCCGATGCTGGTGGTGCCACCGCCTGTCAGTTTCTGACCCTGACAATGCTGGGCGGTGCCACCGCTCAGCCCAAGTGGTGCTACCGCCCAGCTCTCGGGCACTGGGCGATGCCACCGCCTACAGTGTTTTCAGCCCACTAGTTAGGCTTCAATCTTGGCCCAAACTAGTCTGAACTCGGGCCCAATTGGCTCCTACTTGGGTTATAGGATTAATACCTAATCCTAACCCTAATTAACATGCTAACTACGAATTTAAAGACATTTTATAAGCTATTACAAAGTCCATAAGTCGAGACTTCTTCCGACGAGCTTCCGGCGAACTTTCGGTGGTCTTCCGATTAACTCTCGAAATCCATTCTGCGGACTCCCGGCAAGCTCTTAAACTTCACGATTTGATCTTGGCGAGTTCCAACGAGCTTCTTCAGCAAGCTCCGATCTCTCTCGGTGAGCTCCGCGAACTTCCTACGAACCTTTCAGTGAGCTTCCAAAAAACCCTTCGGCAAGCTCCCTACTCATTCTCGGCTAGTTCCGGCAGCATTCCCGACGAACCTTCGGACTTCCGTCGAACTCTCGAACTCCCAATGAATCCTTCGCGCTTGACTCCGCACTTTGTTTCGCTTTATGTCTTTCTCATTATCATAGATATTCCTGCACACACAAACTAAAACTCTACTCCGATCTAGACAATTATTGCAACGCGAATCGACATTCCGTTGCCCGGCACGTCATTGGTTAGCGCTTCGTCTGATTCTTCAGCGCATCGTCCTCTCTTGCGGCTTGTTGCCCAATCGGCGGTTGACCTCCGCAACCCCGATATCCTTGGCACAATTCCGCTCTCCTTGGCCCGATGCTCGACGTCCGAAGCCTTCTGCCGTTCAATATCCTTACGTGATCTCCTCCGGCGCAACGTTAATTCCTCCTGCGTTAACTATCTAATCCTGATCGAGTAGACCTGCATCACTCAAAATGCAGTTTAAATTATAAACACATATCAAGTGGTTTCATCATCAAAATACGAGATTCAACAATCTCCCCCTTTTTGATGATGACAACCACTTGATGACGGAGTTAACATTAACTCCCGGAGTTTAAACAAACTCCCCCTATCAATATGCCATATTGATAGAACCTTGAATTCAAGCAGAATTCAAGTCATTGCAATATTCATCATGAATACTTGCAACACATCATCATGAACATATGCATAAAACTTATGCATCATATGTCATGTCATCAACATACTTCTCCCCCTTTGTCATCAACAAAAAGGAGAAGTACCACAATCAAGTGTTTGTTATATGGGTTCAACTCATTGCATGAAAAACATAATGTTAAATTTTTATCATCATGCAATCTAGTAATTTTACAATATTTTAGAACTTGCAAGCTGGCAATTTAGAGATATTCAAGAAAGCAACTCTTGCTTTTTGAAATATGCAAGTTTTATAAGCTAGCAAATTCAAATATATGCAAGTTGGCATATTTTCTTTTCTTGAGATAAGCACGATAGCATATTTTTGTATTTTCTTGATGTTTCAAGCTAGCAATTCTCGGTGATGTTCAAGAGAGCAATTTCTTCTCTTTTGAGAAGTGCAATTTTTGCTTTCTTCTTGAATTGTGCAAACTGGCTATCTCCCCCTTAGTCATTGTCAAAAAGAAGGGAAGACTCTTTACATCAATTATGACAAAGGTAAGTATCAATATTATTTGTGCATCATTATATTTTCAAATTAAAACATGCACTATTTGAAAAACCTTATATTTCATTCATACACGATATTGAATAAATCAATCAACATCATGAGGATATCATACATGATACTAAAATTTTTAACTATTTGTCAACATTTTGATCATGATACCAAACATTCATCATTTAGAGTATTCATGATACAAAACATTAAATCAATATTTATAATACATCATTTTAGCAACAACTCATAGTATTTTAAATCATGATTTACAACATATGTAATACATCATATCATAATTAGAAAGCACAAGTATTGCATATATCATTGCGAATCATAAATGTTTCATATCATGATGGTATCAATTTGTCAAATTATATCTTACCATGCATGATCAAAACTTCTCCCCATTTGTATTTCGTGCATAATTTTACTTCATCACATTAGGAGTATCAAGAGGAATTAATTTGGTGATGAGATAAATATTTCACGAATACATGAAATTGTATAAAAAAAATCATATCATAAGTGTTTCATACATTCATATCATCACATGAAGAAATATAAACAAAAATTAGTGATGAGATATTACTTCATGAATACAATGAAATTCATATAGCATATTATGGTTTATTAGAACTAGTCTTCCTTTTGGTGAATAGCAAAAAGAATAGTAGGAGAGCAAGATCTCAATTTATGCACATCAAATATTCAATCATCAAAATCATGATACATCTAGAAAATTCTCCTCTTTAAATATTCAAATCATGATGAACATTCTTGGTTTACATAAAGTTTCAAAACATAATTATCAAGATCATGAATACTAAAAGACTATGAAACATTTCGACAAATCTCTTTTTAAATAGAAAACAATGTTGATTCATAAAGAATTTCATGTTATAAATTTCAAGAGATCAAGATCGTGATTTTGATAAAAAATTATTCAAATTTAAATCATCAAAATCATTAACAAAATCCAAGAGATTCACAAAGATGATACAAATGGATTAATCAAAATCAATAAGATTGAGCAAAATAATTTTCAAGGTTATTTTCCTCTTTTCAATTGTTTCAAAACATATGATTTTGTTTCATTTATGCCTAATAAAAACATATATCATGTTTAAAACCAAAAGTGTAAGATTTGTTACAACAAAAATTAATAAGGCCCTTTCATTATGGTAAAAATCAATAATCCATAAATCACAAGATTCATCATGCATAATTTCGAAATTTATTAAGCATGATCATTATGCATGACATAAAATCTTCAAGATACACATGCATGGATTAATCCTAAGCATTATCACATATTATATAATTATTATCCCTAATGTTGCATACATCATTCAACATTTCAAAACATAACATGCATGAAAGCTTAGCAATATACTTTTCAGGATCAAATTTTTAATTTTTCAATGATATTGAAAAGGAAAAAAAAATATGATATAATTTTGAAAAATAATTTTTTATTTCCTATTCCTACTATCTAAATTAAGCACTCATGAAAGACTTCAAGTAATTTCAAAATAATTCAAGAGAGTTGAGTTACTTACCTTGTAGTTGAAGCCCGTCAAAGCCCAATTCGCCGTTTCACCTTTGGAAGTTCTTGATTCATCCTTGGGTTCCTTCCTTTTCTTTGGCCTCTTCCTTTGTTCAAGTTCATTATTTATTTTAGATTTTTGTTTAATGAACTTATTAAGATTTAGTGTTCGAAGTTCAAGTTCATCATTGTCCTCATCACTTGAGTCATCGCTCAAGTGGTATTCATTTGTCCGGAGTTCCAAATCCTTCCTATTCTTTGGAAGGTGGTTCAAGTGTTCATCGTGTTCATCATGTGCATTCCGCACCATTTCATATGTCATCAATGAGCCGATAAGTTCTTCAAGTGGAAAAATATTTAAATCTTTTGTTTCTTGTATTGCAGTTATTTTAGGATCCCACCTTTTTGGAAGGGATCTTAAGATCTTGCTTACGAGATCAAAATTTGAAAAAGATTTACCAAGAACTCTTAGATTATTGACGACATCCGTGAAACGGGTGTACATGTCGCCGATAGTCTCGCTTGGTTGCATTCGAAAAAGCTCAAACTCATGTAATAAAATGTTAACTATCGAGTCTTTGACTCTACTAGTTCCCTCGTGCGTGATTTCAAGTGTTCGCCAAATATCAAAAGCCGTTTCGCATGTAGAAATCCGATTGAACTCATTTTTGTCCAAAGCACAAAATAAGGCATTCATAGCCTTTGCGTTTAAAGAAAAATACTTCTTCTCCAAATCCGACCATTCGTTCATCGGTTTAGAGGAAAGTTGAAAACTGTTTTCAATGATATTCCATAAATCCAAATTCATAGAAATCAAGAAAACTCTCATTCGAGTTTTCCAATAAGTGTAGTCCAATCCGTTAAACAATGGTGGACGAACAACCGATAAGCCCTCTTGAAAGCCATGAAGAGCCATTTCTCTCGAGTGTAAATCCGAAATGAGAAATACCGGGCTCTGATACCAATTGTTAGGATCGGAGCGGCACTAAGAGGGGGGGGTGAATTAGTGCAGCGGATTAAAACGTTGGTTTCAACAAATCTTTCGTACGATAAAAATCGAAATCGGAAGTGCTTAACTTGAAAGCGTATTCGCAAAGTTGTGCAGCAAAGGTAATGATGAAATAAAGCAAATAAGAAGGTTTGCAGTAATTTAAATAGCAGTAATGAAATGCAAACCAAAGATTATACCGTTTTTGAAGTGGTTCGGTCAAGTGACCTACATCCACTTGCGAGGCCCCTCTTCGATGAGCCTCCCACCTTTCACTAGCAAATCTCTTGAAGGGGAAGGGTGAATACCCCTCTTACAACTCTTTTACAAGCGGTTCACTCTCTTACAGATTTTCAGCAAGAAAGAAGGAGGTGAACACTAGCAAATTGAAAACAAGACTAGCTAAGACTTTTCTAAGGCCTTTCTCTTAAACAATTGCTACTCAAAAAGTTGTAATCTCAACTGAGATTTGAGGGGTATTTATAGGCCTCAAGAGGATTCAAATTTGGGCTCCAAAATTTGAATTCTCTTGGAGTTCCGATGCTGGCGGTGCCACCGCCTGTCAGTGGCGGTGCCACCGCCTGTCAGTGGCGGTGCCACCGCCTGTCAGTTTCTAACCCTGACAGTGCTGGGCGGTGCCACCGCCCAGCCCAAGCGGTGCCACCGTCTATAGTGTTTTTAGCCCACTAGTTGGGCTTCAATCTTGGCCCAAACTAGTCCAAACTCGGGCCCAATTGGCCCCTACTTGGGTTTAGGATTAATACCTAATCCTAACCCTAATTAACATGCTAACTATGAATTTAAAGACATTTTATAAGCTATTGCAAAGTCCATAAGTCGAGACTTCTTCCGGCGAGCTTCCGGCGAACTTTCGGTGGTCTTCCGATAAACTCTCGGAAACCATTCTGCGGACTCCCGGCAAGCTCTTAAACTTCACGATTTGATCTTGGCGAGTTCCAACGAGCTTCTTCGGCAAGCTCCGATCTCTCTCGGCGAGCTCCGCGAACTTCCAACGAACCTTTCGGTGAGCTTCCAAAAAACCCTTCGGCAAGCTCCCTACTCATTCTCGGCTAGTTCCGGCAGCATTCCCGACGAACCTTCGGACTTCCGTCGAACTCTCGAACTCCCAATGAATCCTTCGCGCTTGACTCCACACTTTGTTTCACTTTATGTCTTTCTCATTATCATAGTTATTCCTGCACACACAAACTAAAACTCTACTCCGATCTAGACAATTATTACAATGTGAATCGACATTCCGTTGTCCGGCACGTCATTGGTTGGCGCTTCATCCGATTCTTCAACGCATCTTCCTCTCTTGCGGCTTGTTGCCCAATCGGTGGTTGATCTCTGCAACCCCGATATCCTTGGTGCAATTCCGCTCTCCTTGGCCCGATGCCCGACGTCCGAAGCCTTCTGCCATCCAATATCTTGACGTGATCTCCTCCGGCGCAACGTCAATTCCTCCTGCGTTAACTGTCTAATCCTGATCGAGTAGACCTGCATTACTCAAAATGCAGTTTATATTATAAACACATATCAAGTGGTTTCATCATCAAAATACGAGATTCAACATGGACAACTTGGTTAATTGCTTAGGATTAATTGTCTCGATTGATGTTTTGTTTTAAGTGTGCAGGATTAACTACGATGAAAGTAAGACAGGCAATCAGAGTTGCACCGGAGTCAAGACTATGATCACATTAGGAGTTCGAGAGCTTGACGGAAGTCCGAACGGTCGTCGAAAGTTCTGCGGGAACAAATCCAAGAAGTCCATGAGCTTGCCAAAAGAAGCTCGTCGAAACTCGCCAAGTGGATCGTCGCAAGTCCAGGAGTTTGCCGGAAGTCCGTAGGAGCATCATCGGAGGTCCGTCGGATGTTCGCCGGAAGTTCGTCGGAAGCTCGCCGGATGAAGCGATTGATGCACCGGAGCAAGTTGTAGTGAAGGTCTTAAGAATTGTCGTAGTTAGCACGATAATTAAGTTAGAATTGGAAGGTGATCCCATTAACTTAATCTAGGGGCAATTGGGCCCATGAAAGAGCCAAATTGGGCCGAATGGATCAACCCATTCGGACCTAGATCTCTCACCCAGAGGTGGCACCGCCTGGGTCGGCGGTGGCACCGCCTGAGCTCGATCTCCGAGCTCTGGCTGGGCGGTGCAACCACCCCAGTTAGGCGGTGGCACTGGCTGAGCTCGGTCTCCGAGCTCTGCCAGACGGTGCAACCGCCCCTGACAAGCGGTGGCACTACCCAGAGGCTTAGCCTTCGAGCTCTGCCAGGCGGTGCAACCGCCCCTGACAAGTGGTGGCACCGCCCAGAGGCTCAGTCTTCGAGCCCTGTCAGGCGGTGCAACCGCCCCAGTCAGGTTATGCAACCACCAGACCCCGGAATTCCGGGAGATGATAGATTTGAGCTCCAAATTCAAACTGGTTTGGAGCCTATAAATACCCCTCCAATCCCTGGATAAAATATACAAGCACAGAGAGATTAAAAGAGAGAAAACACTGCTCTAATCTCTAGAATTTCCCTCCTCTAGCTTAAGTGTTAGAATTCTGTTTAAGAGAGGAGAGTGAGTGCTTGTAAGGGTTGTCTCCTAAACCTAGTAAAAGGAGAAGAGGGGTGTAAGAAGGAGGTTGATCTTCACCTAGTAAAGGAAAATCGTTAGTGGATGCCGGTGGCCTCGACGGAAGAGGAATCGGAGGAGTGGATGTAGGTCACGATTGATCGAACCACTATAAACTCCCGTCTTCTCTGGTTTGCATTTACTTTGAGCTAATTATCCTTACTGCAAACCTCCTTCATAGCTTACTACCTTTTGCGCTTTTACGATTGCGTTTCTAAGCTCAGTATTTTCCGAATCGTGTTTAGACGTAAATCACTTTTCTCGTACGAACATCGTATTTCAGTTTGCGCTTACATTCTGATTTTCATCACAACTGCAAACTACCTTAACAGATTTATTTTAACTGCTTCTTGCCTAATCTTAAGTTAAAGAAATTTACGAATCGACTTTTCTACTGAAATCGGCTTTGTCGTACGAACGTAGTTTTAACGTTAAAAGTTTTCCGTGCACTAATTCACCCCTCTTAGTGCTCTTGATCCTAACACAAGGGGATGATGGTCTCCGAATTGAAGAGAGATGTTGCTCCAACAGGACAGTTATCCATGAGGGATAAGTCCCAACTCTCCAAAGGGAGAATCATGTGGGATGGACCTCACATGTTGAGGAGTACCTTAATAAACAACAACTCCACGAAGTGCAATGGACCGAGTAAGTGGCGAGGAGTCATCGCATGATCTCGCTTGAGAGAATGCATTGGTGGATGCATTGCAAGATCAAGTGGGGGAGCGACCCAAAGCAATACAAATGAAGACACACTTGGAGTCGATATGGAGATCAGACTCAGGGGAGGGTTGATCCATGGAATGGTGGGCGCGAGGGCCACCATCAACTCAATGCAAAAACGAGGAGCGGAGCAACTTGGGTGTAACTTAGTAAAGTACCCAAGCCGCATGAAGAGAGCTAGCATAGAAGATGGAACATGGAGCGGAGGCACAATGCTTTCCTTAGATAGAGTTCAAGGACATGAACTCTTGTAGAGGCAAGAGCAGGATCATATTGTTCCATGGGTCCTTCATTCTGACGGAGCGGACTCATCTTGCATGGTGCCAAAGACGAAGAGAGCTTCTGGGCACATGCACCTTATCTCAGAGAAGCATTTGATGGAGGAACTAAGGTGACTCAACTTACAGAGGCGAAGTTAGGTTCAAAAGGCCTTAGCACAGGGCAAGAGGACGCGGAGGTAGGTACTCTTGAAGAATATGCCACAGTGTTGCCATTCAAGTTATCATTAAGGAAGCAATGCGCAGCAAAGCTTATGCTGGTAGGGGCAGAGGCCTAGGATCCAGACAATGGTGCACTAATTGCAGCGAAGTCAGGAGACTTCGGGAGCTACTAGGCGATGGACTGTCCTAGAGCGGTGCTTCATCTAGGTGTGACCCAAGAGTGGGTGGATGAAGGTCGATTGCCAAAGGAATGAACAAAATCGAAGGTGGAAGAGACCCTGCGATGTATTGGCAGAGGCCACACATGGAGGGATCACAATTCAAGTTCATCCCATAAGGATCAAAATGCAATGGAGATGTCACCAGGAGGCGACATGGTACAGCGGATCGTGGTGGAACAGTTCGTGGCAATGCGATACACATGAATGAGTCCCGTGAGGGATTAGATCATATGGCGGTATGATCGGGAGCTACTGGAACCTCCACTTCGGTGAACAACATGACGACAAGAAGGGCTATAGATTCAAGGAGTAAAGGCCATGGTACCGCAGAAGCGGGTCTTCCGTGCGTGCATCGAATTTTGCATTGGATGAAAGCCTTGGTCATCAGCATATGGGGACTATGTTCCACCAAGGGAAAAGTACGAATTCAAGTACCAGTGAGTCCTATGGGAGGGACTTGATCATACAGAGGTATGATCGAAGCAGTTGGAGAGTTGGACTACTCCAAAGCTCATATTCGCTTAAAGGAGCCCGGCAAGTCAAAGGACAAGGTCGAGTAAGCGAACGTTGCTACCAAGGAAGCTAAGGAGAACAGAATTGGTGCAAACTCTATAATGTGATGGCAGAGGCCATGCATGAGAGTTGTAATCTGTCTTTCCATCGATCAAAGGGAGCTGCTTGGAGAACACAAAGGTGTTGAAGCAGAGGGTCGAAAGGGGCGAGGAAGCGACGATGAGTCCAGAGGGACTTAGCTACCCAAAATCAAACATCAGCTAGAATGGAGGTGGACTCGGAGGAGTGCCACAGAGATATATCTATTGATCGTGAAGAAAATGGATGTAGATGTGAGGCGACGGATAGTAGGGCCATGGGCATGGCAGCGCCATGGTACCGCAAAGGCGGGACTTCCGTAAAAGTCATTGATCCCTTGCTCTCATGGAGGGAGAGCGCTTGGTCGTGAAAGGGGCCGAGGAGGTGTAGCATGTAGAGGCAAACTCCAAGTACTGAGATAAGGCTGAAGGGAAGATGCCAAGGAACTTCCTAAGACCGGTGTCAACGAGCTTCTCATCAAGATAGCCGAAAGTGAAGGACTTTGGGTCATGCAAGAGTGCATGACCAAGGAACGAAGCAGGCAGTATGCGGTGTTGTACCTTTGCTACTCAGTGGAGTAGGCGACAGGGTTGTTGGAGAAGACGGTACAATCCCATAGGCGACCAAATCTATTAGAGAATTACTCCAAGTTGGGGTGAAAACTTCCTGCATTCCAAAAGTTCGATGGCATTGAGAAGGTGAATCACAGTAACTAACTCAAAGCAAGGAGTGCAAACACTTCAAGTGCCTCAGAAGTGTGAGCAAAGAACAGGCAAGGGCAAATAACCAGCTCGATGCATGGAGTACAACCTCGAGGAGGCGGGCGAAGTCAAGTAAACTTTGCCTTCTCAACCCTTAAGGGAATGAGCGAAACTAAGTATCCTAATTCTCTTATCTATCCAGTAGAGGAGCTCTACATAGGTTCAAAGATCCTTCGAAGATATTAGAAGACAATAGTTGTCAAATCCTCACCATTGGGGATCAGTGCTACTGAGAGTAGAGTATCCGCCTCATTTCCCAACAGAATGCCAATCGAAAGTGAAAGTGATGCAAATCTACTTGGGAGTGACAACTAAGTGAAAGAAGAGTCGATGAGCAAATTTTATGGAGGAATGACCAAAACTTTGAAAGTTTGCGAGGCGATGCTCGTTAAAGCTCCAACAAGCATCCACCCAGTTCAAGCAGCGTAAGGCATCTGAGAGACTGGCGCATAGTAAGGATGGCATTTTCCTTCATTTGGAGGATCCGTAGGAATCAACAAGGATCAACACAACTCAGCCAACCCCACACTAGAGTCAAAGTCATTGGTGAGTTGAAGTAGCATAGTGGATCAAAGGTTCGACTACTCAAAAACAGCAGCGGAGAGCAGCTGGGAGCCAAGAGGCGCATTGTAGCTGGAGCAGAAGATTGAAGACTCAGCAAAGGCGAGGAGTTGCAGTGTCAGCAAAGACTTCAACGAGGACATCGAAGGAATAAGTGGGGGAGAATGTCACGGACAAACTTCTAAACAGGATGTTTGATGTAATGCTTATGTATGTCCGTGTCTTTTGGAATGTTCATACTTCGCCTAACACGTAGAGGGACAGTCGAAGGCTTAATAGTGCCATTTTAGTTGGGTTTGGTGGCCATTTTAGGCTTGTAAATAAAGGTTATGTCATGTGGACACTTGTAAGAGATTCTCGGTCTATAGTGGACCATTTTGACCCTTTGTTGTGCAACTGTTTAGAGCTTGTAAAGTCTATTTGTAATTTGCATTGTCTATGAAGTGTTTCTTGGAATGTTTGCTTGTGGATCTCGAGTGAGGCGTTCTCTCAAACCCGATTTCTCTTTCGTAGGTTCTAAGGGACCATGGGAGGCTTCGGGGAGGCTGACCTTTGTGGACGGACACGCAAGGGTGCCGCACGACTTAGGCAAAACCAACTAAGTTTGTGACACGAAGGCAGCTTCACAAGATCCCAAGTTCTATTCTGATAGAGAGATTCAATTTCTTTATTCATCGCAATCAACCACTTAGCATAATTATCACAAGAAACTGCATCTGAGGAGGTAGTAGGCTCACCAACTTCACTTGTTTCTTCTGCAACAGATAAAGCATATGCAACCAAATTTGCATATCTTTGTGGTGGTCGAATATCTCTCCGTGGTCTATCCTTGGCTATGGAATATTGCTCTTCCTCTGGATCATCTTCGTCAATAGACTCGGGACCATCTACTGGCATTCTTTGAGTAGAAGAGTTTGACTAAATAGAATCAGAACTACCACTCTCAAGCTCCACTTGCTTCTGCGCACTATCATTTGTACAACTAGTAGATTCCTCTTTGGAAGATAACATAGATAATTTATCAAAAGTAACATCTCAACTGATTACAAATTTTGGGGATTTTAGATCAAAACACCATAGTTTGGGTTTAATTTCTATTAAGTCCACACTTAGTTAAAATAGTTTGGGCTTATAGTTTGGGGTTTTCTTATTTAGTAGTTTTAGGTGTTTTATGACCTAGGAACATTTTCCTAGGGCATTTGTAATTGTCCCTTTTATAGTAGAGTTTTGCTCCTCCATCCGTGGATGTAGGTCAATTGACCGAACCACATAAATCTGGTGTCCTTGTCTCTTTTATTTTTCAGCTTTATTATCTTTATTGGGTTGCCAAATTACCTTTTGGTAAATTTTCTAGGGCCAACTCTAATAGGTTCTCCCCCATGACTGTCGCCTGTGATCCAACCTACACTCATCCCTACACCTCACAATGCCACCCCGGTCGACCAACCACATCTGGCTCCAAATGCCCACCACCCAATCGGGGAGTGATCGAGACACTTGAGGGCAATGGCAAAGCGCAACAACCCTGTGCCTAGATGCGCTGCCTCGACCTTCCATGAAGCCAACAACTTATCATTCGACTCGGCAAATGACTCGTTCTGGGCCTAGTTGCGGTTGGTGAATCGGCACCTAAACAAGGTCCAAAGGGAATTCCATGAATCGAAGGAGGAGCTCAGGGAAGGTACCTCGATTGGGTTCCCCTTTGCCCAAGAAATTTAGAACAAGCCTATCCCCCTTAACTTTTGCTTCCCGATGCAGGAGGCCTATGATGGTGGCTCTGATCCAGTGGAGCACGTGTCACCTTCCGGGCCCAAATGGCCCTATATGGCACTTCCGACACCCTGATGTGTCGGGCATTTCCTACCATCCTCTGAGGCCCAGCTTGGATGTGGTATAGTCGATTGAGTCCATCCTCAGTCTCATCTTTTGATCAACTTGCAATGGAACTCGAGCTTCACTTCTTAGCCAATGCACAACCTAAACCATCTACGGCCATGCTCCTCGGGCTAAGGCAGAAGGAGGATGAATCCCTCTCCCTCTTCATCACCAGCTTCACTACTGAAATCCGGGGGGTTCCAGATGCCCACCCCTCTTTGGTTATGTAGGCATTCTTGATGGCCTAAGACCTTCAAAGTTCTTTTGGTCACTGGTCAAGAGACCACTAGTGACCGTTCCCGAGATGCTCGAGCGGGCCAACCAATATGTTGCTATAGAGGCACTAGTGGCAAGAAAGTACAAGGAGTCGCACAAGAGGCCCCACCAAGAGCTACCCATGTGAGCAGATCGAGGAAAGAAGAAGGCCCACCACAGTGAGGCTAGAAGAAGATGAGCCTGAGATGTGTAGATTAAAAAAAAGGGGGGGGGGTCTTGTTACAGTGAAGCAAGTGTCCGAGTTGTGCACCTCGGAAAAATAGTACCTGAATCATGCACCCTGGCTAAACATTGAGTTGTGCACCTCGACCAAATAGTGCCCGAATGGTGCACCTCAACCAAACAGTGTCAGAGTTGTGCACCTCGATCAAATAGTGCCCAAATGGTGCACCTCGGCCAAATAGTGCCCGAATGGTGCACCTCGACCAAATAGTGTCTAAGTTGTGCGCCTCGGCCAAATAGTGCCCGAACGGTGCACCTCGGCCAAATATTGCCCGAATAGTGCATCTATGCCAAACAATGCCCGAATGGTGCACCTCGGCCAATTAATGCCCGAGTCACGCACCTCAGCTAAATAGTGCTCAAGTGGTGCACCTTGGCCAAACAATGTCCAAGTTGTGCGCCTCGGTCAAATAGTGCCCGAGTCTTGTATCTCGGTTAAACAATGTCCGAGTTATGCACCTCGACCAAAGAGTGCCCGAATGGTGCACCTCGGCCAAACAGTGTCCGAGTTGTGCATCTCGGCCAAACAGTGTCCGAGTTGTGCACCTCGGTCAAACAATGCTCGAATGGTGCACCTCGACCAAACAGTGCTCGAGTCATGCAACTCAGCCAAATAGTGTCTGAGTGGTGCACCTCGGCCAAACAGTGTCCGAGTGGTGCACCTCAGCCAAATAATGTCTGAGTTGTGCACCTTGACCAAATAGTGCCCGAGTAATGCAACTCAGTCAAATAGTACCCAAGTTGTGCATCTCGGCCAAACAGTGCCCGAATGGTGCACCTCGGCCAAATAGTGCCCGAGTTGTGCACCTCGGTCAAATAGTGCTTGAATGGTGCATCTCGACCTAATAGTGTCCGGGTTGTGCACCTCGACCAAATAGTGCCTGAATGGTGCATCTCGGCCAAATAGTTTTCGAGTTGTGCACCTTGATCAAATAGTGCCTGAGCTACGTACCTTGGTTAAATAGTGTTTGAGCTATGCACCTCGGCCAAACAGTGCCTAAGTAGTGCATCTCGGCCAAACAGTGCCCAAGTTGTGCATCTTGACCAAACAATGTTCGTGTCACGTCTCGACTAGTTCAGTGCCCGAGCTATGCCTCACGGCCAATCTAATCTCCGAGTCGCATCTCAGCTAGTCCAACATCCGATCCACGCCTTGTGGCCAGTCCAATGTCCGAGTCACGTCTCAGCCAGTCCAATGCTCGAGCCACGCCTCACGACCAGTCCAATGTTCGAGTCACATCTCGACCAGTCCAATGCCTAAGCCACGCCTTGTCCAATGTCCAAGTCACATCTCGGCTAGTCCAATGCCCGTGCAACGCCTCGCGACTAGTCCAATGTCCGAGTCATGTCTTAGCCAGTCCAATGCCCGAGCCATGCCTCATGGCCAGTCCAATGCCCTAGCTACACCTTGCGGCCAGTCTAATGTCCGAGTCACATCTCAACCAATCGAATGTCCAAGCCATGCCTCACTGTCACGAACTTAGCTAAAATTTCCTAAGTCATGAGGCACTCTTGCGGCAAAGTCACGAACTTAGCTGAAGTTGCCTAAGTCATGAAGCACCCTTGCACCAACTCCTCAGACTTAGCTGGGATTGCCTAAGACATAAGGCGCCCTTGCGACATATGCATCAGAAAAGGTTCAGCCTAGTTGTAAACTCGTATAGGTCCTGAAGGACCTGTAAAATAAAAAGTTGATTAGATTAAAAACGAGCGATAGACAAGTCCCGACGTATCGTGAAGAGAGAAGCTTTACAAGCAATTCAGCAAGAACCTTGAGTGCAAGAGAGAAAAGAGAGGAAGGAGAAAATAAGGACTTTAGAATGTAGAATGAATAGTTACAAGTCCATAAACAACTGCTCACCGGGTGTCGAGCGCGAAGGCAAGTTCCTGTCAAGTTAACATGCGAACTTGTGAAGATTGTTCAACACCAGATAATATACCGAAGCCCCATCCAGCTCTGTGCCACCCGGGGGGTTCCAAGGTGTTGAGATAGCTGATGTTTCATATGCAGCTACGATTTACAAAAATCAAGCCACGACAAGCGAAAACAGAGCCATTTTGGGGTAGTTCGGCATGCGTGACGAGCGATCGTACTACAACACTGCGAACTGTCATTGCTTGCATTTTCCACGCAAAAACACACAAAACTTAGGCACAACATGCCGCTATGTCTCTATACAAACATGCAAAAGCAACAAACATTTTGTTGAACGAAGTTGTTGCGGGTGTGCGATGACCATTCGTGACATTCTCCCCCACTTAAACTATTGACGCCCTCGTCAACACTTGTTGGTAGTTGTTGATGACTACTTCTTCATGTCGCATGGCATCTTCGGGCTCCCAACTATCTTTGGTTCGGGGAAGCTTTCGCCACTTCACCAAGTACTCGATCTACTCGGCTTTATTGGATAGCTTTATTTTGCGATCCGCTAAAATGATTTCAACTTGCTTTTCGTAGGAGGCTCTGGTGGGGGGTAGTTGAGTTGGAATACTTCGGGAGCATCTTGCAGATATAAGTGGTAGGCTTTCAAGTTGCTAGCGTGAAAAACCATGTGAATTTTGAGCCACGCCGGCAACTGCAACTTGTAGGAGACGTTGCTCACCCTACTAATAATTGATAGGAAGGGCCCTTCATACTTGCACATCAATCCTTTTTATACTTTGTTCCTAAAGAATTGGAGTGATGTTGGTTGGAGCTTTATTAACACCAAATCACGGACTTTAAACTCCTGCGGTCGCCTTCTGAAGTCTGCCCACTTCTTCATCTTTCTTGCCACCTTCTCCAAGTAAACCTACGCAATATCTGTATTTCGGTGTCATTCTTTTACAAAGTGATATGATGACGGACTACTCCCAATATACTCGATAGCCAAGATGTGAGAAGTCAACGGTTGTTGTCTTGTAATGATCTCGAAGAGGCTCTTGTTGGACGTAGAGCTCCGCTACAAGTTGTAGGAGAATTGAGCTATGTCCAACAACTTCACCCAATATTATTGGTTGGCACTCATATAGTGCCATAGATATTGCTCAAGAAGCAAGTTTATCCTTTCAGTTTGGCCATCTGTTTAGGGGTCGAGGCTTGTGGAGAAGTATAACTTAGATCCCAACAATTTGAATAGCTTGGTCTAGAATCGTCCTAGGAACTTGGCATCTCGATCACTGATGATATTATGTGAGACACCCCAATACTTTACCACATTCTTTATCATCAGCTTGGCCGACTACTCTACTGAATAGTGAAGGGGTGCAACAATGAAAGTTGCATACTTTAAAAATTGATCAACCACCACGAGTATCGATCTGAGTCCCCCTACTACCAGCAAGCTTGATATGAAGTCGAAGGAAATGCTCTCCCATGACCTTTCTGGTACTGGCAACGACTCTAAAAGTCCCACCAATTTCTACTGCTCCACCTTGTTTTGCTGGTAAGTGAGGCATGTTCGAATATATTCCTCCACATTAGTCCCCATCTTCGGCCAATAGAATGCCCTCTCCATAAGAGTCAATGTTTTGTGAATACCCGAATGACCAGCCTAAAGAGAATCGTGACACTCTCTTAAGAGTTCACGCCTCAAATTGTTCACTCGAGGAACATAAACTCTATTCCTTTTGTGTAAACGAGTCCCTCTTAGACCCAAAATCGTCGTGCCTTGCCGTCATGACTTAGGCAATCGTAACTAAGTCCGAAGAGTTAGCGCTGTTGAATCTCGGATTTTGATGATGACATCAATTGTCATTTGTTATCTAATCCATATGTTGAGATAAGTGTGCAGGATTAACTATGATAAAAGTAAGACATGCAGTAGGAGTTGCCTCGGAGTCAGGACAATGATCACGTTGGGAGTTCGAGAGCTTGACGGAAGTTCGGACGGTCATCGGAGGTTCTGCGAGAACAAATCCGAGAAGTCCAGGAGCTTACCAAAAGAAGCTCGTCGAAACTTGCCAAGAGGATTGTCGCAAGTCCAGGAGTTTGCCGGAAGTCCGCAGGAGCATCGTCGGAGGTCCGTCGGATGTTCGCCGGAAGTTCGTCGGGAGCTCGTCGGAAGAAGCGATTGACGCACCAGAGCAAGCTGTAGTAAGAGTCTTAAAGAATTGTCGTAGTTAGCACGATGATTAAGTTAGAATTGGGAGGTGATCCCATTAACTTAATCTAGGGGCAATTGGGCCCTTGAAAGAATCAAATTGGGCCGAATGGATCAAACCATTCAGACCCAGATCACCAGCCAGAGGTGGCATCGCCTGGGACGGCAGTGGCACCGCCAGGGCTCAGTCTCCGAGCTCTGGCTAGGCGGTGCAACCGCCCCAGTCAGGCGGTGGCACCGCCTGAGCTCGGTCTCCGAGCTCTGCCAGGCGGTGCAACCGCCCTTGACAAGTGGTGGCACTGCCCAGAGGCTCAGTCTTCGAGCTCTATCAGGCGGTGCAACCGCCAGACCCCGGAATTCTGGGAATTGACAGTTTTGAGCTCGGAATCCAAATTGGTTTGGGCCTATAAATACCCCACTCTTTCAGCAATGAAAGAGCAATGAAAACCACCAAAATCTTGATCTTACTCTGTGATTTTAGAGCTCAGAAGTGTTGTATAAGCTAAAGTTTCTTCTCCCTCTTTTCTTCCAAGTTCAGATCTTTCAAGAGAGGAGAGAAAAGTTTGTAAGGGTTGTCTACTAAGCCCGTCAAAAGGAGTGAATCTGTAAAAGGGTAGTTGGCCTTCGCCTATTGAAGGAAGGCCTCTAGTGGACGTCGGCAACCTCATCGGTGGAGGAAGCCAGAAGTGGATGTAGGTCAAGATTGACCGAACCACTCTAAATCGTGCTGCTCTCTGGTTTGCATTTACTTTGAGCTTATTATCCTTACTGCAAACCTTCTTCATAGCTTACTACCTTCTGCGCTTTTACGTCTGTTTTTCCAAGCTCAATACTTTCCGAATCATGTTTAGACGTAAATCACTTTTCTCGTACGAACATCGTATTTCAGTTTGCGCTTACATTCTGATTTCTATCACAGCAGCAAACTGCCTTAACAGATTCGTTTTAACTACTTCTTGCCTAATCACAAGTTAAAGTGATTTACAAATCGGCTTTTCTACTAAAATCGCTTTTCTCGTACGAACATCGTATTTCAGTTTGCTCTTACGTTCTGATTTCCATCACAACTGCAAACTGCCTTAACAGATTTATTTTAACTACTTCTTGCCTAATCATAAGTTAAAGAAATTTACAAATCAGCTTTTCTACTGAAATCGGCTTTGTCATACGAACGAAGTTTTTAACGTTGAAAGTTTACTCTTGATCCTAACAATTGGTATCAGAGCTCGGTTTACTCTCAAATGGATTAAAACCCATGAGAGATGGCATACACTGGAAACCAAGAGGGCCATTCTATTACACGTCCACCCATGTTCAATGGAACGGACTACACCTATTGGAAGACCCGAATGAGGATCTTCCTTATTTCAATGGATTTTGAACTTTGGAATCTTGTCGAAAATGGATTTTCAAAATCTTCTCTTCCAATGATCGAATGGAATGAATTGGAGAAGAAGACTTTCGCTCTTAATGTAAAGGCTATGAATGCCTTATTTTGTGTGCTTGATAAAAATGAGTTTAATCGTGTTTCGGTTTGTGAAACCGCATTTGATATTTGCCATACACTTGAAGTGACTCACGAAGGCACAAGTATAGTGAAAGAGTCAAAAATCAATCTTTTGATACACTCTTTCGAACTTTTCCGAATGAAACCGAGCGAGACTATTGGCGACATGTACACCCGTTTCACGGATGTCGTTAATGGTCTAAAAGGACTCAGCAAAAGTTTTTCAGATTTTGAGCTTGTAAATAAGATTCTAAGATCCCTTCCTTGAGTTGGGACCCTAAAGTCACTGCTATTCAAGAGGCTAAAGACTTAAGCAACTTCCCTCTTGAAGAACTAAGCGGGTCACTAATGACTTATGAAATGACATGCAAGGCTCATGAAGAGCAAGAAAACTCAAGTGATGAGGATTGTGATGATGACTTGGCACTTCTAACAAGGAATTTCAAAAAATTCATGAAGAGAAACAAATTTAAAAATGACACAAAAAATAAACTTGAACCCAAAAGGGAATAAGTTATTTGCTATGAGTGCAAAAAGCCGGGACACTATAAGAGTGATTGTCCCCAAGCCAAGAAGAGAACATCAAAGAAGAAGGCGCTCAAAGCAACATGGGATGATTCGAGCGCATCCGAAGAAGAGGAGTCCAACACCGAGCAAGTTGCTCATTACGCCTTAATGGCCATCGGAGAGGAGGTAACAAATTTAATTGATGTAGATTTATCATTTGATGAATTATTAAATGCCTTCCATGATTTATTTGATGAATGCAAGATTATTAGTAGAAAATACAAATTGCTAAAAAAGGAGCATGATAGTCTTAATTGTGATTTCGATAAGTTAAAGACTGAATATCATGATAGTTTAGGCTCTTGTATCAAATGCCATGATCTAGAAACTATCCAAAAGCAAAACTTGCTACTCATGGACACCTTGAAGAAATTTGAGGTTGGTAGCAAGTCTTTGAACATGATCCTTACAAACAAGGGTCACGTTCCCAAAAGAAGTGGAATCGGATTTGTGAGAAATTCTCACCAAAATCCAACCACCTTCATAAAAGGCTCTATCCTACATGTTCAACACCAAAGCAAATGCAACTTTTGTTGCAAGCATGGACACAAAACGCATTATTGTTCATTCAAGAAAATTAGTCCGAACAAATTAATTTGGGTTCCTAAAGGAACCATGATAAACTCTATGCAACATGACAAACAATATAGATCAACTTTTGAAGCATCCAAAAGTAAATGGGTACCTAAAAATTATCCCTTCTCGTAGAAACATACACCATTACAAGCTGAGAGCAAGAAATAATATCCTGCTCTTTGGATTCTCCATATTCATAACCCGAGATCCAAAAAGAACACGTGACGCTCCCTAAGCATAAATAAAAAGAAGATTAGAAAACGAAAATTACAAAAGCAATATAAACCTATTTTATCCCTCAGAATTGGAAACTCATATGTACCTTCACATATCCTCTGGATTTCCGATCCCATCAAACTGAAAAATTCGTTACTTTTAAATTCAACTATATCATGAACTTACGTTGTAAGCAAAGCTTACCAACATGGACAAACTGTCACAAACATGAATACGACATTTGAAGAAGAATATGCGCATCACTAGATCTATCGTGATCTTAAAATGAAAATTCTTACGTAGTTACGAAAGTAAAGTTGACTGCTCCATAAATAAAAGCTCTTCTCAAGTAAGAAACATTCAAAACAGACCACACAGCAGTCAAAACGAGTGCTCACTGCTTACAGGCGGTGGCACCGCTCCAGCTAGCGGTAGCACCGCCGGCTATCACGGGTTGTAAGCGGTTGCACCGCCCCAACCAGCGGTGCAACCGCCTGCAATCTTGCCCCCTATTAAACCGAGCTAGGGCCGGTGGTGGAACCGACCCCAACTTACTCCTTTCCCTTCTTCTCTCTTCCAAAGCCTCTCCACCTCCATTTCTCCCATCTTAGCATCCCAAATCCTCCTCATTTCGAAGCAAAAGATCAACAATCTCTCCTTCTCTTGAAGATCTCACTCAAGTAGTTATGGGCTCTAGAAGATCCTTAAGGGACAAAGGAAAGAGGAGATTAGTGGAAGACTTTGATCTTACCCTCTTTGATTCAAAGTATCATGCTGAAAAATTTTCTTCCTTTGAATTTAGAAGTGTCAATAAGGGAAAACATGTAGATTTAGATGAACTAAGAGACTTAGAAACAATCCAATGGTTTGCCAACCTAGATCAACTCCTTATTTTACAAATTAGTGAACCTATTTATCCAAGACTTGTTAGATTGTTTTACAACAATCTACAAGTGGATGAAGATGAAAGAATGTCCACCTATCTCTTAGGACAACACATCTCCATTACAAATAAATTCATTTGTGACATGATAGGCATTCCTGTAAAAAATAGAGGACTTTATTTTAGAGGATCATGGGATAATGAAACAGTTAGGACAACATATGTTGAAGCCTTAGGAACAATTTTTGGTAATCCCAACTTAGTGATAGTTCCTAAAAGCTGTGAACACCTACTACCACTAAACACTAAAGTACTTTATCATATCCTAACTAGCATCATTCTCCCTAAACAATATCATCATGATGAATTAAATCAATTGGAATTAGGGACCATGTATTGGATCATGAAAGGCCATAACATCTGTTTTGGATACCTCATCCAACAAAACATAATAGAACTATCAAAGAGAGACATGATGCTTCCATATGGAGGTATAATCACTAGAATCCTTAAAGCCTACGATATCCAAATCCCACCCGACGAAGAAGTGATGAAAGTGGATAGGTTTAGCATAATAAACAAAAATCTACTTCATTGATTGAGATGTGTTTATAGAAATGGTAATTGGGTTAGAATGCCTAGAAGAACCGATCACCCTCAACCTGAACCAGAACCTGAAACACCAGTCTTTAGGGGCACTCAATCTCCTCCGATCTATCCCTTTGAGGAAACACATCCATTTGAGCAAGCTCATGCATCATCCATTGAAGACATTGAGATTCGGATGGACCAATTTGAACAAAGACAAGATCGACTTGAACACCGGCAAGATCAAATCTTATCTAAACTGCAACAAATTCATCGACAATTTGACTCTTTATTTAGGCACCTTAATTTTCCACCTCCTGAATAAAGTTTGTATATGTGGACACAATAACCTCTTGTTGTAACAATTACGTTGTTGTAAACTTTTTATTACTCACCTTGATCACAATGCATTATGGTTACTTGATGTAAGAATATGCAGGGTTACGTTGCTCAATCTCATTACTCATTGTCGGATTTCGTGTTAAATGTTTCTATAATACCAACTTTGAAAACCTTATATCTTGGTTTCCATGACGAATGTGAAAGTAATATAGCCTTGAAATTGATGTGTTATAATATTGATGTATTACCATGATTATCATAATATTGATGTATTACCATGATTATCATAATATGATGTATTACCATGATGTTGATACCATGATGTTGATGGATTGCCATGTTGATGTGTCCGAATGCATAAATTTGTTAAAATTATTATTCGGACTTTATTGATCGAATTACATAGTCTTGCATGAAAGTGTTAAATTAAATTTTCAGTTCCAAATCGGATTTCATGAATACATTATTCTCTTTCAAACTTTGATTCACATCATAAATTTTTGACAAATAAAAACATCTAGCAAATGCATAGCTTTTAGACTTATCATGTGAAAAATATTGCCTTTGAGAAATAAATTTGATGATTCTCTCTTAAAAAAGGAAAATATTTTTTTGCAAGGACTTGACTCACATAAATATCCTGATCCTTGTAAAGCATGCTATCGATTTGAACTACACAAATGACTTTCCTCCTTCATGCAAAAAGAATAATAACAAATAAAAAGAAAGAAGTTTTCACTCTTTGTAGATAATCTCCATGTCATGATCTTCTTGAGATGTTTGTATCCTATAAATGACATGAACCTACTTATGGCATCATATGTACATTCAAAACATGCTTATATCGTTCTCCTTTTTGTTGATGACAAAGGGGGAGAAGTATATAAATTGAAGCTATAAATGCCATATTATGTTGAAAGAAGCAGATATATGAAGCTATGCCATGTTTGCTATGATTGTCATATTTGCATCATATTAAGATATCAAGAACTTACATTATAATTTTACATGTTGATATCTTTCCATATGATGAATTGCTATCATTACAACAATTCACATTTGAAATTTGAAAATGGATGTCGAGTCTTGACATCATACAGAGAGATACATCATGATGGGAATCATGATGGGAGTATTGATAAGGTTAAATGACTTTAACTTATCAATATGTCTCCTGAATTCAAAGTCTTTGAATTCAAGAATGACTTATCTCAATTATGGCACATAGATAGGGGGAGTTAAGGTTAACTCCGTTATCAATTGATTGTCATCATAAAAAAGGGGGAGATTGTTGAATCTTGGATTTTGATGATGACATCAATTGTCATTTGTTATCTAATCCATATGTTGAGATAAGTGTGCAGGATTAACTACGATGAAAGTAAGACATGCAGTAGGAGTTGCCCCAGAGTCAGGACAATGATCACATTGGGAGATCGAGAGCTTGACGGAAGTCCGGAGGTCGTCGGAGGTTCTACGGGATCAAATCCGAGAAGTCCAGGAGCTTGCCAAAAGAAGCTCGTCGGAACTCGCTAAGAGGATCGTCGCAAGTCCAAGAGTTTGCCGGAAGTCCGCAAGAGCATCGTCGGAGGTCCGTCGGATGTTGTCCGGAAGTTCGCCGGAAGCTCGCCAGAAGAAGCGATTGACGCACCGGAGCAAGCTGTAGTAAGAGTCTTAAAGAATTGTCGTAGTTAGCACGATGATTAAGTTAGAATTGGGAGGTGATCCCATTAACTTAATCTAGGGGCAATTGGACCCTTGAAAGAATCAAATTGGGCCGAATGGATCAAACCATTTGGACCTAGATCACCAGCCAGAGGTGGCACCGCCTGGGACGGCGGTGGCACCGCCAGGGCTCAGTCTCCGAGCGAGCCTAGGCGATGCAACCGCCTGAGCTCGGTCTCCGAGCTCTGCCAGGCGGTGCAACCACCCTTGACAAGGGGTGGCACTGCCTAGAGGCTCAGTCTTCGAGCTTTGTCAGGCGGTGCAACCGCCAGACCCCGGAATTTCGGGAATTGACAGTTTTGAGCTCGGAATTCAAATTGGTTTGGGGCCTATAAATACCCTACTCTTTCAGCAATGAAAGAGCAACGAAAACCACCAAAATCCTGATCTTACTCTGTGATTTTAGAGCTCAGAAGTGTTGTATAAGCTAAAGTTTCTTCTCTCTCTTTTCTTCCAAGTTCAGATCTTTCAAGAGAGGAGAGAAAAGTTTGTAAGGGTTGTCACCTAAGCCCGTCAAAAGGAGTGAATCTGTAAAAGGGTGGTTGGCCTTAGCCTATTGAAGGAAGGCCTCTAGTGGACGTTGGCAACCTCATCGGTGGAGGAAGCCAGAAGTGGATGTATGTCAAGATTGACCGAACCACTCTAAATCGCGCTGCTCTCTGGTTTACATTTACTTTGAGCTTATTAACCTTACTGCAAACCTTCTTCATAGCTTACTGCCTTCTTCGCTTTTACGTCTGCGTTTCCAAGCTCAATACTTTCCGAATCGTGTTTAGATGTAAATCGCTTTTCTCGTACGAACATTGTATTTCAGTTTGCGCTTACATTCTGATTTCTATCACAACAGCAAACTGCCTTAACAGATTCATTTTAACTGCTTCTTGCCTAATCACAAGTTAAAGTGATTTACGAATCGACTTTTCTACTAAAATCGCTTTTCTCGTACGAACATCATATTTCAGTTTGCTCTTACGTTCTGATTTCCATCACAACTGTAAACTGCCTTAACAGATTTATTTTAACTACTTCTTGCCTAATCTTAAGTTAAAGAAATTTACGAATCAACTTTTCGACTGAAATCGGCTTTGTCGTACGAACGAAGTTTTTAACGTTGAAAGTTTTCCGCTGCACTAATTCACCCCCTTTAGTGCTCTTGATCCTAACAGGCGCAAGGATGCTTCATGACTTAGGCAATTTCAACTAAGTTCATGACTTTACCGCAAGGGTGCCTCACGACTTAAGCAATTCCAGCTAAGTTCGTGACATCGCAGCCAATCCAATGTCCGAGTCACGTCTTAGCCAATCCAACACTCAAGCCATGCCTCGTGGCCAGTCCAATGTCCAAGTCATGTCTCTGCCAGTCTAATGCCCGAGCCATGCCTTATAGCCAATCTAATGCCCGAGCCATGCTTTGCAGCCAATCCAATACCCGAGCTATACCTTGCAGCCAATCTAATGTCCGAGTCACATTTCGACCAATCGAACGCCCGAGCCATGCCTCGTAGCTAGTCCAATGTCCGAGTCACGTCTTGGCTAGTTCAACGCCTATGCCAAGCCTCATGGCCAATCCAATGCTTGAGTCATGCCTCATGGCCAATCCAATGCTCAAGCCATGCCTCATAGCCTATCCAATGGCCGAGCATGCCTCGCAGCCAATCCAATTCCCAAACAATGCATTGCAGCCAATCTGATGCCCAAGCTATGCCTTACAGCTAGTTTGATGCTTGAGTAATGTTGCTCAGTTGATCCTATGCCCAAGTAGCGTTGTTCGGTCAGTCCTATGCCCGTGTAGTGTTACTTGGCCAACTCAGTACCCAAGTCATGTTGCTTGGCCAGTCCAGTGCTTAGTGCCCGAGTAGTATTGCTCAGCAAGTCATGTGCCCAAGCAGTGGTGCTTGACCAGTCCAGTGCCCAATGCCCGAGCAGTGTGCTCGACCAAGTCAATGCCCAAGTAGTATTGCTCAACTAGTCATGTGCCCAAGCAGTATTGCTCGACTAGTCCTACACCCAAGTAGTGTTGCTCAACCAGTCTAGTCCCCGAGTTATGTTGCTCGACTAGTCTAGCTCCCGGTCAACCGACAATCGAACCACCAATCCTAGTATGACAACTGACCCAGCCAGCAAAAGGCACCAAGTCATGTCCCGAGCCCCTCCATGAGGAACCCAAGGCACACCTCTTTTGGGGAGAGGGGGGAGAGAGAATGATAGGATATATTCTGGTATCACCCACGTGGTAATAGTCAGTAGCCATGTCAGCATCAACGCGAAGCCTCAGGACTGATATGGTGCATTGCATTTATGTGAAACCTCGAACTCGGATGGGATGGTCGCTTGTTCCTGCGCTGTCCAAGGTCGTACGAGATGACACTGCATAGCACAATGCCGCTCCAGAAAGCTCGGAACGATGCCACATAGCGCGGATTCGTGCAGGTCAGTCAACGCTCGCACAGGAGGTACAAGCCAACCATTTGAGGAGTCGGTCGCCATTAATAGATCACGTACGACCAACCCTCATTCACAGTTATAAAAGGCAACCCCCTGATCGACGTCAAGGGGGGACTTCGAACACTCAACTCTCTCTTATTCCACTCAACTTTAACTTAACCTTCGGAGAGGTTCAGTCGAAAAATCTCCCTCCCGACCTCGGCCTGTGCAGGAGTCTAACGACAGAGAAGCAGGCCACTCGCCAAAAGAAAAGACCGCACTCGAGAGATAAGGCTCGAACCCAACCTAACCCGACGATCGCTTCTACCAATCGAGCATTCGCATGGGCAATCTTACACATCCAGGATTGGACTGAGCCGTACTAATACCTCGACAACGGCATAAAGATTCATTAACAAAAGTAGTATGGATATATAATAATAAGATTGTTCTAATCTTAAGATTTGCCAATCCACAAGTTCAATACGACAAATCCACATCAGGATGATAATTCTACTCACAAGTGGGTCCTCGCAAGTGAGACTCATCCCTCCAATTAAAGATCAAGAAATTTCAATTGAAATGAAGTTGGAGAAACTTTTACGTGAATTCATTAAACTTTACGGGCATGTGAAAGAGTCACGAGGAAGTCCGTACAGTGACAAATACTGATAAATTTCTTCTGCTGTGATTGGTGAGGAAAGGGGAGGGCCATCCACCCAAAATTCGCCACATCAGCTGGGCGACTTTGGCAGGTCATATCAACAATGTGCTATTCCAGAGTCAGATCAGAATGGACGAGGTGGACTACGTCTATCATAAGATCAAAGGAGTGGACTCGGCGACTCACCCCGAAGCAGAACCCGCCGGTGCCCGGGCCCAACTCGTTCAGCTTCTCCTTGCCCGAGTCCACCGCCCAGTTTCCCCGCTTGTTACCGCCGCCGTCGTCCCTTCCGTCGCAGGACGACGCGCCTGGGCTGGCCGAGGAGAAGCGATCTCCGGCGTCCAGTTCGTCGAGGAACATCTCCACGAACAGCAGATGCATCTCCTCCAAGCTCTCGTGGCCGCTCCCCAACCCATCGACAGCCCACACTCCGTCGCTTCAGCTTAAAAACATCCGTACGCGTGGTGAATCCAGATAAATTCAGTGGCTTCCGCTGGGTTTGGACTGGCTCATCATTTGCGCGATCTCCCCGATGAAGTCCCCATCCCCTGCATAGAAAACCACAAGGAGATGAAAATAGAATCGACGAGATCACTGCGAATTAAAAGTTGTCTTCGTCTTACCTCTTCATCTTCCTCATCGTGTTTGTCGTAAACTCCGACATCGTACAGGAATCGCTTGTTGGAGTCGGAGAGAACTAAGCATCAAGATGATAGAAGCACGGGAACCCATAAAAGGCTATTTTATGCGGAATAAAGCGATTAGAATTTTGCTTAATCACGCGGCAGATACCGATAAGCTCGTATCTTTGTTACCTTTCGATGATATGGTCTACAGAGAGAGCAGGTTAAGGGAGGGTGGACACAGGAGGAGAGGGGAACGAACCAGAGTAGGCTTTTTGGATCTCCTGGAACTTCTCCTTCGCTTTATCCATGCGTATCTTATTGCCTGACGCAGGACACTTATCGGGATGCCACTTCTGTTGCGAACAGTAAAGAAAAGAAGAGAGCTATCAATGGTAGCAAAGACTTCGTATCGATTCGGGTAGATTCTACTCATAAAAAATTGTGAACTTTGAGAAGGTAGCAGAGCAAATCATTTGAACAAACGACAAGATTACTGAACGAAAAGTAAAGATGGCAAAAACCAAAGGTTTTAGAAACGAAAGAAATCGACGTCTCATCTAAAGATCCGATCTATTGCGCTTGTTCGATGTACCGACGGCAAGACCTGCCATGATCACGGCGGAGAAGAGAGACTCTCGATTCACCACATTCCATCGCCAGCTTCTTGTACGCATTCCAGAGCTCCGCCATGGAGCACTCTTTCTTCAGCCCCAGCACCGCGTAGAAATCCCCGCTCTTCTCCTCGTCCCCCTCCATTGCAGCAAAACCACTGCCACCAAAGGCCTGATCCCACCTCTCCTCTGCCGCCGCTACCGCGGCAAACGTATATAGAACAACTTGAACGTCCCAACACGCGGTAGCGCCGAACCTTTACATTCGTGCACGAATCCCAAGGGCAGGCTCGAGAGAATCAACTGTGGACCTCGAGAAACCCCCACTGCGCCCTCCAACTCCGGGAGACCTCTCGAACTGCGCAGTCCCCCACCGGTCCTCTCCTTATAAGAGTAGAAGATTTGGGAAGCGGTACCCTCACCGCATCCTTATCTTTAACAGCGCAATGGGGAGGCGGAGAATCCTGTTCTCACTGTAGGAGGTGGGTGAAGATGAAAACGGACGTTCGAGATCGTCCGGACCGGAGATTTTTTCGGCGGCTCTCCAGAAAGTTCAGTCGCTAAGGCCCAAGCGAGGATGCCCCCCACAAAAATGCATTGTCAGCGGGTATTTACGGCAGCGCCAGATGGAGAGGTTTCGGTGTCCGGTAAAAAGCTGGGCGATAGAGAGGGACAGATTGGTGGGGAATATAATATATATATATATATATATATATATATATATATATATATATATATATATATATATATATAATAGTTTTAAAATATTTTATAATTTTGATAAATTGACAAGAAAATGCATGTACTACTTTTTCGGTTTATTTACTCAATGTTTATGATATATATTTGTACATTAGAGAATTAAAAATTAGCTAAAAATATATAAAAAATGATCCCTAGTGCAGCATTTTAACCAACATTAACTGGTAATAGAATTCCGTTATAGAGGGAGAAAAAAATTAAAACTAAAAAATATATATTTAAAAATTAATAATAATAAATATATCAAAATTTGATATAAGATTAATATAATTCGATAAATCTATGTTTATATTTAAAAACTAAAATTTTTATCATGTGAAATCAATTATGAGATCCTTATAAATTTTTTTATATACTTTTTCACATAGACCTTGATGCGGCAAGCACCTATTTAAGTCGTGGCGTCGGGGCCGTCGCGGCTTGGTTCGGGACCGGAAGGCGGTGATCTCCGTGGGGCTCTCTGTGGGGGCGCTTCTCGGGGTCTCCCTGGCCGTGATGCCGTGGTGGTTGGTCGGCTTTCGATTCGACAGTCTGGGGGAGGAAGCTCCATCATAACGCTGGAAGAGGCGACATCGTCTCAAGCACCTTGTGTCGGGCCGAGGCCGCCCCACCCCTCCGGCCAAGTTAGCGATGTGGAGGGGGTTTTTGGAGGAGGAGATGCCTCTATAGAAGTGTGGAGTGTGAGTGTGCCTCCCTCCGGTTCCCCTCTTCCAACGAATGAGAGGGTATTTATAGGGGAGTATTCTGCTTGATGTGCCTCGGTCAGTGTGTTGGACTTGACCTTTGCAGGATGTTTAATGTGCCTCGGTTAACGTGTTGACCAGTTGGACCAAGTGCTGAGGCGTGATGGGATAGGTGACATCAGCCCCAGTCTTGTCGCCATTATTTCCCTCATCAGATCCGGAAGACTTTACACATTTTCTCTTATTTTGTCTAAAAATCCTAGAGAACACCATCTCTAAATACCTCAAAAAGAAATTTGAGAAGCACAAAAAATATTCCTCATATTTTGCTTTCTTCGGTATAAATCTAGATACATTGAATATTTATAAAAGAATCAAATCCTAATTAATAGAATTTTCTTTCTCCATGAGAACTCCTTCTACTAGACTTCTTGATATTGACTCTACTTATCCCAAAATACTTGTCAATCTCAATAATTTTTTATTTGGTGAGTATTTTATCTAGTTTTGTGCTTTTTGAAAGGAAAATACTTTTGCTTCATACTATTTTCAATCTTCGTCGATTATCCTTGTTAAATCTTTGATCACGAAATCTTTTATGATATAAAACCACTTGGTAGGGAGAGAGAGGAAAAAAACTCAAAAACAAAAAAAAACACTTAGAGATCAATAATCAAAGAACATAGTAGAAAATGGATGTAATATTAGTGTCCTTCACCAAATTCATGCCTATATTCATGAAAAAAATCAAATTCTTTACTACATGAGATCAATTACAAGATATTTAAGTTATACCCACTCAAATACAAATTTTAATATGTACCCTATCATATAAACCTCGAAGAATTTATACATTTTCTCTCGTCTACTATAAAAAACCGCCAAGAGCACCCTCTCTAGACAAAAAAGAATATTAAAAATATCAAAAGTATTTCTTAAGTCTTTCTCATCCTCCATCAATAGATATACATATGATATTTATAGAAAAACCAAATCGAGTTATCTTCCTTCACAAGGATTTCTTCTTGTACTACAATTTCTTATCCTATTAGGACACTCGTCGTAAGAATCCTAAAATAATTATTAATCTCATCATTTATAATCATTTTCTTATGATAAGAAAATAATATGGCATATAGACTAATATGTTTGAGCAAATGAAAAAAAAAATCATAATACACTCTTAGTTGTAATAAGAGTTATCTTGACAAATAAATCTGGAAACTACTTTATGATGGAGTTTAAAGACAAGCAAAGAATAAATTGCTAAATATTACAAATATAATTGGTATATTTTATAAGTAAATTATAATTAATTAGGCAAAGTGCTTTGGATGGATTAGATGATTAAATTTGCCTCACAACAAATAATTATAATAATATTTCCAGTGATTACAATGGCAGAAAATCTTTTCAATGAGATGATATTATGATTTAAATCTTTACAATTTTAAAAGCTTAATTTTGTCTATTAATAATTTTTTTTAGATCAAAAATTTTTTATTAATAAAATAGTATAGATAAGAGTGGGAAGAAATTGTAGCTTTCCAAAGAAACTGAACTCGAAAGAGAAGGCACAGAAAATAATGGTTAGTGTGTCCATATCCAAAAGTTAATAAGAATGAAAAATAAAAATATCTGATTAATGTCAATTCTAATTTTTTCATTATTTTGGGACAAATATGATCCAACCTATTTTATATCAGCTCAAGAATCGATACTGAATTGATGACGAGATTATACCGATCATGGAAGATCTTACACAAGGGGCTAAACATGCAAATAGGTGTATTAAAAAACATACCTGATACAGTCTTTCGATGTTTGTGTTAGTCAATTATTTATGATAAATAAATTAAATTTTGAGTTCCAAATTCATAAGAGTAAAAGTAATACTAATAAGTCTCGTTTAGGTCCTATGCAGTTAGAGATAGAAGATCATAATAGAGATAAATATAAAATGACTACTTTATATTCCTTGTATGCTCTAATCCATGGTCAATCCATGATTTAAGGATCAATCATAGATTTGATTGAGAAAAATTCTTCCTCAAAACCTATATAAATATACATTACTTTGATGAATGATATCATCCCTTTCATAATAATTTTTTTAATTTTTCATGATACCTTAAGCAAGGCTCCCTCTTCCTTACTCTGTTGATATACTTTAAGCAATGCTCCCTTCCTCACTACTCTGCTGATATATTGGCAATTGCTATTTTTCTCCCTCACTCTTTCTGTTGTTGCTTTACAATTATTGAGTTCTATTTCTTGCTTTTGGATTGTACCGAAAATTAAGATATACAACTCTTCCATACTAATCTCCTAGCGCAATTTGCTTTACAGTAAATCTACTCTACTTTGCTAATCTAATCAGTGTCTTCTAGTGATAACCTATTTCTCCGATGATCATCGCTATCTAGTTTTACTTGATAAGCATTCCCTTTACCCCTATATCGATGCCTACTATCTAGCATCTTCATGAGTGTCATCATCCCCTTCTTATCAACCACTATGCTCACTAGCACCTCTAATCATGATAACCTCTTAGTGATAATCCACTACCTTCCACCATCCCTTCTACCGCGCTATCAGCACTCACAATCAGAGGACTAAGAAGAGGAAGGAAAAGATTGCATTCTTTTACATATTTTAGATTAGATCCTCTCTTGTGTACTTTTCAAATATGATTTTCTAGTCAAATTAAATACTCTTCTATGCACTTCTCAGATCTAATCTTCTCCTCTTCGTCATCTTGTTGAATCTCGTATTTTGATTATGAAACAACTTAATATATGTTTATGATTAAATCTGTGTTTTGAGTGACGTAGGATGCTTCGATCATGATGAGACAATTAAAGCAGGAAAAATCATATTGTGTCGGAGGAACATGTCAGAAGATTGGATGTTGGGCTGGTGGATCGGTTGACGTATCGATAGAAGGCTTCGGGCTGTGGACTCGGGCATCGGGCCAAGAAGAGCGAATATTGCACCAAGGATATCGGAGTTGCAAAGTCAACTGGTCGATTGGGCAATAGGTCGCAGGAGAGGACGATGCGCCAAAGAATCGAACGAAGCATCGAGTGACCAATGACATGCCGGACAACTTGGTTAATTGCTTAGGATTAATTATCTCGATCGAAGTTTTATTTTACATGTGTAGGATTAACTATGATGGATGTAAGACATGTAGCAGGAGTTACTTTGGAGTCAAGACTATGATCACGTTGGCAGTTTGAGAGTCCAGAAATTTGTCGGAAGTCCGCAGGAGCATCACCGAGGGTTCATCGGATGATCAACGGAAGTTCGTCGGAAGCTCGTCGGAAGAAGCGATTGACGCACTGGAGCAAGTTGCAGTAAATGTCTTAAGAAATATCGTAGTTAGCATGTAGATTAAAGTTAGGAATGGGAGGTGATCCCATTAACTTAATCTGGGGGCAATTGGACCCTTGATAGACCCAAATTGGGTTGAATGGATCAACCCATTCGAACTAGAATTTCTACAAGGCGGTGGCACCGCCTAGGCTCAGTCTCCGAGCGAGACTGGGCGGTGCAACTGCCCCTGATAAGCGGTGGAACCGCCTGAGCTCGATCTCCGAGCTCTGCCAAGCAGTGCAACCGCCCCAATCAAGCGATGGCACCGCTTGGGCTCAATCTCCGAGCGAGACTGGGCGGTGCAACCGCCCCTGTCAGGAGGTGGCACTGCCTAGAGGCTCAGTCTCCGAGCTCTGCCAAGCAGTGCAACCGCCCCTGTCAGGCAGTGGCACCGCCCAAAGGCTCAGTCTCCAAGCTCTACCAGGCGGTGCAACCACCCCAGTCAGGCGGTGCAACCGCCAGACCTCGGAATTCCGAGAGATGACAATATTGAGCTCCAAATTTATACTGGTTTGGGGCCTATAAATACCACTCTCATCCCCGGTTAATACACATAAGCACAGAGAGATTAAAAGAGAGAAAACATTGCTGCAATCTCTAGAATTTTCCTCCTCTAAATTCTAAGTGTTAGAATTATGTTTAGAGAGGAGAGTGAGTGCTTATAAGGGTTGTCTTCTAAACCCGGTAAAAGGAGAAGAGGGGTGTAAGAAGGAGGTTAATCTTCGCCTAGTAAAGGAAGATCATTAGTGGATGTCGGTGGCCCCGACGGAAGAGGAATCGGAGGAGTGGATGTTGGTCACGATTGACCGAACCACTATAAACTCCCGTCTTCTCTGGTTTGCATTTTATTTACTGCTATTACCTTACTGCAAACCCTTTTAATAGCTTACTACCTTCAATACATTTATGTATACTTTCAAGTTAAGTTTCCGAAATCGATTTTACGTCGGAAACTATTTTTATCGTACGAGAGATTTGATGAAGTTGACGTTTTTATCCGCTGCACTAATTCAATCCCCCCCCTCTTAGTTTTCTTTATCCTAACAATTGGTATCAGAGCCTGGTATTTCTCACTTCGGATTTACACCCGAGAGAAATGGCTCTTCATGGCTTTCAAGAGGTCTTATCGGTTGTTCGTCCACCGTTGTTTAACGGATTGGACTACACTTATTGGAAAACTCGAATGAGAGTTTTCTTGATTTCTATGAATTTGGATTTATGGAATATTGTTGAAAACGGTTTTCAACTTCCCTCTAAACCAATGAACGAATGGTCGGATTTGGAGAAGGAAGTATTTTTCTTTAAACGCAAAGGCTATGAATGCCTTATTTTGCGCTTTGGATAAAAATGAGTTCAATTGGATTTTTTTGTATGAAATGGTTTTCAACATATGGCACACTCTTGAAATCACACACGAAGGCACTTCTGGAGTTAAAGATTTGAAAATCAACTTTTTAATGCATGATTTCAAGCTTTTTCGAATGAAGCCAAGCAAAACCATTTTTGACATGTATACCCATTTTACGGATGTCGTCAATGGTTTAAAAGCTCTTGGCAAATGTTTCTCGAATTTTGAACTTGTTAGTAAAGTTTTATGATCACTTTCTAAAGCTTGGGAATAAAAAATAATGGCAATACAAGAAACAAAAGATTTAAATATTTTTTCACTTGAAGAACTTATCGGCTCATTGATGATATATGAAATGGTGCGCAATACACATGATGAACACGATGAGCACTTGAACCATCTTCCAAAGAATAGGAAGGATTTGGAACTCCGAACAAATGAATACCACTTGAGCGATGACTCAAGTGATAAGGACAATGATGAATTTAAACTTCGAATACTAAATCTTAATAAGTTTATTAAATAAAAATCTAAAATAAACAATGAACTTGAATGGACGAAGAGGCCAAAGAAGAAGAACACAAAGTGGGATGAATCGAGCTCCTCCGAAGACAAGGGGAAAATCAAGAAAGGCGAGGTGGCAAACTATGCCTTAACCGCTTTCAATGATGAGGTAATCGAAATCCCCCTAATTTATTTTGAAATTACTTGATGCTTTTATGATGTATTTTCTTTTTTAGTTTAGAATTAATTTTTTTAAAAATTATATTTTAAAAATAAAAATACAAAAATTATGATCATGCTAGTAATTTCGAAAATGATAATATTACATATTTTATGATAAACAGGAAAAATGATTTTGATTGAAAATATGAAATCATGCTATATGTGGTTAAGAAGTAATAATGTGTATCATATTGATTTCCATTGTTATTTCTCGATTTTGATTAAATAAAATCATGTTTGAAGAAATGCATAATGATGTAATAATAAACATTTTGATACCATGATTGATAATTTTATGCATGAGATTTTAAGTTATACATGATGATAAGCATGTGTTATTTTCATGAGTGTATTTGAAAAACATATGGCAAAACTATGTCCGAATGCATGAAAATGTTAGATTTCTTTTTCGGATTCTCTAGATTTTTGTGATCTTGATGGTTTTATGATGAAATTCATTTTTCGATCCTAAACGTTTATGCATATATATTTTTTTTTATATAAATGAAAAAGCATGCTAAATCAATCACTTAAAATGAAATACTTAAAAAAAGAGAAAATATATTATCAATGAAATCATGAATCTACTTATGTTATAAATTTTGTGAACCATAAAAATGATTTTGGTGATTTGAATTTGAGATGAGTTTTATCAAAATCATGATCTTGATTTCTTGGAATAACATGAGATTTTCCTTGATGATCATCTCGATTATTTAAAAGGAGATTTGTCGAAATGATTCATGGAATTTTCGATTCATGACTTGATCATTCATTTGTTTATGAGATTGTTGAAATCTTTGTACATTTGAATTCTTCCCTTCTCCTTTTGATTTTTGAATTTATGCATGTTATATGTTGAAGATTTGAAACCATGTTTTGATATCATGCATACTCAAGAAATGTTGATTTGAAAAAATGAATGATAATTTTTCTCTTGAATATAACTTGTGATATGTTTTTTTTATGAATCATCATCTTGATTTCTCGATATTTGATACATAAAATTTTATTATGAATCAAGATTTTTTGTTTAATCGATCTCCTAAGATTTTCTTTCGATTATTTATGAGGAGGTTTTTCAAAAAGAAATCATGTCTTTTGGTATTCACATGTTCAAATCTTTCATGATATGATCTTTATGCAATTCCTTGTATTCATGAAATGTTTATCTCATCACCCAACTAATTCTTCTTGATATTCCTTATATGATGATATGAATGCATGAAATATTCATAAATTTGTAATGATGCATGCAATACTTATGATAATGATGTACATGGTGGTGTATTGCATATGATGTGTATCATGAATGCTTTAAATGATGAATGTTTGATATCATGATCAACATGTTGATAAATGCTTAAAAATTTTAATGCTTGAATGTCATGTATGATATGCTCATAATGATGATTGATTTATTTGTATCATGCATGAAAAATGAAATATATGGTTTTGAAAATGTGCATGTATAATGATGCACAAATAAGATTGATACTTACCTTTGTCATGATTTAGAAATTGACGCAAAGGGTCTTCCCTTCTTTTTGACATTGACAAAGGGGGAGAAATATCGCTAGCTCATCTTGCAAAATTTAGAAACGTGCACTTTGCAAAGGAAGCAAAAATGCTAGCTCAAACAAAAGAAACAAATGTGCTATATTGCCTATCTCAAGAGGCAAAAATGCTAACTTGCACATCTAGCAAAACTTGACAAACTTGCATGTTCTAAAATGTTGTAACATTGCTAGCTTGCAAGATGTAGAGCTTGCAATCTTGAACATATTAAGAAACAAAAATTACAAAAGTGCTATCTTGCCTATCTCAAGAAGCAAAACATGCTAACTTGCGCATCTAGCAAAGTTGACAAAATTTACATATTTCAAAAAGCAAGAGTTGCCTTCTTGAACATCTCTAATTTGCTAGCTTGCATGATGTAGAAGTTGCTATCTCAAAAGAAGCAAAAGTGCTATCTTGTATGTTGTAAAACTTGCATATCTAAAACTTGATAGCTTGAATGTTCTAAGCATGATGTAACACTTGCTAAATTTTCTAGCTTCAAAACTGCATGATGATAAAACTTGATATTATGTTTTTCATGCAATAAGTTGAACCTATATTCCAAACACATTAGAGTTGGAACTTCTCCTTTTTGTTGATGACAAAGGGGGAGAAGTATGACGTTATGCATAAGTTCATGATGATGTGTTGCAAGTATTCATGATGAATATTGCAATGACTTGAATTCAGTTTGAATTCAATGTTCTATCAATATGACATATTGATAGGGGGAGTTTGTTTAAACTCCGGAAGTTAAGGTTAACTCCGTCATCAAGTGGTTGTCATCATCAAAATGTGAGAGATTATTGAATCTCGTATTTTGATGATGAAACCACTTGATATATGTTTATGATTTAATCTGCGTTTTGAGTGGTGTAGGATGCTTCGATCAGGATGAGACAATTAAAGCAGGAAAAATCATGTTGTGCCAAAGGAACATGTCAGAAGATTGGACGTCGGGCCTGTGGATCGGTCGACGTATCGACAGAAGGCTTCGGGCCGTGGACTTGGGCATCGGGCCAAGAAGAGCGGGTATTGCGCCAAGGATATCGGAGTTGCGGAGTCAACTGGCCAATTGGGCAATAGGCCGTAGGAGAGGATGATGCGTCGAAGAATCGGATGAAGTGTCGAAGGACCAATGACATGTCGGACAACTTGGTTAGTTGCTTAGGATTAATTGTCTCGATCGAAGTTTTGTTTTACATGTGCAGGATTAACTACGATGGATGTAAGACATGTAGCAGGAGTTACTCCAGAGTCAAGACTATGATCACGTTGGGAGTTTGAGAGTTTGACGGAAGTCCAAACGGTCGTCAGAGGTTCTACGGGAACAAATCTGAGAAGTCCAAGAGCTTGCCAAAAGAAGCTCGTCGGAACTCGCCAAGTGGATCGTCGCAAGTCCAGGAGTTTACTGGAAGTCCGTAGGAGCATCACCGAGGGTTCATCGGATGATCGACGGAAGTTCGCCGGAAGCTCGCTGAAAGAAGCGATTGACGCAACGGAGCAAGTTGCAGTAAATGTCTTAAGAAATATCGTAGTTAGCATGTAGATTAAAGTTAGGAATGGGAGGTGATCCCATTAACTTAATCTGGGAGCAATTAGGCTCTTGATAGACCCAAATTGGTCCGAATGGATTAACCCATTCAGACCGGAATTCCTGCCAGGCAGTGGCACCGCTAGGGTCGGTGGTGGCACCGCCCAGGAGATGGTCTCCTAGGAAAGTTGGGTGGTGCAACCGCCCTAGTCAGGCGGTGGCACCGCTTGGGCTCATTCTCCGAGCGAGACTGGGCGGTGCAACCGCCCCTGACAGGTGATGGAATCGCCTGAGCTCAGTCTCCGAGCTCTGCCAAGCAGTGCAACCGCCCCAGTCAGGTGGTGGCACCGCCTGGGCTCAGTCTCTGAGCGAGATTGGGCGGTGCAACCACCCCCCGTCAAGCGGTGGCACCGCCTAGAGGCTCAGTCTCCGAGCTCTACCAAGCGGTGCAACCGCCCCTGTTAGGCGGTGGCATCGCCCAGAGGCTCAATCTCCAAGCTTTACCAAATGGTGCAACCGCCAGACCCCGGAATTCTGGGAGATGACAGTTTTGAGCTCCAAATTCACCCCCCTTAGTGCCAACTCTTTTCCTAACAATTGGTATCAGAGCCTCGTATTTCTCATTTGGTTTAACACCCAAGAGAAATGGCTCTTTTCGACTTTCAATAGGGTCACTCTCTCATTCATCCTCTCTTGTTCAATGGGACGGGCTACACATACTGGAAAACTCGAATGAGAGTTTTCTTACTTTCGTTGGACTACACATATTGGTTTAGGGCCTATAAATACCCCTCTGATCCCTAGTTAATACACACAGGCATAGAGAGATTAAAAGAGAGAAAATGTTGCTGCAATCTCTAGAATTTTCCTCCTCTAAATTCTAAGTGTTAGAATTCTGTTTAGAGAGGAGAGTGAGTGCTTGTAAGGGTTGTCTCGTAAACCCGTTAAAAGGAGAACAGGGGTGTAAGAAGGAGATTGATCTTTGCCTAGTAAAGGAAGATCATTAGTGGATGCCGGTAGCCTCGACGGAAGAGGAATCGGAGGAGTGGATGTAGGTCACGATTGACCGAACCACTATAAACTCCAGTCTTCTTTGGTTTGCATTTTATTTACTGCTATTACCTTACTGTAAACCCCTTCAATAGCTTACTGCATTCAATACATTTACATATACTTTCAAGTTAAGTTTCTGAAATTGGTTTTACGTCGGAAACGGTTTTATCGTACGAGAGATTTGACGAAGTTGACGTTTTTATCCGCTGCACTAATTCACTCCCCCCCCCTCTTAGTGCTCTTGATCCTAACACATCTATGCTTCCAATTCAGATCATTAGTTGATTCTAGATTTTTCTTATTGGATCACAATATCTTCTTAGCATATCTTCTACCTCTATATCTGATGTTCTATTTATTGTTTTCTTAGAAAATAACTTTAACTACAATTATTAGCAATTATGATGTCTCTATAATAATTATTAGTGAGAAGTCATCCATCAGTTCTGTGATAAAATTAGACACAAAACAAAAGTTCATCGATCTCGACCCAAGCCTATTACTATACTATAAGGAAATCTAGGGGCGACATCACATGCGCAATGGAAGAATAGAAAGAGAAATATTAAATTTTCATAAAAAATGTTTCATCATCGTACGAAGATTGGTGCACAAAAACCTACGAAACTGAAAACGATGTGTGAGATAATTGTGTTACCTAGGAAGATCATATATCCCTAAATTCCTACAGATCTGTGGGAGAGGATGAAGGAGATCAATTGTTATCATCTCTAGTGTGATCCACATCGTAGGGGCTGCAAAGATACTGCTCGAATTGTTGTCCAAATCTCTACACACCTCAAATAAGGGCTATTAGTTGAGGAGGAGAAGGGGAGAGGATAATAGGACGTGGCAGCCAAAAATGCCTCGCCAATGGCCTCTTGCTTCCCTCTTATTTATAGAGGCCCCCTATCAACTTAACCCTAATGGATCCTGCCCTATTGGGTATTGGATCTTCATCCAACTACCCATACCTCTTAGATTAGTAGATCTCTATCTAATAATCTCTTATTGGCTCTTATTGGATCTCATCCATAGGATCCAATAATTTAGGGGCTTATTGGATATTCAATAAGATAGGGGTTCCAACGGATATCTCATCCGAACCTCTACTCGTCGTAACACCTGCCATATGTGTGTGACCCTCTAGGCCCAATATCAAACTGGCCATGAGTCATACCTATCAGAACTTCTTTTGGCTTAGTGAATTATTATCTCTATAATAATTCACTCGACTCATCAACTATGAATGTACTAGGCCACTACGCTATAGTCCCCAAATGATATAGGAGAATTCAATCCTTTGGCCTATCTATCCTCAATTACCATATACTTATAGTCCCTCATCCATCTAATACCCCAAAGACTATATACCAAGCATGGTGCTGTCAGTCCTATACGGTTTCTACTCGAGTTTCGCTTTAATTGGATTTTCTCGGATAACTCTTTCTCTCTCAATCTGAATGACCTTGGCCAAGGATTTTCCTGAGCAAAAATACATGAGATATTCCTCTTATAACACCGAGAGTGGATGATTCTCTATCGACACTCAATAGCCCTCATAAGGTTGACTGTCATTCTCGATAATCGGTCGTACTAGATTTAGAACATCTAAGTCTATAAGTCTAGTATCAAAGAGTAGAGTACTCATACATGACATTCTTGGTGTTTTAAGTCTAAGGACCAAATACACTATTAGGATGACGGAATCATTGTCTGACAATAAGGTATTATTAACCATCTAACATTCTATGAGCGAATCAATCAGTGAACTTATTCTCCAATGAGCGCTTACGTAGTACCCCTAGTGTCCCCACACAAGCAACTATGAGACTAACCACATCCATTATATGGACGGATATATAATGTTGAATCTCTGATTTTGATAATAAAACCAATTTATAATGTTATGATCTAATTTACATTTTGAGTGACATAAGACTAGCTTCGATCAAGGAGAGAAAAATTAATTGAAGCAGGAGGAATCAGATGTTTGGTCGGAGTTGAATATAACAGGAGATTGGATGTTGGGCCGGAGGATCAATTGACGTGCCAACAGAATGACTTCATGCCTTGAGTTCGGGCATCGGGTCGAAGGATTGGACATTGCACTAAGGAGATCAGAAATTACAGAAGTCAATATACCGATTGGGTAATACGTTGAAGGAGATGATGATGTGCCGAAAGATCGGACGAAACATTGGAAGAACCAATGATATGTCGGACAACATATGATTTGTGCTTTGTAATAATTTGTCTAGATCAAGTTAGTTTAGGTCTAATTGAGTCAATATTAAGGTAAAACAATGCCAACTCAATTAGGAGCCAATTGAGCCTGAATCATGGCTGAATTTGGCCTATTATTTGGCACATTCAATGTCTTGTAGTAGGGTCTGGTGGTGGTACCGTCCAAACATAATCTTCTAGACTGTCAAGTGGTGATACTGCCAGACTAGGCGGTGGTACCGCCCAGACACAATCTTCCAGACTGTGTCAAAGCGTTGGTACTACTAAATTAGGTGGTGGTATCGCTAGTACCCCGAAAACCCAAGGATTTAAATTTTAACTCTAAGTTTTGAAGCCATTTGGGGTCTATAAATACCCCACAAATTTTTGCTTGGAATAATACATAAAAGAATAGTGAAAAAATTTTGTGATTCTAAGGTTATAATCTCTTAAAGTGTAGAGTCTCTCCTCCTAGAGCTAAGTGATAGTCCTAAGAGAGGTGTAGGGGGGAATACTTATAAAAGAGGGGTGTAAAGGTTCTTTCCTGAATATGTGAAAAATAGAAAGAGGTGTAAAAGGGTAGTTGGTCTTCGCCTATTGAAGGAAGACCGTTAGTGGATGCCAACGGCCTCGACGGAAGAGGAAACGAGAGTGGACATAGGTCACGACGACTAAACCACAATAAACTCGGTTTACATTTCTATTTTGTTGTTTACCTTTATTGCAAATTATTTTATATTCTCATTATTTTAGCTACACACTCTTACAAACGTTTTCAAAGTCAAACATTCCAATACGAGCTTTTATCGTACGAAGATTTCTGAATCATCATAACTTTTGTCGTATGCATTAATTCACCCCCCCTTTTAATGCCAACTTAGTCCTAATAGTTGGTATGAGAGCTATGTTTTTCTCATTTAGTTTAGCACTCAAGAGAAGTGACTTTCATAGGATTTCAAGAGGGTCACTCTATCATTCGTCCTCCTATGTTCAATGGGACATACTACACTTATTGGAAAACTCATATGAGAGTATTCTTGCTTTAAATGAACCTCGATTTATGGAATATCATTGAAAATAATTTTCAAGAGTCTTATAATCCAACGAACGAATGGAATGATTTGGAGAAGAATTTTTTTTCTTTAAATGTGAAAGCTATGAATGCTTTATTTTGCACCTTAGACAAAAAATAATTTAATTATGTTTCAATTTGTGAAACTATGCATGATATTTGGCACACCCTTGAAATCACAAATGAAGGCTCTAGTAGAGTTAAAGATTCAAAAATTAATCTTTTGATGCATGATTTTGAATTGTTTCGTATGAAGCCAAGCGAAACTATTGTTGACATGTACACTCATTTTATGAATGTTGTCAATAGTTTAAAAGTTCTTGATAAATATTTTTCGAATCTTAAACTTGTGAATAAAGTTATATATTCTCTTTCTAAAAATTGAGATTCAAAAGTAACTGTTATTAGGAAAAGAGTTGGCACTAAGAGGGGGGGTGAATTAGTACAGCGGTAAAAATTACGTCGGTTCAAAACTTTGTTGCGATTAATCCGTTTTTGAGGAAAAATCATTTCATAAAGGTATTAACTTTGAAAGTGTATGGAAGAGCGTAGTGGATTTAAAGCAAATAAAGTAGTTTGCAGTAAAATAAATTACACAAGAGAAACACAAACAAGATTTTTATAGTGGTTCGGTCGTCGTGACCTACATCCACTTCGTCAATTCCTCTTCCGTCAAGGCCACCGGCATCTACTATTGGTCTTCTTACAATGGGCGAAGATCAACTGCCCTTTTATACCACTCTTCTCCTTTTCACAGGTTTAGAAGATAACCTTTTATAATCATCTTTTACAAGGTATCCCTCTCACACCTCTCTTAGAACTCTCTCTAAGCTTTGGGAGGAGGGAACTTTCCAAGGTTTACAACTTTAGAATCATAGGGTTTTGCTCAATATTTCTTTCTTATACATGCAAGAATAGCTGAGGTATTATAGGACCTAAATGGATTCAAATTTAGAGCCCAAAATTCAAACCCTCGAAATTTTAGGGTTTGGGCGGTACCACCGCCTGCAGCTTGACACTGGGCGGTACCACTGCCTAGACTGGTGGTACCACTACCCAAACAGTTTCTGAGACTGAGTATGGGTAGTACCACCACTTAGACTAGCGGTACCACCACCTGAAATAGTCTTGGAGACTATGTCACGACAGTTTCACTTATTTGGTCATGGTTTGAGCCTTTCTCTTGGCCCAACACAGTTCAAACTTGGCCCAACTGTCCCCTAATTGGTTTGGTCCAATTCTAATCCCTATTATGTGCTAACTATGATTTTTAAGATATTTACTAAGCTAAAAAAAGTCTGTAAGTCTAGGTTTCTTCCAGTGCGCATCCAGCGATCTTCCGTTGAACTTCCGACGATCTCTCGGCAATGTTCCAGCGGACCCCCGGCAAGCTCCTGGACTTCATGATGATCTTGTTGGGGAGTTCTGATGAGCTTCTTTGGCAAGCTCTAGGACTTCTTGGTCAATTCCGATAGAATTTCCAACGAACGTTTGGACTTCTAACGAACTCTCAAACTCCCAATGAAATCGCGTTCTTGACTCTGGGACTTCATTTTGCTTTATGCCTTGCTATTGTAGTTAATCCTGCATGTCTAAAAACATAGTACAATCTAGATAATTATTACTAACCATGAATCATGTCATCTGGCATGTCATTGGTCCATCGACGCTTCGTTCGATTCTTCGGCGCATCGTTCTCTCTTGCGGCCTATTGCCCAATCGGCCAGTTGACCTCCACAACTCCGATATCCTTGGCACAATATCTACTCTTCTTGGCCCGATGCTTGAATCCATCGCCGAAACCTTTTGTTGATACGTCGACCGATCCTCCGGCCCGACATCTAATATTCTGACATGTTTTTCTCCAGCCCAACATGATTCTTCTTGCTTTAATTGTCTCTCCTTGATCGAAGCATCCTACGTCACTCAAAATGCAGATCAAATCATAAATATTTATCAATTGGTTTCATCATCAAAATCCGAGATTCAACAATCTTCCCCTTTTTGATGATGACAACCATTTGATGACGGAGTTAGCCTTAACTCCTCCTATCAATATGCCATATTGATAGAACCTTGAATTCAAGCTGAATTCAAGTCATTGCAAATTTCATCATGAATATTTGCAACACGTCATCATGCATAACATGATCACACTTCTCCCCCTTTGTCATCAACAAAAAAGAGAAGTTACAACTATCAAGTATTTGGACATAGAAGTTCAAATCATTGCAATATAATCATAATCTTCAGTTTTATCATCATGCAAGCTAGCAAATTTAGCATTACTTTACAACATGCATAATCACCAAAAAATCATTAATTTTAAAGATGTGCCTGATTCCAAATTATGCAAGTTTGCATTTTTGTTTCTTAAGATAGGCAATCTATCAATTTTTTGGTGATGTTCAAGATAGGAAGCTATTTCTTCTCTTTTTAGAAGTGTCATTTTTGTTACCTTTGCAAAGTGCAAGTTAGCAAAATTTTTCATTATTTTACAACATGCAAGCTAGCAATTTGGCAAGTGTTACTTCTCTTTGAAGTATGAAGGCTAGCAAGTTTTTTTAAAAAATAATGCAAGATAACAAGATAGTAAGATATAATGTTTTACATGAAGCAAGCTAACAAGTTTTGCATCTTTTTGCGATATGTATGTTTGTAATTTTTGCTTCTTTTTAGATGTGCTAGCAAGCAAGCAAGTTTTTCACCTTACAATTTGTGAGCTAGCAAACTTTACACATATGAAGGTTGGCAAGATTTTTGCATCTTTTTGAGATAAGCAAGCTTTTACTTCTTCTTGAAGTATGCAAGCTAGCTAGCAAGCTAGCAAAATTTGCTCCCCCTATGTCAATGTCAAATAGAAGGGAAGAATACAATGTTGTAATTCTTTTCCCTTTTTATCGGTCTTCATATCATGACAAAGGTAAAGACCTTATTTCAATATGTTTGTGTATCATTATAGTTTCAATTTACAACATGTAAAATTTTAAAACATTACACATCATCCTTACTCTATGTATGATACTAAAAATAAATAAATCAATCATCATATCATACATGATACTCATAAGCTAGTAAATTTACATCATTTTAGAGCATCAAAATAATATCATGAGTATTTCATGCATTCATATCATCGCATGGAGAATATCAAGAAGAATTAGGTGATGAGATATACTTCAAGAATACAAAGAATTATACAAAGCCAAAAAATCATATCATGAAGGATGAGATCATGTGAATACCAAAAGACATGATTCATTTTGACAAATCTCCTCTTAAATATTCAAAGAGAAATATTAGGAGATCAAATAATAAAAGATGTTCAAATGAAATTTTAAGTCATGAATTTCGAAAAAGATATTCAAATGAAATTTTAAGTCATGAATTTTAAAAATGATATTCTCTTTAGTAAATTGCAAAAGGAAACATAGAAGAAAAATATTTCAATTCATGCAAAAGAAATCTTATGATTCACATAGAAAAATATCCTCTTTAATAAAATACAAAAAAAAATCATAGGAGTACAAAAAAGAGATCTTGATTAAAAAAAACATCCTCAAGTAATTCCAATAAACCAAGATTATGATTTTGATAAAACTTATTCAAATTCAGATTGTTAAAATCATCAAAATCTCATTGTTTCTTTCAAGAGATTCAAAATGGCATAAATAATTTTATTGATCTCTTAGTGAAAAATCGATAAGATAGAGAAAAAGAAAATTTTCAAAAAAATGCTTTCCTCCTTTTATTTCAACTTATTGATTGATTTCATACATGTATGTACTTTTCTTTGAAATCCATGCATCATTCAGTAATACCAAAAAAGAACTTTCAAAAGATCGCAAAAATTATCATGCATAAGTTCAAAATATAAACTCGTTAAGCATGCTTTCAAGTCATCATTATATTTTCATTAAGATATATTTTCCTTTTTATGTGTTTCATTTTAAGTGATTGATTTCATATAAGCATGATCAAGTTTTTTTTTTTTTGGTATGGAAACATATATCATAGTTTAAATCAAAAAGGCTACGTTCATTATCGTAAAAATCGATAATCCATAAATTTCAAGAATCATCATGCATAAATTTGAAACATAAACTTAATAAGGATGATATCAAATCATTACTTCAAATCAAATATGATTTCATTAATCATAGAGCATCTTCAATCAAAATCGAGAAACAATATGATTCATCTTGTTAGGTGTACAAGCATTAGATTTATATCTTGTTGAATCTCGGATTTTGATGATGAAACCAATTGATATATGTTTATGTTTTAATTTATGTTTTGAGTGATGCAGGATGCTTCAATCAGGATGAGACAATTAAAGTAGGAAAAATTATGTTGGGCCAGAGGAACATGTTAGAAGATTGGACGTCGAGCCGGTGGATCGTTGACGTATCGACAGAAGGCTTCGGGCAGTGGATTCCGGCATCGGGCCAAGAAGAGCGGATATTGCGCTACGGATATCGGAGTTGTAGAGTCAACTGGCCGATTGGGCAATAGGCTATAAAAGAGGACGATGTGCCGAAGAATCGGATGAAGCGTTGAGAGACCAATGACCTGTTGGACAATAGGATTAATGCTTATTATTAATTGTCTAAATCGAAGTGTATTTTTACAAATGCAGGATTAACTACGATAGCAAGGCATGAAGCAAAATGAAGTCCCGGAGTCAAGATCGAGATCATATTGGGAGTTCGAGAGTTTGTTGGAAGTCCGGCCGTTCATCGAAAGTTCCATCGGAACCAACCGAGAAGTCTCGGAGCTTACTAGAGAAGCTCATTAGAACTCACCAAGAAAATTGTCTTGAAGTCCAGGAGCTTGCCAGGAGTCCACTGGAACATCATCGGAAGATCGCTGGAAGAAACCAAGACATAAGGACTTGTTTAGCTTAGCAAATGTCTTAGGAATCATAGTTAGCACGTAATTGGGTTTGGATTTGGGCCAACCCAATTAGGGGCTAGCTAGGCCCATGTAAAGACTATGTTGGGCCCAATGAGAGGCCCAAACAGTGCTCCAAGAAGTGGCACCATCATGGCATAGTCTTCGAGACTGTGTCAGGCAGTGGTACTGCCAGACTGCAGTGGTACCACCCAGTGCAGTGTCAGTGTCAGACTATCACTAGTGGTGGTTCCACCCAGTGTAGGCAATGGTACCGCCCGTGCCCAGGAAACCCGAGATGAGATGTTTGCTAGTCATAGGTGCTCAGCAAGCTAATCACGTGAGTGATGGCACGTGTGACTTAATATAGAATCTTTTTGCTTATTATATTTTAGCATATATCACTTTATAACTATTGCATAAATGCATACATATATTGTGATGTCCTTGGATTTGAGCAATGGGAATCAGATCGTGATGAGATCGCGATAGTGAGATCGATTCACCTTTAAACACATATCCTAAATAATTCCGGTCATAGGTTACTCGAGAGGGATATCGTGATAACCAGACAGACTGGTGTGCTGTATACCCGTCCATATGATGGATGCAGCTGGTCTCATAGCTGCTTGTGTAGGGACACTAGGGATGCAGTACAGGTGCTCATTGGAGAATGAGTTTACTGATTGATCCGCTTACAGAATGCTGGATGGTTGATGATGCCTTATTATCATACAACGATTCCGTAGTCCTAGTGGTGTATCTGGTCCTTAGACTTGAGACACCAAGCATGTCCTGTAATAGTACTCAACTCTTTGATACCAGACTTATAGGTTTCGCTGTCCCAGATCTTGTACAGCTGGTCATTGGGAGTGGTAGTCGACCTTACGAGGGCTATTGAGTGTCGATAGAGGATCATCCACTCTCGGCGTCATGAGAGGAATATCCCATGTGTTCTTGCTCAGACAAATCTCTAGCCAGGGTCATTTGGGTTAAGAGAGAAAGAGTTCTCGGGGAGAATCCGATTAGAGCGAGACTCGAGAAGAGGTATATTAGATGGATGAGGGACTATAGGTACACGGTAACTGAGGACAGACAGGTCCAATGGATTGGATTCCCCTGTATCATCTGGGGACTACGGCGTAGTGGCCTAGGACGTCCGTAGTCGATGAGTCGAGTGAATTATTACAGAGATAATAATTCACTGAGTTAGAATGAGTTATGATAGGTATGACTCACGGCCAGCTCGATTTTGGGCCTAGAGGGTCACACACATATGGTAGGCATTGCGATGAATAGAGGTTCGGATATGAGATATCCGACGGAGCCCTTGTCTTATTGGATGCAGATCCAATACCCACTGGGGGAGAACCCATTAGGGTTTGACAAGGGACCTCTATAAATAGGAGGGATTCAGAGCCCCATGGGCTAGAGAGCTTTTGTTTGCCTTTTCCTATTCTCCTCTCCATCTCCACCTCAGAGTAGATCTGGAGTTTTGAGGAGCATCGTCGCAACCCTACTGTGTGGATCATCGCTAGAGAGGAGGATGCTTGACCTCTTTCACCCTCTCCTAAGGATCTGCAAGGAAACATGGACAAACGATCTCCCTAGGTAACACAATCTACTCTATACGCAATTTCATGTTTTGCAGATTTTTGCGTACCAATCTTCGCACGACGACGAACATCTCTTTGGGAATCGGGGATTTTGTTTTTCTTGTTCTTCCGCTACGCATATGATGTCGCCCCTAAGGATTTTCCAATAGTGGTATCAGAGCCAGGTTGCTCGTGCGAATGATTGGTTTTGAACGCGTGTGTTGTGTTTAGGAAGAATTTTGACGTCAAAACAAGGAAGGGCAGCAACAGTTGCTTCCCTCGATCTACGTGCATGTAGTGCAACCGTAGGCAAGCAGCCCATGGGAAGAGGCGGCGCAGGGTAGCGACGCCTGCCGTCGTAGGGCAGTGGTGCCCGCCGCCGCTGCTCCCGCGGGTGAAACCCCGCCGAAGCGGCGGCGCCCCAGGCAGTGCCCTCGCCTCGCTGCACTGGCCGCCGCCGGCAGGGTGGCGACGGCGGCAGTAGCGAAAAGGGGAAAGGGCCTTAGGGTTTTCTGGGCAAAAGATAGTTTTGCCCCTCGGAATTTGAGAAATTTCAATTTCTGTCTTTTGTCCAAATTATGAAAATACCCCTATGAATTTAGAAATTCCCTATAATGTCCCTTATTTCAGAAAATATTAATAAATTAAAAGGTTTAGTGGATTATTATTTTTTTATTATTATTATCTAGTAGTCCTACATGATGATGATTATTTATACATGTGATGTATGATGTGTGGACGGATGATCATGGACCGTGTGATGTGTGTACCTGTGATTATTATTATTGAGGTCTGCGAACCTCCATTATATTTCTCGTTTATTGTCGGGCCTGCGTGCCTATGATTAAGTTGAAATCACATGAGGAGGCATAGCGGGAGCGTGGATGCGATAGCGGGACCCACGAGACGGATGATCCGATAGCGGGACCCACGAGACGGATGATCGTGATGCTTGAAGATGCATCAAGATGTCGACGGAATCGACAATGACGAAATGGATGATCACAGGGCATGGAGATGCACCGTTGCACACATAGACCTTGATGTGAGTGATTAGGCCTACTGGCTCGGGCATAATCATATTAGGTTGTGGTCCATGATCAACTGGTGTAATTGCTTATACAGATACTAGATATGTATATATATTTGCATGCGATGTAGATATATAATAAATATGTATATGTGTGACATGTCATATTAGGAGACCAAATCATAGAAATATCTCTCGATAATATTAAGTCGGTAAACGTGAGGCAATTAGATTGACCCACGTGGCCTTCCATTGTTATAAGTAGGAACCGATTCCCGGTGTAGGTTGAGTTGGTCGAGTCCCTCGAGACTCACCTATATCGTGATTCGCTATCTTGCTTACGACATAGAGATATCACCGGTGACCTGAGGGCATGGTATACTTGGTCGAGTTCCTCGAGGGTATATCATCAAATCAGACTCATCTTGTAACGAAGGTATTGACTTAACCGAGCATCATGGTTGGTCGAGTCCCTCGAGGCCATGGTGATTCGGAGGCCGAACATGACGGGAATCACAAGGAGTTGTGATCGACAAGAGTTGCCTACCTTTTAGGCTTAGTGTGATTGGTCGAGTCCCTCGAGGTTACACTAAGACGCTGATTGGATCCTGATCCCCACTAGAAGTCTGCCGGAGACTTCCGTTTCACGTGTTGATGGTGTCGCGTGACTCGTTAGTAAAATAGTGGGAGCATATTAAGATAGAAGTCCATATCTTGATAGTTTATTTCTTGCAAAATCTGCATGTTATTCATTTCTTCTGCATTTTTATTTTCAGAAAATGTCGCTTTCAAATCCCTTACGTGGCATACTTGATGTCAACTGCCTCACTGGTCCAAATTATACAGATTGGCTCTGTAACTTGAGAATTGTTCTCACAGCGGAGAAAATCATGTACATCCTTGATACAGTAATGCCTGCGCCCGAAGAAGGGGCAAACGAGGATGAGATCGCTCGCTACGTGAAGTACATTGATGACTCCACTCTTGCTCAATGCTATATGTTGGGCTCTATGACTCCTGAGTTACAGAGACAACATGAAAAGATGGATGCCAGATCCATTCTCCTACATGTCCGCAAATTGTTTGAGGAACAAGGAAGGACTCAGCGATATGAGATATCTAAGAGCCTCTTCCGTGCTAGGATGACTGAGGGGACACTGGTTCAGAACCATGTCCTAAAGATGATTGAGTGGATAGAGAAACTCACAGGTCTAGGAATGGTCCTAGAGGATAACTTGTGTGTGGACATTGTGCTTCAGTCCCTACCAGATTCCTTTTCATAGTTCATAATGAATTTTAATATGAATAAGCTTGAGGGAGGCAGAGAGTACTATCAAGAAAGAGAAGCCAGTTCTCTACACTGGTGAGACCAAACGGAAAAGAAAAGCAGAAAGGTCCCTTAAGAAGGGAAAGGGCAAGGTCAAACCAGGTAAAGCAAAGGTTGCTAAGAAAGACCCAGCACAGGACAAAGGCCAGTGCTTCCACTGTGGTAAAGATGGGCACTGGAAGAGAAACTACAAAGAGTACCTTGCAGAATGGGCAAAACAAAAGCTTGATAAAGCTTTAGGTACATTCATGATCAGTCTCCATTTGTCAAACTCTTATGATAACATATGAGTATTGGATACTGGTAGTGCTTATCACATATGCAATTTGTTGCAGGTTCTGGCAAGGCCTAGGAGACTAGAGAGAGGTGAGATGGACCTCAAGATGGGTAATGGAGCAAAAGTTGTTGTAGTAGCTGTTGGCGAGGTCGCCATACATCTGCCTAGTGGAGCTTTTATTGCATTAGATGTATGTTATTTTGTTCCTTCTATTATCAAAAACATTATCTCCATTTCATGTTTAACAGTTAGTGGATATAAATTTATTTTTTAGAACAATGGTTGTTCGATATTATTAGATGATAAGATCATCATGAAAGGAATATTGCATAATGGTTTATTTATATTAGACACCACTCCATATATCATGAATGTAAATGTGTCCAAAAGGAAACGAGATGAGTTGAACAATGCATACCTGTGGCATTGTAGGCTAGGTCACATCAATGAAAGAAGGATTCAAAAGTTGCTGAATGATGGATATCAAGATCCATTTGACTATGTGTCATATGCAACTTGTGAGTCTTGCATTCGTGGAAAACTGACCAACTCTCCATTTAGTGGAACTGGAGAGAGAGCCACTGAGTTGTTGGAACTCATACATAGTGATGTATGTGGACCCATGTCAACACATGCTATTGGAGGTTACTCCTACTTCATTACATTTACTGATGATTTCTCAAGGTATGGATATGTGTACTTAATGAAGTACAAGTCCGAGGCCTTTAAAAAATTCAGAGAGTATAAGAATGAGGTGGAAAATCAGACTGGAAAGAGTATCAAAACTCTTCGATCAGATCGAGGAGGTGAGTACTTAAGTACAGAGTTCACTCAGTTCCTCAAGGACCATGAGATATTATCCCATTGGATACCTCCTTATACACCTCAGCTCAATGGTGTCTCTGAAAGGAGAAATCATACATTATTAGATATGGTACAGTCCATGATGAGTTTCGCTGACCTACCCATCTCATTCTGGGGATATGCCCTAGAAACCGCAGCTTACCTTCTGAACAGAGTTCCAACTAAGTCGGTAATGTCTACACCATATGAGATATGGAAAGGGAAGAAGCCTGATCTTAAGGTTGTTAAGATTTGGGGCTGCCCTACACATGTTTAAAGACACAACCCCAATAAGTTAGAATCAAGGACAGAGCGATGCAAATTTGTGGGATACCCCAAGGAAACTTATGGGTATTATTTCTATCATCTCGAGGACCAAAAGGTCTTTGTAGCTAAGAGAGTAGTGTTCCTTGAGAAGGAACACATTCTTGGCGGAGATAGTGAGAGAATGATAGAATTGAGCGAGGTTGGAGAACCAAGCTCAAGCACCACTCTATAGCCCGAGTCTGTTCAGGTACCTAATACACAAGTTTCAACTTTACGCAGGTCTGATAGAGTATCCCATACTCTTGAGAGATATGTGGGACATATTAGAGGAGATGATGCAGAGGATATTAATCCTCAGACATACGAGGAGGCTATTATGAGTATAGACTCCGGGAAGTGGCAAGAAGCCATGAATTCTGAGATGGATTCTATGTACTCAAATAAGGTTTGGAACCTAGTTGATGCGCCCAAAGGTATTGTACCCATCGGTTGCAAGTGGATCTTTAAGAAAAAGATTGGAGTAGATGGAAAGGTAGAGACCTATAAAGCAAGGCTAGTGGCTAAGGGGTATCGTCAAAGGCAAGGTGTTGACTGTGATGAAACCTTCTCACCCGTAGCAATGCTAAAATCCATCAGAATTCTATTGGCTATTGCAGCACACTATGATTATGAGATCTGACAGATGGATGTGAAAACTGCATTCCTCAATGGAAACCTCGAGGAGGAGGTGTATATGATGCAACCTGAGGGATACGTGTCCAAGAACTGTCCAGATAAGGTGTGTAGGTTGCTTAGATCCATTTATGGATTAAAGCAAGCTTCCCGAAGTTGGAACATAAGATTTGATGAGGCAATCAAATCTTATGACTTCGTTAAGAACGAAGATGAGCCTTGTGTATACAGAAAGGTAAGTGGGAGCGCTATCACCTTTTTGGTGTTATATGTGGATGACATCCTGATCATTGGGAATGACGTAGGAATGCTATCCACAGTAAAGGCTTGGTTATCTAGACACTTCTCTATGAAGGACATAGGGGAAGCATCCTATATTTTGGGGATTAGAATCTAAAGAGATAGATCCAAGAGGATGCTTGGCTTGTCCCAGTCCAAGTACATAGAAACCATTATCAAAAGGTTTGGAATTGAAAATTCCAAGAGAGGTCTCATACCGATAAGACATGGGATATCGCTTTCTATGAGTATGTCCCCCAAGTTTCCAGAAGAAAGGGCGAACATGGATATGATACCATATGCCTCAGCAATAGGGTCTATCATGTATGCCATGCTATGTACTAGGCCTGATATAACGCATGCTCTGAGTGTCACGAGCAGGTATCAGGCGGATCCAGGCTTGGAGCACTGGAAAGCAGTAAAGTGTATCCTTAAGTACTTGAGAAGGACTAAGGATCTTTTACTACTATATGGAGGTAATAGCCTTAAGGTTGAAGGCTACACTGACTCAAGTTTTCAGTCTGATGTCGATGATAGCAAGTCGAATTCAGGGTATGTGTACACCTTGAATGGAGGAGCAGTGTGCTGGAAGAGTTCCAAGCAAGATACCACTGTTGACTCGACCACAGAGGCAGATTACATTGCTGCATCAGATGTAGCAAAGGAGGGAGTTTGGGTGAAGAAGTTCATCATAGATTTGGGAGTCGTGCTGGGTAGCGAAGAGCCGATCTCCCTATATTGCGACAACAATGGGGCGATTGCTCAAGCAAAGGAACCTAGGTCTCATCAGAAATCTAAGCATGTTCTGAGGAGGTTCCACCATATCAGAGAGATTGTGACCCGAGGAGATGTAGTAGTGGAAAGAGTTCAATCCGAAGATAACATTGCTGATCCACTAACAAAGCCGTTATCTCAGATTTGTTTTGAGCGTCACAGGGGTCTGATGGGGATCAGACACATAGGTGATTGGCTTTAGGTCAAGTGGGAGATTGCTAGTCATAGGTGCCCAGCAAGCCAATCACGTGAGTGATGGCACGTGTGACTTAATATATAATCTTTTTTCTTATTATATTTTGACATATATCACTTTATAACTATTGCATAAATGCATACATATATTGTGATGTCCTTGGATTTGAGCAATGGGAATCGGATCGTGATGAGATCACGATAGTGAGATCGATTCACCTTTAAACACATATCCTAAATAATCCCGATCATAGGTTACTCAAGAGGGATATCGATAACCTACCGACCGGGTGTCTTTGTATACCCGTCCATATGATGGATGCAAATGGTCTCATAGCTGCTTGTGTAGGGACACTAGGGATACAAGACAAAGTGCTCATTGGAGAATGAGTTCACCGATTGATCCGCTTATGGAATGCCGGATGGTTGATGATGCCTTATTGTCGACAAACAATTCCGTAGTCCTAGTGGTGTATCCGGTCCTTAGACTTGAGACACCAAGGATGTCCCAGATGAGTGCTCCACTCTTTGATACCAGACTTATAGGTTTGGTTGTCCTAGATCTAGTACAGCTGGTCATTGGGAGTAGTAGTCGACCTTTACGAGGGCTATTGAGTGTCGATAGAGGATCATCCACTCTCGGTGTCATGAGAGGAATATCCCATGTGTTCTTGCTCGGACAAATCCCCTGGCCAGGGTCATTCTGGGTTGAGAGAGAAAGAGTTCTCCTGAGAATCCGATTAGAGCGAGACTTCGAGAAGAAACCGTGTGGGTCCGACAACACCATGCTCAATATATGGTCTCCGGTATATTAGATGGATGAGGGACTATAGGTACACCTAAGAATCGAGGGTCGACAGGTCCAATGGATTGGATTCCCCTCAGATCGTTTGGGGACTACTGGGCGAGTGGCCTAGTATGTTCAGAATCGATGAGTCGAAGTGAATTATTACAGAGATAATACTTCACCGAAAGTTAGAAGGAGTTCGACAGGTATGACTCACGGCCAGCTTCGATATTGGGCCTAGAGGGTCACACACATATGGTAGGCATTGCGATGAATAGAGGTTCTGGATATGAGATATCCGGGACAGAGCTCTTGTTTTATTGGATGCAGATCCAATACCCACTAGGGGAGGACCCATTAGGGTTTGACAGGGGGACCTCTATAAATAGGAGGGATTCAGAGCCCCATGGGCTAGAGAGCTTTGTTTGCCTTTTCCTATTCTCCTCTCCATCTCCACCTCGAGTAGGTCTGGAGTTTTGAGGAGCGTCGTCATAACCCCCGCTGTGGATCACCGCTAGAGAGGAGGACGCTTGACCTCCTTCACCCTCTCCTAAGGATCTGCAAGGAAACAGGGATATACGATCTCCCTAGGTAACACAAACTACTCTATATGCAGTTTCATGTTTCGCGGATTTTTGCGTACCAATCTTCACACGATGACGAACATCTCTTTGGGAATCGGGGATTTTGTTTTTCTTGTTCTTCCGCTATGCATATGATGTCGCCGCCAAGGAGTTCCCAACAATGTTTTTTTGGCTCCAAGTTTGAATCAACTTAAAGCTTATAAATACCCCTCTCATCCCTGGTTAAAAGACACAAGTACAAAGAGATTAAAAGAGAGAAAATGCTGCTTTGATCATAAGTTATGATCTATTCCCTCCTCTAGCTTAAACTTAGATTTTTGTTTAGAGAGGAGAGTGAGTGCTTGTAAGGGTTATCTCCTAAACCCGGTAAAAGGAGAAGAGGGGTGTAAAAGATGATTGGCCTTCACTTATTAAAGGAAGGCCTCTAGTGGATGACGGTGACCTCGTCGGAAGAGGAAGCCGAAAGTGGATGTAGGTCACGTTGACCAAACCACTCTAAAACTGTAGTGTTCTCTGGTTTGCATTTACTTCCTGCTATTTATCTTTATAGCAAACCTCTTTAATAGCTTACTGCCTTCAATATATTTATGTACGCTTTATAGTTAAGTTTCCGAAATCGATTTTTCGTCGGAAATGGTTTTATCACAATAAAGTTTTGAAGACGTAATTTTTATCCGCTGCATTAATTCACCCCCCCTCTTAGTGCCAACTTTGATCCTAACAATTGGTATTAGATCCTTGTTTTTCATATTTGGTTTAACACCTAAATTGAAATAGCTTTTTTCGGTTTCAAGAGGGTCACTCTCTCATTCGTCCTCCCTTTTTTAATGGGACGGACTACACTTATTGGAAAAGTTGAGTGAGAGTTTTCTTGCTTTCGTTGGATTTAAATTTATGGAACATTGTTGAAAATGGTTTTCGAATGTCTTCTCTTCCAATGAACCATTGGAATGATTTAGAGAAGAAGATGTTTTCTTTAAATGCTAGAGCTATGAATGCTCTATTTTGTGCCTTAGATAAAAATAAATTTAACCAGATTTCTTTATGCGAAACGGCTTTTGATATTTGGCATATTCTCAAAATCACACACGACGGCATGAATAGAGTTGAAGATTCGAAAATTAACCTTTTGATGCATGATTTTGAGATGTTTTGTATGAAACCAAGAGAGACTATTGGAGACATGTACACCCGTTTTATGGATGTTGTCAATAGTTTAAAAGCACTTGGTAAAATCTTTTCGAATTTTGAACTCATTAACAAGATTTTGCGCTCACTTTCTAAAACTTGGGATTCAAAAGTAATCGCTATTCAAGAATCAAAAAATTTAAATACTTTTTTGATCGAAGAACTAATAGGGTCTTTGATGACCTATGAAATGATGTATAATGCACGTGAAGAACTTGAGAACCACCTTCCAAAGAATAGGAAGGATTTCAAACTTAGAACATTTGAAGACCACTCAAGCATAACCTCAAGTGATGGTGAACTTGAACTCATTAATAAATTTAAAAAGTTCATGAAACAAAAATTAAAGAACAAAAAGAATGCAACTACTTGCATTGAATGCAAGAAGAACACAAATTGGGATGAATCGAGCTCCTCTAAAGACGAGAAGAAAATCAACAAAGGCGAGGTGGCAAACTACGCCTTGATCGCTTTCAACGATGAGGTAATCGAAATCCCCCGAATTTATTTCAAAATTACTTGATACTTTTCATGATACATTTATTTATTTTTTTTGTTTAGAATAATTATTTTTCTTGAAAATTGCATGTTTAAAAATGAAAATGCAAAAATTATGATCATGCTAGTAATTTTAAAAATGATAATGAAAATTGAATGTTTTATGTTAATGGAATAAAATGTTAGATTTAAATCTAATGATGATCCTATGAATGTTTTTTTAAGAAGTAACAATGTGTATCATGTTGATTTCCATTGTTGTTTCTTGATTTTGATTAAATGAAATCATGTTTGATTTGAAGTAATGCATAATGATGTAATGAAAATATTAAATGTTTTGATACCATGATTGATGACTTTATGCATGTGATTTCAAAATTATGCATGATGATTTTCATGTAATTTATGGTTTATTGATCTTGATGGTTTTTATGACGGAATTTATTTTTCGATCCTAAACAATTAATGATATATATATTTTTTGACATAAAAAGGACAAAGGCATGCTTGTATGAAACAAACAAAAAAGAGGAAAGCTTTCTTTTAGAAATTTTTTTCTACTTTATCAATTTATCCAAAAAGGAGATTAATTAATCTATTTGTATCACTTATGTGAATCTCTTGAAAATGATTTTGAAAATGTTTTTGATGATTTGGACGTTTTGAATTTGAATGAGTTTTATCAAAATCATATTGATTTCTTGGAATTACATGAGATTTCTTTTTCAAGATCTCTTTTTTGTACACCTACAATTTTTTTGACATTTTATTTAAAGAAGAGATTTATTATATGTATCATGTCTTTTATAATTTAAGAGGTCTTATCTTTCATTACATGATATCTTTTTATTTATTGCTTATATGGCTTGAAATGTTTTGGAATGATGCATGCAACACTATGATTTTTCCCTTAGATAAAAATGCATGCAACACTATGATTTTTTAAAATAATGTGAAAATCAATAATTATCATTTTCTGAAATGATACCATATTGAATGATACTTTATATTTATCACGATGTGAAGATTGATAAAAAGGGAAAAGAATCGCAATATTGTACTCTTCCCTTCTATTTGACAATGACATAGGGGGAGCAAATTTTGCTAGCTTGCATCTTTCAGGAAGAAGCAAAATGTTTGCTCATCTAAAAAAGATGCAAAAATCTTACCAACTTTCATGTGTAAAATTTGCTAGCTTACAAATTGCAAGGAGAAAAACTTTTTAGGAAGCAAAGTTGCTAGCTTATTCAAAACTGATGCATGCAATACTTATGAATTTATTATGATGATGTATTTGATGTATTGAGAATCATGATTAAAATTGCATTGACTTGAATTAAATTTAAATTCAAGGTTTATCTTAATTATGATATATTGCAATAAGAATGATACTTTATTTTTGTCATAATTTGAAAAATGATGAATTGCTCTATTGTTTTTGTTATTCCCCTCATTTTGCTAATGACAAAGGGGGACAAACAATTTGTAGCGTGCACATCATGAAAAGAGGCAAACTTGCTAGCTTGCAATCTCAAGAAGCAAAAAGTTGCTATCTCAACGAATGCAAGAAATGCTATCTTGCAATCTCAAGCAAAAGTGCTATCTTGCCTATCTCAAGAAGCAAAATATGCTAACTTGCACATCTAGCAAAATTGACAAATTTACATATTTCAAGAAGCAAGAGTTGCCTTCTTGAACATCTCAAAACTACTAGCTTGCATATTCTAAAATATTGTAAAATTTGCTAGCTTGTATGTTGTAGAACTTGCTATCTTACTACCTTGCATATCTATGATGATAGCAAAATTGCATGATGATAAAACTATAGATTATGTTTTTCATGCAATGATTTGAATTTATATCTCAAACATATGATAGTAGGAACTTCTCCTTTTTGTTGATGATAAAGGGGGAGAAGTATGTTGATGTCATGCATGATTTTATCATGACATGTTTGCTTAGATTTTTGAATCCAAGAGTTATATGCCATATTGATAGGAGGAGTTTGTTTAAACTCCGGGAGTTTGGTTAATTCTATCATCGATTGGTTGTCATCATCAAAAAGGGGAAGATTGTTAAATCTCGAATTTTGATGATGAAACCAATCAAAATATGTTTATGTTTTAATCTACATTTGAGTGATGCAGGATGCTTCAATCAGGATGAGACAATTAAAGCAGAAAAAATCATGTTGGGCTGGAGGAACATGTCAGAAGATTGGACGTCGGGCCGGTGGATCGGTCAACGTATTGACAAAAGGCTTCGGGCCATGGATTCAGATATTGGGCCAAGAAGAGCAGATATTGTGCCAAGGATATCGGAGTTGTGGAGTCAATTGGCCGATTGGGCAATAGGCCGCAAGAGAGGACGATGCGCCAAAGAATCAGACAAAGCGTCGAGAGACCAATGACATGCCGGACAACAGGATTAATGCTTAGTATTAATTGTCTAGATCGAAGTGTGTTTTTATATGTGCAGGATTAACTATGATAGCAAGGCATGAAGCAAAATAAAGTCCTGGAGTCAAGATCAAGATCATATTGGGAGTTCGAGAGTTCGTCGGAAGTCCGAACGTTCGTCAGAAGTTTTATCGGAACCAGTCAAGAAGTCTCAGAGCTTGCCAAAGAAGCTCATCAGAACTTGCCAAGAAGATCATCGTGACGTCTAGGAGCTTGCCGGGAGTCCACCGAAACATTGTCGGAACATTGCCAGAAGATCGCCGGAAGCTCGCCGGAAGAAACCAAGACATAGGGACTTGTTTAGCTTAGCAAATGTCTTAGGAATCATAGTTAGCACGTAAATGGGTTTGGATTTGGGCCAACCTAATTAGGGGCCAGTTAGGCCCATGTAAAGACTGTGTTGTGCCCAATGAGAGGCCCAAATAATGCTCCAAGAAGTGGCACCATCGTGGCACAGTCTTCAAGACTATGTTAGGCGGTGGTACCGCTAGTCTGGGTGGTGGTACTGCCCAGTGCAGTGTTAGTGTCAGATTGACACTAGCGGTGGTACCGCCCAGCATAGGCGGTGGTACCGCCCGTGCCCGAGAAACCCGGGATGAGATGTTTTTAGGCTCCAAGTTTGAATCAACTTGAAGCCTATAAATACCCCTCTAATCCCTGGTTAAAAGACACAAGCACATAGAGATTAAAAGAGAGAAAATGCTGTTGCAATCATAAATGTATTCCCTCCTTTAGCTTAAACTTAGATTTATGTTTAGAGAGGAGAGTGAGTGCTTCTAAGGGTTATCTCCTAAACCCGGTAAAAGGAGAAGAGGGGTATAAAAGATGATTGGCCTTCGGCTATTGAAGGAAGGCCTCTAGTGGACGATGGTGACCTCGTCGGAGGAGGAAGCCAAAAATGGATGTAGGTCACGTTGACCGAACCACTCTAAAACTGCTGTGTTCTCTAGTTTGCATTTACTTCCTGCCATTTATCTTTACAGCAAACCTCTTTAATAGCTTACTGCCTTCAATATATTTATGTATGCTTTCAAGTTAAGTTTTTGAAATCGGTATTTCGTCGGAAATGGTTTTATCGCAATAAAGTTTTTGAAGACATAATTTTTCTCCGCTATACTAATTCACTCCCCCTCTTAGTGCCAACCCTGATCCTAACATATCTAACATTCTGTTTCATTATTAAAACATCAAGCATGATTTCATATGACATTTTTAATTAAAATCGTTTTGTTTGTTTATCATAAAATATGTAATTTTCATGATTACTTTTAAAATAACTAGAAAGGTAAGCATGATCTAATTTTATTTTTGCATTTTCATTTAATATGCAATTAAAAAAAAAGATAATTTTTCTAAACTAATTTAAGAACAACTCATGAAAAGCATTATGTAATTTCGAAATAAATTAAAGGAGTTTCGTTTGAGTTGTTTAGCTCATTGTCGAATGTCGTTAAGGCGTAGATTGCCACCTTGCCTTTGTTGATTTTCTTCTTGTCTTCGGATGAGCTTAATTCGTCCAAAGTCGCATTCTTCTTCTTTTTAAGTTTATTTTTAATTTTTGATTCTTGTTTTAAAAATTTCATGTGGAGTTTAAGTTCACCATCACTCGAGCTTATGCTCGAGTGGTCTTCAATTGTTCTAAGTCTGAAATCCTTTCTGTTCTTTGGAAGGTGGTTCTCAAGTTCTTTACGTGCATTGCAAGTTATTTTATAGGTCATCAAAGACTCTATAAGTTCTTCAATTTGAAAATGGTTCAAGTTCTTTGATTCTTGTATTGTCATTATTTTCCAATCCTAATTTTTAGAAAGCGATCATAAAATCTTGTTAAAGAGTTCAAAATATGAAAAACTTCTTTCAAGTGCTTTTAAAACATTGATGACATTCGTAAAATGGGTGTACATGTCTCCAATGGTTTCGTTTGGTTTTATATGAAATAGTTCAAAATCGTGCATTAAAAAATTGATCTTTGAATCTTTTACTATATTTTTGCCTTCGTGTGTGATTTCGAGAGTGTGCCAAAAATCAAAAGTGGTTTCACAAGTAGAAACCCGATTAAACTCAGTTTTATCTAAGGCGCAAAATAGGGCATTCTTATCCATTGCATTTAGAGAAAAAGTCTTCTTTTCCAAATCATTCCAATAGTTCATTGGAAGAGAAGACTTTCGAAAACCGTTTTCAATAATATTCCATAAATTTAAATCCAACGAAAGCAAGAAAACTCTCATTCGAGTTTTCCAGTATGTGTAGTCTGTTCCATTGAACAAGGGAGGACGAATGAGAGAGTGACCCTGTTGAAAGTCGAAAAGAGCCATTTCTCTTGGATGTTAAACCAAATGAGAAATACGAGGCTCTAATACCAATTGTTAGGAAAAGAGTTGGCACTAAGAGGGGGGGGGGGTGTGAATTAGTGCAGCGGTAAAAATTACGTTGGTTCAAAACTTTATTATGATTAAATCCATTTCAGATGAAAAACCATCTCAAAAAGGTATTAACTTTAAAAGCTTATGGAAAAGCATAGTGGATGTAAAGCAAGTAAAGTGGTTTGTAGTAAAGTAAATTGCACAAGAGAAATGCAAACCAGATTTTTATAGTGATTCGGTCGTCGTGACCTACATCTACTTTGCTGATTCCTCTTCTGTCGAGGCCACCAGCATCCACTATCAGTCTTCTTTCAATAGGTGAAGACTAACTATCCTTTTATACCCCTCTTCTCTTTTTCACAAGTTTAGGAGACAACCTTTTACAACCCTCTTTTACAAGGTATCCCTCTCACACCTCCCTTAGAACTCTCTGGAGGAGGGAACTCAACTTTCTAAGGTTTACAACTTTAGTATCATAGGGTTTTGCTCAATATTTCTTTTTTATCAATGTAAGAATAGCTATGGTATTTATAGGCCCCAAGTGGATTCAAATTTGGAGCCCAAAATTCAAACCCCTGAAATTTTAGGGTACGAGCGGTTCCACCGCCTGCAGCTTGACATTGAGCGGTACCACCACCCAGAATGGTGGTACCACCACCCAAATAGTCTCAGAGACTGAGTCTAGGTGATACCACTACCCAAACTAGTGGTAGCACTGCCTGAAATAGTCTCGGAGACTGTGCCATGACGGTTTCACTTGTTTGGTTACTATTTGGGCCTTTCTCTTAGCCCAATACAGACCAAACTTGGCCCAACTGTCCCCTAATTGGGTTGGCCCAATTCTAATCTCTATTATGTGCTAACTATGAATTTTAAGACATTTCCAGCGATGTTTCGGTGAACTTCCGACGATCTCTTGGCAATGTTCCATTGGACTCCCGACAAGCTTCTGGACTTCATGATGATCTTCTTGGCAAGTTTTGATGAGCTTCTTTGGCAAGCTCTGGGATTTCTCACTCAATTCCGACATAATTTTCGACGAATGTCTGGACTTTTGATGAACTCTCAAACTTCCAATGAAATCACGTTCTTAACTCTGAGACTTCATCTTGCTTTATGCCTTGCTATTGTAGTTAATCTTGCACATGTAAAAATACACTATGATCTAGACAATTATAACTAACCATGAATCATGCCATCCGGCATGTCATTGGTCCATCGACGCTTCGTCCAATTCTTCGGCGCATCTCTTATGACCTATTGCTCAATCGGCCAGTTGACCTCCGCAACTCCAATATCCTTGGAGCAATATATGCTCTTCTTGGTCCAATGCCCGAAACCATGGCCTGAAGCCTTTTGTCGATACGTCAACTAATCCTCTGGCCCGATGTCCAATCTTCTTACATGTTTTCCTCCAGCCTAATATCATTATTCCTGCTTTAATTGTCTCTCTCTAATCAAAGCATCTTGCATCACTCAAAATGTATATCAAATCATAAACACTTATCATTTGGTTTCATCATCAAAATTCGAGATTCTACAACTGTAAAACAAGAGGCAAAAGACTTAAATAAGTTTCCACTTGAATAACTTATTGGGTCTTTAATGACCTATGAAATGACTTGTATAGCACAAAATGAATATGAGAACTACCTTCTAAAGAATAAGAAAGATTTGACATTTTGAATAATCGAATACCACTTGAGTGATAACTCAAGTGATGATGATGATCACTTTGAACTTCTTACTATAAAATTTAGAAGTTCATGAAACAATAATTAAAGAATAAAAATAAACTTAAAAATGATAAGACAACTTGCTTTAAATGCAATTGGCTGGGGCACTTTAAAGCAAATATCTACAACTAAAGAAGAAGGCACTCAAGGCGATAGTGAAGGATGAAACAAGTGCATCCGAAGACGAGGTTGCGAACCACGCTTTGGTGGCTTTCGACAAGGAGGTAAGTGACTCAACCAAAACTCCTTTACCTTATTTTGAAATTACTTGATGCATTTCATGAGTGTTTTTTTAATTAATTTATAAAAAATTATATATAAATTATTAAAATAATTGATCATGAAAATTACATGTCTTATGATAAATGAACAAAATGTTAGATTTAAGAAGCAATAATGCATATCTTGATGATTTCTATATTACTTTTCGATTATAAATGATGATGCATGGCCTTTGTATAAAAGACTGGAACATGAAATCAATCACAAAATTTGGATGTAAAAGAACTTGAGCTATTTTTAATCTTATAGGAATCTATCTATGTTGCTTTCATTGAATTATCCGAAAAGTAATTTTGATGTTGATTTTGGATTTCTTTTCATATGATTCATTTAAATAATGAGATGATATCCAATCGAATCATTTATCGATGTTGGCAACTTGAGATATATTTTATATGAAACATTTTCTTGATTCTCGCATGATTCACTCTTTTAAGAGAATATTCATCCAAACGAATTATGATTATTCTTTTAATTACAACTTGAAAGTTTTATTATGAATCAAGATTTTTTATAAATTGTCCTCCTATGATTCTTTTTGATATTCACTAAAAAGGGGGGATGCATTCAAATTAACCACGATATATTACTAGACTTCTTGATGTTTATAATTTGAAGTTTATTATGTAATTTTCTTGTATTTATGATTTGTATATCTCATGATATGATTGAATCATTATTGTAAAAGAAGAAGCAAATTGTTAGCTTGCACATTGCAAAAGAGAACAAAAAAGTGCTAGCTTGAATGATAAAATTAAATCTCCCAAATGCATAAACTCTTTTTATACATTTTTGAAGTAATGAATGCTTTAATATCATTCAAGTTACGCCCAAAGTAATTTATTTTTATGTATGAAGTGATGAAATTATGCATGTTATACTTTGATGACTTGAAACTATGATGATGCACAATGTTTGAAATTTTCATATATTGCATTTGATCACTATGATCGGAATTGTTTCACTTGAATTCAAAGGTTATAATTCATTTTGAATTTGCCTTATCTTAATATGACATATAGATAGGGGGAGTTAAGGTTAACTCTGTCATCAATTGGTTATCATCATAAAAAAGGGAGAGATTGTTGAATCTAAGATTTTGATGATGAAATCAATTGATAAATTAATGATTTAATCCATGTGTTGAGATAAGTGATGTAGGACTAACTACGATCGAGAAAAAGGCAAAACATATAAAAAAGAATTGAAGTTGGGCCGGATGAATTGGGGGATACATTGAAGGCTCGGATGATGCAGTGAAAGCTCATCGAAAGTTCATCGGGAGTTCACTGAAAGCTTGCCGGAAGATCATCGGGAGTTCACTGGAAGATCGCCGAGAGTTCATCAGAAGTTCTCTAAGAGTTCGGTTGAACAATTTGTTGAATTTCAGATTTTGATGATGAAACCAATTGATAGCATTTATGATTTAATCTGCATTTTGAGTGACGTAGGACTAGATTCGATCATGAAGAGACAATTAAAGTAGGAAGAATGAATGTTGGGCTAGAGTGAAATATGTTAGAAGATTGAACGTCAAGCCGAACGATCGGTCGACATGTCAGTAGAAGGTTTCGTGCCATAAGTTTGGGTATCGGGCCTAGAAGAGCGTACATTACGCTAAGGAGATCGAAGTTGTAGAGGTCAACATGTCAATTGGGCAAAAGGCCGTAAAAGAGGAAAATGCACCAAAGGATTAGATGAAGCGTTGATGAACCAATGACATGTCAGATAACATATGATTAATGCTGTATAATAATTGTCTAGATTGAAGTAGTTTTAGTTGTAATTGGATTGGTTTATAATGTAATTAGGCCAACTCAATTAGGGGCCAACTAGGCCCAAAGAGGGGCTATTTTAGGCCAAGAAAAAGGCTCATTCAGTAACCCAAAGCCATGTCAGGTGGTGGCACCGCCTAAGGTGGGTGGTGGAATCACTTGAGGCTCAGCCTCCTAGGAGATCTAGGCAATGGTATCGCAAGACTGAGCGATGGTACCGCTAACAATTAATGTTGCCAAGCGATGGTACTGCCCTATTAAGTGGTGGCACTGCTAGAGCCTAATCTCCAAAGCTCTATCAAGTGATAGTACTACTAGACTGGGTGGTGGTACCACCCAGTGTTAGAGTGTCAGGTGGTAGTACTGCTAGTACCCTGAAAACCAGGGATGAGACACTTTTTAGCTCTAAGTTTTAATCTATTTAGGACCTATAAATACCCCTCTTATCCCTGCTCAATGAACACAAGAATTGAGAACAAAAACAAGGGAAAACTCTATTATAATCTTGTATGAATTCTCCTCCTCTAGTTTAAGTATTGATTTCTATTTAAAAGAGGAGTGAGTCGAGGTGTAAAGGTTCTCTCCTAAGCTTATCAGAAGGAGAATAGAGTTGTAAGAGGGTAGTTGGTCTTTGCCCATTGAAGGAAAACCATTAGCGAATGCTGATGGCATCGACATAAGAGGAATCAAGAGTGGATATAGTGTCATGGACTTAGCTGATTTTGCCTAAGTCGTGCGGCACCCTTGTGTGTCCGTACACAAAGGTTGGCCTCCCCGAAACCTCTCATAGTCCCTTAGGACCTACAAAAGAGAAAACGGGTTAGAGAAAGTGCCTCACTTAGGATCTACAAGCAAACATTTCAAAAAACATAGCCAATGCAAATTACAAATAAACTTTACAAGCTCTAAACGGTGCACAACAAATGGTCAAAATGGTCCATTAGAGACCGAGTATCTCTCACAAGTGTTCATATGACACAATATTTATTTACAAGCCTAAAATGGCCACCAAACCCAACTAAAATGGGGCTGTTAAGCCTTCAACTATTCGTCCATATGTTGTGTAAAGCATGAACAAACCAAAAGACACGGACATACATAAACATTACATCAAACATCATGTTTAGAATTTTATCCGTGACATTCTCCCCCACTCATTCCTTCAATATCCTCATCAAAGCCTTTGCCAACACTACAACTCCTCGCCTTTGCTGAATCTTTAATCTTATGCTATAGTTACAATGCGCCTCTTAGCTCCCAACTACTCTCCGCTGTTATTGTTGAGTAGTCAAACTTTTAATCCGCCATGCTACTACAACTCGCCAATGACTTTGACTCTAGTGTGGGGTTGGCTGAGTTGTGTTGATCCCTGTTAGTTTCTACGGATCCTTCAGATAAAGGAAAAGACCATATTTACTATGCACTAGTCTCTCAAATGCCTCATGTTGCTTGAACTAGGTGGATGATTATTGGAACTTTAACGAGTATCGCTTTACAAACTTTTGAAGTTTTGAGTCCTTTCTCCACAAAATTTGTCCATCGACTCTTCTTTCACTTAGTTGTCACTTCCAAGTAGATTCGCATCACTTCTACTTTCGATTTGTATTATATTGGGAAATGAAGCAGATAATCTACTCTCAGTAGCACTAACTACCATTGGTGAGGATTTGACAACTATTATCTTCCATTATCTTCGAAGGGTCTTTGAACCTGTGTAGAGCTCCTCTATTGGATAGATAAGAGAACTGGGGTACTCGGTTTTGTCCATTCTCTTAAGAGTTGAGAATGCAAAGGTTACTTGACTTTGCTTGCCTCCTTGAGGGTTTTACTCCATACATCGAGCTAGTTACTAACCTTCGCCTGCTCTTTGCTCACACTTCTGAAGCACATGAAGTATTTGCACTCCTTGCGTTAAGTTATCTACTATGATTCATCTTCTCAATGCCATCAAAGTTCTGGAATGCAAGATGTTTTCACCCTAACTTAAAGTAAGTTTCTAATAGATTTGGTCACCTCTAGGATTGTACCGTCTACTCCATCAACCCTACCGCCTACTCCACTGAGTAGCAAAGGTACAACACCACGTACTGCATACTTTATTCCTCGGTCGTGCACTCTTGCATAACCTGAAGTCTTTTACTCTTGGCTATCTTGATGAAAAGCTCATGACACTGGTCTTACGAAGCTTCTTGGCCTTTGCCCTTCAGCCTTGTCTCGGTACTTGGAGTTTACTTTTGCATGCTCCACCTCCTCGGCCCCTTTCACGACCAAGCGCTCTCCCTCCATGAGAGCAAGGGATCGATGACTTCATGAAAGTCCCGCCTCTACGGTACCATGGCACTGCTATGCGTATGACCCTACTATTTATCGCCTCGCATCTGCATCCATTTTCTTCACGATCAGTAGATATGTCTTTGTGGCACTCCTTCAAGTCTACCTACATTCTAACTGATGCTTGGTTTTGGGTAGCTAAGTCCCTCTGGACTTATCGTCACTTCCTCGCCCCTTTCGACCTCCTACTTCAACACTTATGTGTTCTCCAAGCAGTTCACTTTGGTCGATGGAAAGATAGACTGCAACTCCTATGCATGGCCTCTGCCATCATGTTATAGGGTTTGCACCAATTCTATTATCCTTAGATTCCTTGGTAGCAACATTCCCTTACTCGATCTTATCCTCTAACTTGTCGGGCTCTCTGAAGCGATATGGGCTTTGGAGTACTTCAACTCTCCAACTGCTTCGATAATACCTCTACATGATCAAGTCCCTCCCATGGGACTCACTTGTACTTGCATTCAAACTTTTCCCTCAGTGGTACATAACCCCCATATGTTGATGACGAAGGCTTTCATCCGATGTAAAATTCGATGCATGTATGGAAGACCCACCTCTACGGTACCATAGCCTTCACTCCTTGAATCCATAGCCCTTCTTGCCATCATGTTGTTCACCGAAGTGGAGCTCCCAATAGCTCTCGATCATACCTCCTTATGATATAGTCCCTCACGGGACTAGATTCGTGTATATCGCATTGCCATGAACTATTCCACTATAATCCGCTACACCATGTCACCTCCTGATGACATCTCCATTGCATTCTGATCCTTGTGGGATGAACTTGGATTTTGATCTCTCCATGTGTGGCCTTTTCCAATACATCGTAGGGCCTCTTCCACCTTCAATTTTGTTTGCTCCTTTGGCAATCGACCTTCATCCCTCCCTCTCTCGGGTCACACCTAGATAAAGCACTACCCTAAGATAGTCCGTTACCTAATAGCTCTCGAAGTCCATCAACTTTGATGAAATTAGTACACTATTGTTTGGATCCTAGGCCTCTGCCCCTACCAACACAATCTTTGTTATGCACCGCTTCCTTCATGGTAACTTGAATGGCAACACTATGGCATATTCTTCAAGAGTACTCACCTCCACGTCCTCTTGCCTTGTGTCAAGGCCTTATGAACCCAACTTCGCCTCTGCAAGTTGAGTTACATTAGTTCCTCTATCAAATGCTCCTTCGAGATAAGGTGTATGTGTCTAGAAGCTCCCTTCATCTTTGGCACCATGCAAGATGAGTCTACTCCATCAGAATAAAGGACTCATGGAATGACATGATCTTGCTTTTGCCTCTACAAGAGTTCATGTCATTGACCTCTGTCCAAGGAAAGCTCGGTGCCTCCACTCCATATTTCATCTTCTATGTTGGCTCTCTTCATGCGACTTGGGTACTTCGGCAAGTTACACCCAAGTTGCTCCGCTCCTTATTTTGCATTGAGTTGATGGTGGCCCTCGTACCCACCATTCCATGGGTCAGCCCTCCATTGAGTTCGATCTCTATATCAACTCCAAGTGTGCCTTCATTTGTATTGCTCTGGGTCACTCCCCCACTTGATCTCGCAATGCATCCAGCAATGCATTCTCTCAAGCGAGATCATATGATGACTCCTCATCGCTAATTTAATCCATTGAGCTTCGTGGAGTTGTTGTTTTTGAGGTACTCCTCCTCAACATGTGTGGTCCGTTGCACATGATTCTCCCTCTAGAGAACCGGGACTTATCCCTCCTGGATATCTATCCCATTGGAGCAACATCTAAAAGTTGCTTCCCTCTAAAAGTTTCGGAGACCACCATCCCCTTGGACTACTCCGACTTGCTAAACAAACTATGCATTATTCTGCCTCCTATAAATGCACTTGCTAGATTGTAACTCTACATCAATACAGCCCCCGCTGCACCACTCAAAGCCTAGAAACATGTTGAACTCACTACACACTTCAGCCTCCTATGGACGTATCCTTCTCATATCGAAGAGAAAGTTTCAATGCTCCATGACACTGAGTTTTGGTTGCCTTGGGATGGCCACAAACATTCCATCGTCTATATACAAGCCCTTGCATGAGTATCAAATTCTTTGAGTTAGCAATTCCTGTCACCTTTGTGAGTTTTGTACAACTCCTTCAGTCACTAAGCAAGCCATTCCACCTTGCATAGTCTCATCCTTTACCAAGCACATCGCTTGCCTTGAGCACCATCAAGTATGGTTGTCAACGTCGAGTTGTAGCTTGAACTCAGCCATCCCAAACTTTGTGTGCTATGCATTCTTTCAAGTTTGCTTGTTCTCGTGGTACCTCTTGCGCGAAGAGTTGGCCATTCCTCTGAATGTCAATCTCAGATGTCCGCTCCTCATTTACCCTATATCTTTATACTCGTTTTCCCCCAAATGGTCATGCGTGCTGGTTGCCCTCAACGCAGTCTCACTAGGTTCCCCACGTTTGCATGCCATATGTTTTTCGAGTGCTTGTCCCGCTTTGGTACCATTTGTCACAGATTTAGCTAGTTTTGCCTAAGTCGTGCAGCACCCTTGCATTTCCATCTATAAAAGTAAGCATCTCCGAAACCTCCTATAGTCCCTTAGGATCTACAAAATAGAAAACAGGTTAAAGAAAGCGCCTCACTCAGGATCCATAAGCAAACATTTCAGAAAACACTTTATAACCAATGCAAATTATAAACAGACTTTACAAGTTCAGAACGGTTGAACAACAAAGAGTCAAAATAGTTCACTATAGACCAAGTATCTCTCACAAGTGTCTACATGATACAAACTTTATTTATAAGCCTAAAACGACCACCAAACCCAACTAAAATGGGGTTGTTAAGCCTTCGACCATCCCTCTACATGCTATGAAAAGCATGAACAAACCAAAAGATACAGACATACATAAGCATTGCATCAAACATCCTATTTAGAATTTTATTTGTGAGAGTAGGTCATGATGGCCGAACCACAATAAACTCGGTTTACATTTCTGTTTTGCTTTTCATTATCATTCTCATATTGCAAACTGATTTATTTCCTTACTACTTTCACTACACTTACGAATGCACTTTTAAGTTATGCTTTCCGATATCAGTTTTATTGAACAAGATTTTTAAACCATTGATTTTAACGAAAGCACTAATTCATGCCCCCCCTCTTAGTGCTAACTCGATCTTAACAATTGGTATCGGAGCCACATTTTTCTCATTTAGTTTAACACCCAAGAGAAATAGCTTTTATCAATTTTCAAGAGGGTCACTTTATCATTTTGATAGAACCCTAGCGGATTCTAAGCTTGGGGTTGATCTCTTTAGGGGATCGACCTCCTTGAAACTCTATAGGGGTTCCTTCTTCTAAGTTGCTGCTCAAAAGTTGCTAAAAATATTCATCTATTGCATATCAAAAGAGGATGAATAGATGACTATTTATATGGCTTCTAAACCCCAACTCCTAATAGGACTCATACTCCAAACTCCTACATCTAAACAACTCCTAATAAGAATCCTACTCTAAGAAGCAACCTCCCAACTAACCCTAACCCTAGCCAACCTCTTCATCTCTTTAATAGGGCTCGGCTAAGTAGGTTTCAAATGAATGCCCCTTTCAATGAAACTCAATTAGGACTCTCCTAGCTATAGTCCTAATAGAACCCGCCCCTTCAAATCAGCCTTGTCCTCGAGGCTAACGATCCATGAATTTTGGGAATTTGATCTTCAAGCCGTTATAGCTCTCCCAAGTGGCATCTTCTGCTGGTAGGTTCGCCCATTGTATTAGCACTTCAATAGTGGGTTGTCATCATCGAGTCATGATCCGTTGATCAATAATGGCACTCGGCTAGGTCTAGAGTTCTCCTTGGATAGTCATATTTGGTAGATAGCTTTGAGCTGTCTCGTTTTGTCCCAGCTTGATCTTTAAACATGACATATGGAAGACTGGATAGATTCGGGAGCTAGCGGGTAAGTCCAATCTGCATGCTACCACTCCGATGCACTCCAAAATTTGGTAGGGTCCATAGAACCGAGGTGAAAGCTTCATATATACTTTGGTCGGGATTGATGTTTTCTTGCATGGCTAGAGCCGTAGAAAGACCTAATCTCATACTGAAAATTCTATTTCGTCTTTATGTTGATCATATTGTTGTTTCATCCATGCGAGCCTTTCCTTATAATGAGGGAAGCCCTTTGATAAAGTCCATTGATATATTAGTCCATATAAAGTCCAGGACGGGTAAGAGTTGCAGCTTTCCGGGACTTGCCATTGTCTCACCTTTATGTCATTGACATACATCACATTGTGCCACAAATTTAGCAATAATATTTTTCATCCCTACCCAATAAAAAAATTGCTTAATTCTCTTATAGGTTCGAAGGAGCTGGGAGTGCCTGGTCGAAGGTATGGAATGCATCTCTTGAAGGATGGTCTTTATGCAAGCAGAATTTGGCACAAGCATAATGCGTCCCTTATAACGTAATTCTTTTGAGTCCCAACTGTAATGAGCCACAGTGCTTGGTGTTTCATTTAATTTTTTTTATGATATTACTGGTCTCTGGATCTTCCTGTCATGCCCTCTTAATATCCTCAAGGAAGTTGCTAGTCGGAAGTGAAACGACCGAAAATTCAGCTTGCTCGGGTAGTCGTGAAAGTGCATCTGCAACAACATTCTCTTTCTCCTTTTTGTAAGTTATTTCATAATCATATCCAAGAAGCTTTATTACCCATTTTTGCTACTCAGGGAAAGATATCTTCTGCTCCAAGAAATATTTTAGGCTCTTATGGTCAGTCTTGATTTGAAAGTGTTGCCCGATCAAGTACAGTCTCCATTTGGTCACCGCATGCACAATCGCGAATATCTCCTTATCATAAATAGTCATCTTGAGATTGGAAAGAGATATTTTCTTATTAGTATAAGTAAGGGGGTGTCCATCTTATATTAGTACAACACCAATTCTAGTATAACACCAATTCTAACTCCAGAGATATCGGCTTCAATAACAAAAATCTTGCCAAGTCGGGTAGAACTAGTATAGGCATTATCGTCATTGTGGCTTTAAGTTCGTCGAAGGCAGTGGTGGCTTTGTCTGAATATTGGAAAGCATCTTTTCTTAGCAAGGAAGTAAGGGGTGTACTGATCTTTCTATAGTTTTTCACTAACTTGCAGTAGTAGCCTATTAAACCGAGAAAGTCATGTAGCGATTTTATGTTCCTTGGGGTCAACCAGTTTTGCATTGCTTTAATTTTGGAGGAGTCCATCGCCACACCTTCTTTTGATATGATATACCTAAGATATTTCACTTTTTGTTGAAGAAACTACACTTCGATTTTTTGACAAAAAGAGCATGTTCTCACAAAATCGTCAAAACAAGTCGTAAGTGCTGAAAATGACTTTCAAGAGAAGGGCTGTAAATAAGGATATCATCGAAGAAAACCAGCACAAACTTATGAAGATAATTCTGAAAAATATCATTCATAAGACTCTAGAAGGTAGAGGGAGCATTGGTGAGACCAAAGGGTAATACCAAAAATTTGTAGTGGCCATTGTGTGTTCGGAAGGCGGTTTTCTGTATATCTTTTTCGCACACTCATATTTGATGATACCCGGATCGAAGGTCTAGCTTTGTGAAGACTTGTTTACCCTTTAATTCATCAAGTAATTCATCTACTACTGGAATATGATATTTGTCCTTGACGGTTATGCCGTTGAGAGCTCGGTAATCAATGCACATTTGCCATGTTCTATCCTTCTTTCGTATGAGGAGCACCGATGAAGCGTAGGGGTTGCAACTTGGCTGAATAACTCCTATTTTGAGCATCTCTTTTACAATCCTTTCTATTTCTTCCTTCTAGAGATGTGGATACTAATATGGCTGAGTATTTGTTAGAGGTTGTGAGCACCTATTTCTCCTTACTGTAAAATTTCATAATTAGTTTCATAAAATTTTAGGAAATATCACCTAATGTCATCAGCCATTCATTGCTAAGCATGACCTCATAATCATTAAGTGGGAGGAGGAAGAAATCTGCAATTATCTCTTGATCCTATAGCGATAGTTTCACCCATGGGCACCTATGATAACACTTTAAAATTCGTCTGTCGGTGACTTAACATCAAACCTGCTGCAATTCTTGATAAGTAAGACCATCTAGACAACGACCTTGTTGTTCATAAAATTATTAGTGCTCCCGGTGTTAATAAGAATGGTGATATGTTGTTACTTTAGAAGTCCTCCCACTTTCATTATTTGCGGGTTTGTGTAACCGGCAAGGGCATGCATCATAATATCGACAAGTTGCTGTTCTTCATCCATGATCTCTTCCTCATGCTCTTGGACCTCCTCCTTCATATCTTCAAGAGGTTCAATCAGTAGGAGGTAGCCCCTTTTGCAACAATGATCATGGTTCCACAACTCGTCGCAATGCCAACAAAGACCCTTTGCTGATCGGTCACGTAATTCTTCTCTTGTCAAATTTTTTGGCAGCAAAGGATGGCTAGGAGCATAAAAAGGTTTACATTACATGGGCCTAGGAGAGGTTCTCATCCTCCAAGCATCTTGGTTGAGCATTCTTCTTGTATTCGGGTGAAAGAAATCGTAGCTGTCATGGTACGGGGCTGCCACGCCTTAACCTCCCCTTTTAGCTCTGGCTTGAGTCCTTCGATGAATGTTGCTAAGAATTGATGGTCAGTCCAATCAAGAGCAAGGTAGGATAGCATCTCATACCTGGTTTGGTACTCTTGAATCGAAGAGGTTTGTCGAATATTTACGAGTTGGCCATCGATATTTTCATACTCCGTAGGTCCGAAATGATTCAATAGTGCGTTCTTAAATTGATTCTATGTTGGAGTCCCATGATTGTATTCCAGCCAATTATACCATTAAATAGCATCTCCTTCAAAGTGAATGACAGCAATTTCCACCATAGCATCATCTGAAGTTCGATAGTAGCAAAAGTAACGTTTGGCACGCAAAATCCACCCCGTCGGGTCTCCTTCTTCACATCACAGGAAGTCCACCATCATGCGTGGCCGAAGCATGTCCGAGGGCTGTCTCTCTTTCTTTTGAGGCCTCTCTAAAATGTCTCCTTGTTGAAATTTGGTTGGACTTGGCGGTTGTCCAATTCTGAATTCTGCAAACAAAGCGCACAATTTGTCCTCTAAGCGCGATTCAATCCAAGATTCCCATGCTTCAAATTTGGCATTAATTGGATCTTAAGAAGCCATAGCATATGCCTATAGATCAAAAATGTCGTATCTTTTTTCTGTTGATGGATTAATGGCATGGGGTGGTGGAAGGTTCAGAAAAATTGAGGATCACGGAAAGGTACTGCACCAGATTTTTACGTTTAAAGTGTAACAGCTTGGATGTAAAAGGTTAGTGGTTTATATTAAGAATTTTTTATTGAAATCATAAGAAAGTATGTTTCCAGAAGTGTAAAGGCTGTCATAAAAAAATTGTAGAGATTTGGACAGAAAAAATATAGTAGCAAGATCAAACAAACTGTGTTATGCGGTTGGAATTCTATAGTGTATCTAGTAGTTTGGAAGTAAAAAATCAGTGGTTTATATTAAGAATTTTTTAACGAAACTAAAGGGATATCTGCTAGAAAGTGATAAAGTTGTCATAAAATTTTGTAGAGATTTGGACAGGAAAAATGCAGTAGCAAGATCAAACAAACTGTGCTATATAGTTGGAATCCTATCATGCATCTTTTATCGTAGAGATAAAAACTTTACGACGAAAAGTTTATCTAGCAATATAAGAATGATTTTTTTGGATTTTTAGATAAGGATAACTAAATTACAGTGGCAGTAAGGTAGGAAATCAGAACCTGTTGTAATTCATAGTGAGATCAAAGAATGATCCGTGGTAGTAGAGATGACGGCGGAATTCAGCGATGATCTTTTAAGCAATTATGGGAATTGCTTTGGGCGGCTATGGAGGGCTGATGGATGGCTATGGAAGGGCATTAAGATACCGAGAACGCTGCTCTAATATCAAGTGATAGAACCCTAGTAGATTCTAAGCTTGGGGTTGATCTCTTTAAGGGATCGACCTCCTTGGAACTCTATAGGGGTACCTTCCTCCAAGTTGTTGCTCAAAGGCTGCTAATAAGATTCATCTATTGTCTATCAAAAGAGGATGAATACATGACTATTTATAGAGCTTCTAAACCCCAACTCCTAATAGGACTCTAACTTCTAACCAACTCCTAATAAGACTCATACTCTAAGAAGCAACCTCCCAACTAACCCTAACCCTAGCCGGCCTCTTCACCTCTTTAATAGGGGTCGGCTAGGTAGGTTTTTCATGAATGCCCCTTTCAATGAAACTCAATTAGGACTCTCCTAGCTAGAGTCCTAATATATTAGTCCTCCTATGTTCAATGGGATGGACTATACTTATTGAAAAACTCGATTGAAAGTTGTCTTGCTTTCTTTGAAATTTGATTTATTGAATATCATTGAAAATGATTTTCAATAATCTTATAATCCAATGAACGAATGGAATGATTTGGAGAAGAAAATGTTTTCATTAAATGTGAAAGCTATGAATGCTTTATTTTGTGCCTTAGACAAGTTAGGATCAAGAGCCGCACAAAGAGGGGGGGGTTGAATTAGTGCAGCGGAAAATTCTTCGATTTTCGTATAAAATATTTTGTATGTTTGATGATAACCGAATCGAAAGATAGCAACTTGAAACGTTTGTGAGCATAAGCAAGATGAGGAGGAGAAGCAGTTTGCTATGAAATGATTTCAGTTAAAGTAAATTGCACTTATAAAAAGAAAACTAGAATTTAGAGTTGTTCGGTCAATGTGACTAAAGTCACTTTCGGATTCCTCCTCCGACGAGGTCATTAGCATCCACTAAAGGCCTTCCTTCAATAGGTGAAGACTGAACACCTCTTCATAGCACTTTCTCCTTTTCCCGGATTTAGGAGATGAACCCTTACAAGTCTCACTCATCTTTCTTGGATGGTTACAAGGCTAAGACATGAAGGAGGAGAACTATAATTTTTATAATATTTTAAAACTCAAGAACTCAAGATTATGCTAATATGTTTTGTGTCCTTTCATGTAGAAAAGGGTAGGGTCTTTATAGGCCCCAATGGCTTAGAAAATGAAGCCAAAAAGTGTCTACTCTTGGATTTCCGGGGTCTTGACGGTACCACCGCCATTATTGGGCGGTACCACCACATGACACCTGACATTGGGTGGTACTACCGCTCAGTTTGGGCGGTACCATCGCTTGACAAAGCTCGGAGACCGAGCTCTAGTGGTACCACCGCCTGATAGGGGCGATACCACCGCTAGTAACAATAACTACCTACGGTACCACCGCCTAGTTTGGGCGGTACCATCACCCAGACCACTTAGGAGACTGGTGCTACTCATAGGTTCCCATCAAGCCAATCACGTGAGTGATGGCACGTGTGACTTGATACAGAATCCTTTTGCTTATTATATTTTGGCATATATCACTTTATAACTATTGAATACGTACAAATATATATTGTGATGTCCTTGGATTTGTGCATTGGGAATTGGATCATGATGAGATCATGATAATGAGATCGATTCACCTTTAAACAAAGATCCTAAATAATCCCTGTCACAAGTTACTCGAGAGGGATATCATGATAACCGAACAGACTGGTGTGTTGTATACCCGTCCATTTGATGGATGCAGCTGGTCTCATAACTGCTCGTGTAAGGACACTAAGGATATAGTACAGGTGCTCATTAGAGAATAAGTTCACTGATTGATCTGCTTACGGAATGCTGGATGGTTGATGATACCTTATTGTCAGACGGCGATTCCGTAGTCCTAGTGGTGTATCTGGTCTTTAGACTTGAGACACCAAGGATGTCCTGTATGAGTGCTCCACTCTTGGATACCAGACTTATAGGTTTGGCTGTCCCAGATCTAGTACAGTTAGTCATTAGAAGCGGTAGCCGACTTTACGAGGGCTATTGAGTGTCGATAGAGGATCATCTACTCTCGACATCATGAGAGGAATATCCTATATATTCTTGCTCAGACAAATCCCTGGCCAGGGTCATTCGGGTTGAGAGAGAAAGAGTTCTCTAGAAGAATCCGATTAGAGCGAGACTAGAGTAGAAACCATATGGGTCTGATAGCACCATGCTCGATATATGGTCTATGGGATATTGATGGATGAGGGACTATAAGCACACGATAACTGAGGACAGACAGGTCCAATGGATTGGATTCCCCTGTATCGTTTGGGGACTATAGCGTAGTGGCCTAATACGTCCGTAGTCGATGAGTCAAGTGAATTATTACAGAGATAATAATTCATAGAGTTAGAAGGAGTTCTAATAGGTATGACTCACGGCCAGCTCGATTTTGGGCCTAGAGGGTCACACACATATGGTAGGCATTGCGATGAGTGGAGGTTCGGATATGAGATGTCCGACGGAGCCCTTGTCTTTTTGGATGTAGATCCAATACCCACTAGGGGAGGACCTATTAGGGTTTGACAGGGGACCTCTATAAATAGGAGGGATTCAGAGCCTCATAGGCTAGAGCCTTTGCTTGCCTCTCCTATTCTCCTCCCCCTTCTCCACCTCAGAGCAGGCCTGGAGTTTTGAGGAGCGTCGTCGCAGCCCTGCTATATGGATCACCGCTAGAGAGGAGAACGCTCGACCTTCTTCACCCTCTCCTAAAGATCTACAAGGAAACAGGGATATACAATCTCCCTAGGTAACACAATCTACTCTATCCGTAGTTTTAAGTTTCGCGGGTTTTGCGCACCAATCTTCGCACGACGATGAACATATCTTTGGGAATCAGATATTTTGTTTTCTTGTTCTTCCACTATGCATGTGATGTCGCCCCCAAGATTTCCCAACAGTGGTATCAGAGCCAGGTTATTCGTGCGAATGATTGATTTTGAACTGCGTGTGTTGTGTTTTTGCTACCCTCGATCTACGTGCGTGCAGCGTAGCCGAAGGCAGGCAGCACAGGGGCTGCGCCTACAGTAGCTGGCCGGCATCCTGCTTGCAGTCGGTGGGGCTGGTAGCCCGCGGGTGTCCCACTAGCGGTCGTTGCCGCACGGCGCCGGTAGGTAGAGCTACATGAAAGGCGGCCACTTGTGTGCGGGCACTGGGCCCACGTGCAAGGGTGATGCCTGCGGGTGCTGGACTCACAGGTAGAGGCACCACGGGGTGAGGCGCCAGCGGCCGTAGCACCCGCGAGCTGAGGCGCCACAGGGCAACGACGCTTGCGACCGCTGCTCCTACGGGCAAAACCCCCCGTAGGGGTGGCCGCCCGGTGGGGCACTGCACCCGCGAGCATAGTGCTCGTGGGGGCAACGCCACCCGCAGGGGCGCCAACCCACGATGGCGCCCACCTACAGGGGAGGCACCCCCGGCCCGCCGCCAGCAGGGTGGCGGCAACGGCAGCAGCAAAGGGGAGTAGGGCATTAGGGTTTTTTGGGCAAAAGATAATTTTTCCCCTCGAAATTAGAGAAATTCCAATTTCTGTCTCTTGTCTAAATTATAAAAATACCCTTATGAATTCAAAAATTCCCTATATGTCCCTGATTTCATAAAATACTAATTAATTAAAAGGTTTAGTTGATTATTATTTTTATCATTATCTAGTAGTCCTACATGATGATGATTAATTATACATGTGATGTATAATATATGGACGGATGATCATGGACCGTATGATATGTGTACTTGTGATTATTATTATTGGGGTTTGCGAGCCTCCATTATATTTCTCGTTTATTGTCCGGCTTGCGTGTCTATGATTAAGTTGTAATCACATGAGGAGGCGCAGCGGGAGCATGGATGCGATAGCGGGACCCACGAGACGGACGATCGCGATGCATGAAGATGCATCAAGATGTCAACGGAACCGACGAGGACGAGATGGACGATCACAGGGCATGGAGATGCACCTTTGCACACATAGATCTTGATGTGAGTGATTAGGCCTACTGGCTCGGGCCTAATCACATTAGGTTATGGTCCTTGATCATCTGGTATGATTGCTTATACACATACTAAATATGTATATATATTTGCATGCGATGTAGATATATATTAAATATGTATATGTATGACATGTCATATTCGGAGACCAAATCATAGAAGCATCTCTCTCGATAATATTAAGTAGGTAAACGTGAGGCAATTAGATTGACCCACGTGGCCTTCCATCGTTATAAGTAGGAACCGATTCCCGGTGTAGGTTGAGTTGGTCGAGTCCCTCGAGACTCACCTATATCACGATTCGTTATCTTGCTTATGACATAGAGATATCATCGGTGACCTGAGGACATGGTATGTTTGGTCGAATCCCTCGAGAGTATATCATCAAATCAGACTTATCTTATAATGAAGGTGTTGACTTAATTGAGCATCATGGTTGGTCAAGTCGCTCGAGGCCATGGTGATTTGGAGGCCGAATAGAACGAGAATCACAAGGAGTTGTGATCGGCAAGAGTTGCCTACCTTTTAGGCTTAGTGTGATTGGTCGAGTCCCTCGAGATTACACTAAGATGCTGATTGGATCTTGAGCCCCACTAGAAGTCTGTCGGAGACTTCTGTTTCACGTGCTAAGGGTGTCGCGTGACTCGTTAGTAAAATAGTGGGAGCATATTAAGATAGAAGTCCATATTTTGATAGTTTATTTCTTACAAAATCTGTATGTTATTCATTTCTACTGTATCTTTATTTTTAGAAAATGTCGCTTTCAAATCCCTTACATGGCATACTCGATGTCAACTGCCTCACTGGTCCAAATTATATGGATTAGCTCCGTAACTTGAGAATTGTTTTCACGGTAGAGAAAAATGTTTACGTCCTTGATACAGTGATGCCTACGCCCAAAGAAGGGGCAAGTGAGGATGAGATCGCTCGCTACGTGAAGTACATTGATGACTCCACTCTTACTCAGTGTTATATGTTGGGCTCTATGACTCCTGAGTTACAGAGACAACATAAAAAGATGGATGCCATATCCATTCTCCTGCATGTTCGTAAATTGTTTGAGGAACAGGGAAGGACTCAACGATATGAGATATCCAATAGCCTCTTCCACGCTAGGATGATCGAGGGGACACCGGTTCAGAACCATGTTCGAAAGATGATTGAGTGGATAGAGAAACTCATTGGTCTAGGAATGGTCCTAGAGGATAACTTGTGTGTAGACATTGTGCTTTAGTCCCTACCAGATTCCTTTTCACAGTTCATAATGAATTTTAATATGAACAAGCTTAAGGTGACTCTCCCAGAGCTCCTCAATATGTTGAGGGAGGTAAAGAGTATTATTAAGAAAGAGAAGCCAGTTCTCTAAACTGGTAAGACCAAAAAGAAAAGGAAAGCAAAAAGGTCCCTTAAGAAGGGAAAGGGCAAGAGCAGACTAGGTAAAGCAAAGGTTGCTAAGAAAGACCCAGCAAAGGACAAAGGCCAGTGCTTCCACTATGGTAAAGATGGGCATTGGAAGAGGAACTACAAAGAGTATCTTGCAGAAAGGGCGAAATAGAAGCTTGGAGAAGCTTCAGGTACATTCATGATCAATCTCCAATTGTTAGATTTTTGTGATAGTGCATTGGTATTAGATACCATTATTGCTTATCACATCTACAATTTATTGTCAATTCTAACAAAGCCGAGGGGAGATTGGAGAGAGGAATATTGCATAAAGGTTTGTGTATGGTAGACACTACTCCACATATCATAAATGTAAGTGTCTAAGAGGAAACGAGATGAGGTGAACAGTGCATACCTATGGCATTGTGATAAGACCCTAAAGTCTTATTGTAGGCTCTGATACCAAATGATAAGACCCTTTTATCTTATCATCGAAGAAAGGAGAGAAATGGGGATGATAATGATCGCTTCGAGGGGATCAGCCTCCTTGATCGCTTCAAGGGGATCGACCCTCCTTGATCGCTTCGAGGGGATCGGCCCTACTTGATCGCTTCGTGGGGATCGGCCTCCTAGAGTTTGTCTAAAGACAGAATAGTATTTTTCATAGATTATTGAAAAGAAGCAGTTACATCCATATTTATAGAGTTTCACCCAGAGTCTATCAGGACTTGAACTCTAATAATAAATAAATATTAAATAAATCTCTACTTGACTCTAACTGAACCAAATCGACTCAATAAACAACTGGACTAAACAGACTCAATAAACATTATTCAAAAGCTCTGAAAAAGGTTCCTAACAGTTCCTCCCTCTTCAAATCAGCCTTGTCCTTAAGGCTGAGCAGCATCAATCTCAGGGAACTTGTCTTTTAGCACTTTAGTCACAGGCTATCTGCAACGCATCACAACCCGTTGATGAAGTAAGTATAGTCTCCACTTGTTGACAGTGTAAGCAATAGGTCGATCTTTCAGTGTAGTAATCGTTGTAAGAAATTCCTGGCCTTTGCTATCATAAGTTAAAATCCATCCATCAGTGTCGAATATATTACAGCCTTCAATGTGGTGGGCTAATTGGGCTGCAACTTTCCTATTCAAAATAGTTTCTGGGTTAGTGTAGCCAACCAATGCTTGTACTGTATGTGTGATGGCTTCAATATCTTCATCGGTTTTCATACCTTTATGATCGGAGTCCAACTCTTTTACTTCCGGTTCCTCTCTAATTGGCTCAATCATCAGAAGTTGCCCTTGTTTACATCGGTGCTCCATACTCTAATTTTCATCACAGTACAAATCCCTTGCTGATCTTTTCTTGCCAATTTTTTTCTCATGTAGATTTGCAAATGAGATCGCAACTATCATAGTGCGGGGTTGACGAGCCTTAACTTCACACCAGATCTCTGGAATAAGCCCTTCAATAAATGTATCCAGAAGTTGTCGGTTTGACCAATCTCTAGCTTGATTTGATAATTTTTCAAACCTACTTTGATATTCTAACACCGCAGAAGTCTGACAAATTTTGGCAAGCTGACAATCAACATTCTCATATTCGGATGGGCCGAAGCAAACAAGAAGTCCTCTTTTGAACTGCTCCCACGAAGGAACTCCGTGGAAAGTTTCATACCAATTGTACCACTGGAGTGCATCTCCCTCGAGCTGGATTGATGCCACTTCTACCTTGGATTCTTCTGGGGTTCTGTGAAAACGGAAAAAATTTTCTGCCTCAGAGATCCAATTGGTTGGATCTCCATCTTTCCATCTCGGAAATTCCATCTTCATGTGTGAGTAATTTGTATCACGATCTTGGGGCCCTTTTCCTGTATTTTCAGATCTGTGCAATATAAAACTTGAGCTCCCACCTTATTGAAATTTACTAAGGCTCCCCAGTAAGTCCTTTTTGAAATCATTAAGTACTTCTTGTAACCGGTTCTCAATTCTGATTTCCAATGCTTCCATTTGTGCTTTCACCAAGTTATCAGTGGCCATTGCATAAGACTGCAAATCTGTAATCTCAACTCTTGTTTTTGGTGTCGGTCAAGGGCATCAATATTGTCGATGCGAAGTTGCCGAGGAGGTAGACGCCAAGGACAGTGCTGCGGTCGCTGCGTTGAAGGAAGAGTAGCTGCCTTATTTCTATTGCTACGTGGGGTGAGAGCGCAGGGATTGGAAGGCGACTGCGTTGATGTGGCTGTAGTTGCTGCGACCCAAGGGGCAATCATCGAGCAACAGGGTTGAGGCTGTGGTGATGGCAGCCTGTGGTTGTGGCAGAATATGCTAAGCAAGGGGGAGGCGGCGTTGATGCGGCCGAGGTTGAGAAGAGGAATCGATGTTGTGTGCCCTGCTGGGGTTGAGGCAAGGCAGAATACTTGCTGCGGTTGCTGCATTCGCTGTTGGAGGGCGGCTGCTGCAGAATGAGGGGTTGGTCATTGGCCGGGAGCGACGACGGTGGTTACAATCGGTGGCTATGGTAGTAGAGGGTGCCACTGTTTTTGTTGCTTCGTGGTGGTTGCTACGTACTCTGTTTTTGTCGCACCACCGAAAGAGTTGGCGGGAAGGATCACGATCGGTTGAGGAGAAGGCTACGGCTGGGTGGCTGGCAGTAGTAGTGGTCGCTGGCCGGAGCGCAGCGTTGGCGGTAGAGAAAAAGGCAGCAAGCGTCGTCGCTGGCCGGGAAGTTGCGATGCTGGAGATAGGAAACAGGGTGCTCTGTTTCTATCGCACCATAGCCGAAGCCGCTGGCGATGCTGGCAACGGCGGTGCGGCGTGATCATGCGGCCGAGAAGCAGCGACAGCGGTGGAGAAGGAGGAGTCGGCGGTGTCACGGTTGGGAACAAGGGCAACCGGTGAGTTGCCCTGTTTCTAGCACTACGGATGCAGAGCAAGGAGGATCGGCTGCTGGGAGGTGTGTGGCGGTTGTCGCACGGTGGCCCGCAGCGGTGATGGGTCGGCTAGGCAGCGACGGCGCTGGAGGGGAAGAGCAGTGCTGGAGGCGGCGCGGCTGGTGGAGGCACGGCTGCGATCGACGAGGGGCTGTGACAACAGAGGAACTCTGTTTCTGCAACCGTTGCAATGAGGGGCTGCGGCAATAGGCGGCTGCGGCTGCGACCCAAGGGGGGGGGCACGGCTAGGGTTGTGGTGGTGAGGTAGTGGTGGTGGCGTGGCTGGGAGCAGCATCACCAACGATCGTCGAGGAGGAGAGTCGAGCGGCTGCGCTGCGACGCAAGGGGAGGCGGGCGGCGACAGTAGGGTTGGGATGGACGCTGGCAGCGTCATCTCCTGGTCGGGGAACAGCGGCGGTGGTGGTCGTCGGTCGGGAAGCAGGGCGATGGTGGGCGCTGGCCGGAGAGCAGCAACAGCGGGTGGGCTGGCCGGAAGCAGGGGACGCAGGGGTGGCTGCGGCTTCTACTTCCTCTCGTGCTTCTTCTTCTTTTTTTTTTTTTGAACGAGATGGGGCAGCGAGGAGGTCGAGCGGTGGTCGAAGGTCGCTAGCGGGGGAAACAGTGACAACGGTGAAGAAAGAGTTGCCATGTAGTGGTGGTGGGGAAGAAGGGAAGCAATGCTGCAGTGGGTTGCGCCAAGGATCGTTGCTCTGATACCAAATGATAAGACCTGGATCGTTGCTCTGATACCAAATGATAAGACCCTAAAGTCTTATCGTAGGCTCTGATACCAAATGATAAGACCCTAAAGTCTTATCATCGAAGAAAGGAGAAAAATGGGGATGATAATGATCACTTCGAGGGGATCGGCCTCCTTGATTGCTTCGAGGGGATCGACCCTCCTTGATCGCTTCGCGGGGATTGGCCCTCCTTGATCACTTCGAGGGGATCGGCCTCCTAGAGTTTGTCTAAAAACAAAATAGTATTTTTCATAGATTATTGAAAAGAAGCAGTTACATCCCTATTTATAGAGTTTCACCCAAAGTCTATCAGGACTTGAACTCTAATAATAAATAAATATTAAATAAACCTCTACTTGACTCTAATTGAACCAAACCGACTCAATAAACAACTGGACTAAACATACTCAATAAACATTATTCAAAAGCTCTGAAAAAGGTTCCTAACACATTGTAGGCTAGGTCACATCTATAAGGGAATGATTCAAAAGTTACTAAATGATAGATATCTAGATCCATTCGACTATGTGTCATATGCAACTTGCGAGCCTTGCCTTCGTGGAAAACTGATCAACTCTCCATTTAGTGGAACTGGAGAGAGAGCCACTGAGCTGTTGGAACTCATACATAGTGATGTATGTGGACCCATGTTAACTCTTGCCATTGGTAGTTACTCCTACTTCATTACCTTTACTGATGATTTCTCAAGGTATGGATATGTGTACTTAATGAAGTACAAGTCCGAGGCTTTTGAGAAATTCAGAGAATATAAGAATGAGGTGGAGAACCAGACTAGAAAGAATATCAAAACTCTTCGATCAGATCGAGGAGGTGAGTACTTAAGTACAAAGTTTACTTAGTTCCTCAAGGACCATGGGATATTATCCCAATGGACACCTCCTTATACACCTCAGCTCAATGGTGTCTCTGGAAGGAGGAATCATATGCTATTATATATGGTACGGTCCATGATGAGTTTTGCTGACCTACCCATCTTATTCTAGGGATATACCCTAGAGACCATAGCTTACCTTCTGAACAGAGTTCCAACTAAGTCGCTAGTGACTACACCATATGAGATATGGAAAGGGAAGAAGCCTGATCTTAAGGTTGTTAAGATTTGGGGCTGCCCTGCCCACGTTAAAAGACATAACCCCGATAAGTTAGAATCAAGGAAAGAGCGATGCAAATTTGTGGGATACCCCAAGGAAACTTGTGGATATTATTTCTATCATCTCGAGGACCAAAGGGTCTTTGTAGCTAAGAGAGCAGTGTTCCTTGAGAAGGAACACATTTTTGGCGGAGATAGTGGGAGAATGATAGAGTTAAGCGAGGTTGGAGAACCAAGCTCAAGCACCACTCTACAGCCCGAGTCTGTTTAGGTACCTAATATACAAGTTTCAACTGTACATAGGTTTGATAGAGTATCACATCCTCTTGAGAGATATGTGGGACATATTAGAGGAGAGGATGTTGAGGATATTAATCCTCAGACCTACGAGGAGGCTATTATGAGTATAGACTCCGGAAAGTGGCAAGAAGCCATGAATTCTAAGATGGATTTTATATACTCCAACAAAGTTTGGAACATAGTTGATACACCCGAAGATATTGTACCCATCGGTTACAAGTAGATCTTTAAGAAAAAGATCAGAGTAGATGGAAAGGTAGTGACCTATAAAGCAAGGCTAGCGGCTAAGAGGTATCGTCAAAGGCAAGGTGTTGACTATGACAAAACCTTCTCTCCCGTAGCAATGCTAAAATCCATCAGAATTCTATTGGCTATGGCAGCACACTATGATTATAAGATCTGACAGATGGATGTGAAAATCGCATTCCTCAATGGGAACCTCGAGGAGGAGGTGTATATGATGCAACCTGAGAGATTCGTGTCCAAGAACTGCCCATATAAGGTGTGTAGGTTGCTTAGATCCATTTATGGACTAAAGCAAGCTTCCCGAAGTTGGAACATAAGATTTGATGAGGCAATCAGATCTTATGACTTCATTAAGAATGAAGATGAGCCTTGTGTGTACAGGAAGGTAAGTGGGAGTGCTATCACCTTTTTGGTGTTATATGTGGATGACATCCTGATCATTGGGAATGACGTAGGAATGCTACCCATAGTAAAGGCTTAGTTATCTAGACACTTCTCTATGAAGGACTTAGGGGAAGCATCCTATATCTTGGGGATTCGAATTTATAGAGACAGATCCAAAAGGATGCTTGGCTTGTCCCAGTCCAGGTACATAGAAACCATTGTCAAAAGGTTTGGCATAAAAAATTCCAAGAGAGGACTCATACCGATGAGACATGGGATATCGCTTTCTACGAGTATGTCCCCAAAGACTCCAAAAGAAAGGGCGAACATGGATATGATACCTTATGCCTCAGCAATAGGGTATATCATGTATGTCATGCTAAGTACTAGGCCTGATATAACGCATGCTCTGAGTGTCACGAGCAGGTATTAGGCGGATCCAGGCTTGGAGCACTGGAAAGCACTAAAGTGTATCCTTAAGTACTTGAGAAGGACTAAGGATCTTTTACTAGTATATAGAGGTAATAGCCTTAAGGTTAAAGGCTACACAGACTCAAGTTTTCAATCTGATGTCGATGATAGCAAGTCAATTTCAGGGTATGTATACACCTTGAATGGAGGAGAAGTGTGCTAGAAGAGTTCCAAGCAAGATACTACTGTTGACTCGACCACAGTGGCGGAGTACATTGCTGCATTAGATGCAGCAAAGGAGGGAGTCTGGGTGAAGAAGTTCATCACAGAATTAAGAGTCGTGCCGGGTGGCGAGGAGCCGATCTCCTTATATTGCGACAATAATGGGGCGATTGCTCAAGCGAAGGAACCTAGGTCTCATCAGAAATCTAAGCATGATCCAAAGAGGTTCCACCTTATCAGAGAGATCATAACTCGAGGAGATGTAGTAGTGGAAAGAGTTTCATCCGAAGATAACATTGCAGATCCACTAACAAAGCCGTTGTCCCAGATTGTCTTTGAGCGTCATAGGGGTCTGATGGGGATCAGACACATAGGTGATTGGCTTTAGGTCAAGTGCGAGATTGCTAGTCATAGGTGCCCAGCAAGCCAATCACTTGAGTGATGACACATGTGTCTTGATACAGAATCCTTTTTCTTATTATATTTTGGCATATATCACTTTATAACTATTGCATATGTGCATATATATATTGTGATGTCCTTCGATTTGTGCAATGGGAATCGGATCGTGATGAGCTCATGATAATGAGATCGATTCACCTTTAAACACAGATCCTAAATAATCCCGATCACAGGTTACTCAAGAGGGACATCGTGATAACCGGACAGACTGGTGTGTTGTATACCCATCCATATGATGGATGCAGCTAGTCTCATAGCTGCTCGTGTAGGGACACTAGGGATATAGAATAAGTGCTCATTGGAGAGTGAGTTCACTGATTGATCTGCTTACGGAATGCTGAATAGTTGATGATGCCTTATTATCAGACAGCGATTCCGTATTCCTAGTGGTGTATCTGGTCCTTAGACTTGAGACACCAAGAATGTCCTATATGAGTGCTCCACTCTTTGATACCAGACTTATAGGTTTGGCTGTCCCAGATCTAGTACAGCTAGTCATTGGGAGTGGTAGTCGACCTTACGAGGGCTATTGAGTATTGATAGAGGATCATCCACTCTCGACGTCATGAGAGGAATATTCCATATGTTCTTGCTCAGACAAATCCTTGGCTAGGGTTATTTGGGTTGAGAGAGAATCCGATTAGAGCGAGACTCAAGCAGAAACCGTATGGGTCTGACAGGACCATGCTCGATATATGGTCTTTGGGATATTAGATGGATGAGTGACTATAGGTACACGGTAACTAAGGACAGATAGGTCCAATGGATTAGATTCCCCTGTATCATCTCGGGACTACGACGTAGTGGCCTAGTACGTCCGTAGTCGATGAGTTAAGTGAATTATTATAAAGATAATAATTCACTGAGTTAGAAGGAGTTCTGACAGGTATGACTCACGGCCAGCTTGATATTGGGCCTAGAGGGTCACACACATATGGTAGGCATTGCAATGAGTAGAGGTTCGGATATGAGATATTAGACGGAGCCCTTGTCTTATTGGATGCAGATCCAATACCCACTAGGGGAGGACCCATTAGGGTTTGACAGGGGACCTCTATAAATAGGAGGGATTCAGAGCCTCTTAGGCTAGAGCCTTTACTTGTCTCTCCTATTCTCCTCCCCCTTCTCCACCTCAGAGCAGGCCTGGAGTTTCGAGGAGCGTCGTCATAGCCCTGCTGTGTGGATCACCGCTAGAGAGGAGGACGCTTGACCTCGTTCACCCTCTTCTAAAGATCTGCAAGGAAACAGGGATATACGATTTCCCTAGGTAACACAATATACTCTATACCAAGTTTTAAGTTTCGTGGATTTTACGCACCAATCTTCGCACGATGACGAACATCTCTTTGGGAATCAGGGATTTTGTTTTCTTGTTCTTCCACTATGCATGTGATGTCGCCCCCAAAGATTTCCCAACAACTGGGTCTTCTAGGCGGTGCCACCGTCGGCCATGTTTCCAAGGGCTGATTGGGCCGTTCAATCCGGCCCAAATTAGCCCTGTTAAGGGCCCAATTGGCCCCTAATTAAGTTAGTGGGATTACCTCCCAATCCTAACTTAATTTATACTCTAACTATGATAATTAAGATATGATCATAGCTCTTCTTGTTCCGATGCGTCAATTATGATAGAAGATAAGATTTCCCTTTTTCCTAATTTGTATAAATAGGAGAGGGAACATGTTAATGTATTGAAGTTGAAGCATTTTCATTTCTTCAATAAAGCTTCTTCTCTTCTTCAATAATTGTTCTTATCTTCTATTATTTTCTTCATGGTATCAGAGCAGTGAGAAAAGCGAAGTTTTGCTCTTGCCTTTGGCCAACGACCAATGTCGTTGAGAAAAGCGAAGCTTCGCCCTTGTCTTCGGCCAGCGACCAACGCCGCTATAGCCACATGCCCTTGTCTTCGGCCAGCGACCAACGTCGCTATAGCCACAATCCTAAGAGCCTCCACGGCCAATCCTCATCTTCCTCACCGCAGTAGCCTTCGCTACCTTCGCTGATCTACCAAAAGATGGTGGACTTAAGAAGAACGAAGGGCGGACTTAAGGAGAACGAAGGGAACGCCTATGCCCTCATAGCAATAGCAATCGCAACAGTAGCAGCGATCTGCCCTTGCTCTACTCACAAAGTCATTTGCTTGTAAACCATTCTTTGCATTGATCCAAGATTGGTATCCTTATCAGGAGCACCATCTTGCGGGGGCATGATAGAAGATAAGATTTCCCTTTTCCCTAATTTGTATAAATAGGAGAGGGAACATGTTAATGTATTGAAGTTAAAGCATTTTCATTTCTTCAATAAAGCTTCTTCTCTTCTTCAATAATTGTTCTTATCTTCTATTATTTTCTTCAAATTACTCTTCCAGCGAGCTTCCGGTGTACTTCCAGCGAACATCCGATGAACTCTCGGCAATGTTCCAGCGGACTCCCAACAAGCTCCTGAACTTTACGATGATCTTCATGACAAGTTCCGACAAGCTTCTTTGGCAAGCTCCTGGACTTCTCGGTTGGTTCTGACAGAACTTCCGACGAACTCTCGAATTCTCTACGTGATCTTGATCTTGACTCCGGCACAACACATGCTTTATATCTTACTGTTATCATAGTTAATCTTGCACACTTTTCTTAACATATAGATTAGATCAAACAAATTACAATTGACTTCATCATCAAAATTCGAGATTCAACAATCTCCCCTTTTTTGATGATGATAATCAATTGATGACGGATTTAACCTTAACTCCCCCTATCTATATGCCATACTTGAGAAAAAATACTTTTGAATTCAAAGCCTTTGAATTCAAGTATCAAACTAATAAGTTAGATTCATTTAAACTTATTAACATGCACATCATGATTACTATCATGATTTAACATTCTAAAAAAGATGTCAAGGCATGACATCCATTTTCAAGTATGATATTTCAAATATGAAAATGACAAAGATAGTAATTCATCATTCTATGGCAAGATATCAATCATAAAATAGCAAGTTAAGCTCTATATATCTTATCATAATGAAGAAAATTTATCAAGCAAACATTTCAAGTATATATGATGAAATACATTGCATACATTTCTCTCCCTTTGTCATCAACAAAAAGGAGAACGATTCAACAATGCAAGTGTGGTAAAAATTCATGCCACATTTCAATTTGTAAAACTTCATACCAATTATATTTCAAGCATTCATGGTATCATTCAAAAGTTCTCAATATTTAAAAGTTAAAGAAATACCTTCTATCAACTTCTCCCCTTTTTTCATCAAAACTATGCATGAAGAAGGAAAGAAGGAGGAAATCCATTAAGAACCATTTTTATGAAATGATTTAAATCAAGTCAAAAATGATAAAAGAGTTTCATTAAATCATGCTTCAATTTTCATAAGGATCAAGATATTCATGTGAATTCAAATACTCACTCTTGCAAGTGTTCATCTAAAAAAAAAATCATAAAAATTCTTCCTTCATTAAGAAAGAATCCATGTGAAAGAATTATCATATGAAAGATAAAAGAAATTCTATTAAAAGAAATTCCATGAATGATCACATCAAATCCATTTCTTATTAAAAATTCACAAGAGATAAACCGTGAGAGATGCATTTGTCAATTAATTCCATGTATCAAAAATCTTTAAGCAATGGAGCAAGGGTATGAAGTGAACTTGATATGGCATAAACTCATGAAAGCTCCATTCAAGGAATAAATTAAGTGAAAGATAATCCGGAAAAGATATACATTAAATTCATGCATTCGGACAAATTAATATTCGTAATTCTCTTCTAATAAAATCAAATTATTCTTCACTTAAAAGGCTTTGTAAAAATATCGACTAATTGATATTTTGTATCAATAAACTCTAGGATTACATCATAATTATTAACATGATCTCATATAAAGTGATGTCTAATATCAATATGTTTAGTTCTAAAGTATTGAATGATATTTTTTGTTAAACATATTACACTTGTGTTATCATATTTTATGAGAATGTTTTTAAGATGAATCTTATAATCCTCTAAAGAGTTTTTCATCCACACAACTTATGCATAGCATGCGCGAGCTACAATGTACTCAGCTTCGGTTGTAGATAGTGTAACCAAGTTTTGTTTCTTGGATGACCAAGAAACAAGTGTGTGTCCTAAAAATTGACATGTTCCAGATGTGTTTTTTTTATCTAATCTACATTTAGCAAAATTTGCATCAGCATATGCAATTAGTTTAAAGTTCTCGGATTTTGAATACCAAAATCCTAGATTAGTGGAACCTTTAACGTATCTAAGAATTCTCTTAACTGCTTTAAGATGAGATATCTTAGGATTAGATTGAAACCTAGCATAAAGACCTACACTAAATATGATATCCGGTCTAGTTGCGATGAGGTATAGTAAACTTCCTATCATACCCCTATAAGCTTTTTGATCAAAGTTTTCTCCACTTTCTTCAATGTCTAACTTAGTGGAGGTACTCATGTGAGTATTGATAGCTTTTGAGCTATCCATATTAAACCTTTTTAGCAAATCTAAAGCGTATTTTGTTTGACTAAGAAAGGTGCCATTACTTAGTTGTTTGATTTGTAAGCATAAAAAGAAAGTTAATTCTCCCATTAAACTTATTTCAAATTCAAGACTCATACTTTTTGCAAATGATTCACAAAGAGATTCATTCGTGGAATCGAAAATAATATCAATATAAATTTGAATAATAAGAAAATTAAATTCAAAATTTTTGATAAACAATGTAGTATTGACCTTATCTTTAGAGAAATTATTAAACCATAGAGTGTTTTAGTCAATTTAAACACATGATCAGGGAGAATATCATTCTCAAATCCGGGAGGTTGTTCAACATAAATTTCTTCAGAAATAAAGCCATTAAAAAAGTACTTTTAACATCCATTTGAAACAATATAAAATTATTACTACTTGCATAGACAAGGAGCATCCTTATAGCTTCTAATCGAGCCACAAGAGCAAAGGTCTCTTCATAATCGATACCTTCTTCTTGGTTGAAACTTTTGGCCACTAATCTAGCCTTGTTTTGAACCATGATACCAAATTCATCTTGCTTATTTCTAAAGACCCATTTAGTACCAATAACTAAATGGTCATTTGGTCTAGGAACAAGTTTCCATACCTCATTTCTCTTAAATTGATCTAACTCTTCTTGCAGTGCAATGACCCATGTATCATCTTTCATGGCCTCATCAATGCATTTAGGTTCAATTTGGGAGTGAAAAACGGCATTGGCATAAAACTTTTTAAGAGAAGAATGAGTTTGAACCCCTTTCGATATTTCTCCTATAATTAGCTTCTTAGGATGAGCATCTATATACTTACATTCCTTCGGTAAAGAAGGTTCAGTAGAAGATGCATCCAAATTGCTATTTGGAGAAGGGGTTTCATTTAAATTCAAAACGTTAAAATCAATATCATCATCAAGTTTATTTTTCTTAACTTCAAAAATTTCATTAAAAATACCATAAATGAATTCTTCTATAATGAAAGTTCTTTTGTTAAAGATACGAAATGCTTAGAAACAAAGGAATAGCTAAGAAAAATTTCTTCATCAGATTTTGCATCAAATTTACCTAAGGCATCTTTTTCATTCAAAATAAAACATTTACATCCGAAAACTTTAAAGTATGAAACGTTGGGTTTTTTTTTGTTCTACAACTCATAAGGAGTCTTGGAAAGTAGTGGTCTTACTAGAACCCTATTCATGAAATAGCATGTTATATTTATGGCTTCGGCCCAAAAATATTTGGGTAGGCGATGTTCGTTTAATATAGTTCTTGCCATTTCTTGTAAGTTTCTATTCTTTCTTTCTACTACTCCATTTTTTTGAGGATTTCTTGGAGTAGAGAAGTTGTGGTTGTATCCATTAGATTCATAAAATTCTTGAAAATCATGATTTTGAAATTCACTACTATGATTACTTCGAATTAACGAAATCATAAAACCCTTTTCATTTTGAAGAAGTTTATAGAACGTAGAGAAATACCTAAAGCATTCACTTTTGTGTGCCAAAAAATAAGTCCATGTGTATCTACTATAACCATCTATGATAACAAATGCATATTTGCTACCTCTTAGGCTTGTTGTAGTAATTGATCCGAACAAGTCCATATGGATCAATTGCAAAGGTCTAGAGGTGCTTATTTGGTTCTTAGGTTTGAAGCTACATTTTATTTATTTTCCAAATTGACATGTATCACACACATTATCTTTGACAAACTTGATATAAGGAATTCCTCTTACAAGTTCTTTAGATGAAATTTGAGAGATTAGTTTCATACTAGCATAACCTAATCTCTTATGCCAAAGCAAAGCATCATCATTCAAAATCGAAAAATACGTTTCATTATAAAGATCATTAATCTCGATAGTGTATACATTATTTTGTTTTAGGGCAATCATAGATATGTTTTTGTATGATTTTTCAATAATATAAACATTAGATTCAAATTTAACGATATATCCTTTATCACATAAATGACTAATACTAAAAAGGTTATGCTTTAAACCATCAACTAACAATACATCTTCAATAAGAAGGTTGGATTTGTTACGTATGGTTCCTTTGCCAATGATTTTACCATTGTTGTTGTCTCCGAAGGTGACATATCCTTCGTCTAGGCTGGTGAGCTTAGAGAAATGAGATGGATCTCTGATCATATGCCTTGAGCATCCACTATCAAGATACCATCTCTTGCTCCTAGCTTGCGATGATACATTTTTCTACAAAAAGAGACGATTTTTGGGTACCCATTTGACCTTGGGTGCCTTAAAAATCGATTTACATAGCTTATCATGTTGCATTGAGTCACTTGAGACTCTTTTAGGAACCCAAATCAATCTAAGTGGACAACATTTCTTGAATGGACAATGATAAGCTACATGCTCAAATTTGTAACAAAAGTTACATTTGTTTCAGGGTAAGACAGCAAGCCTTTAACAAAGGTGGTTGGATTTTGGTGAGAGCTACTCACGAATCCAATTCCGCCTTTTCTATGAATGTGACCCTTGTTGGCAAGGATCATGTTCAAGGAATTGCTACCAACCTCAAATATTTTTAAGGTTTCCTTGAGTAGCAAGTTGTCCTTTCTAAGTGTTTCTAGTTCATCACATTTCGTACATAAAGCTAAACTATCATTATGCTCAACTTTTAAACTATCAAAATCATTAACAAGAGAAGCATGCTCCTTTTTTAACAATTTATATTTTCTACTAATTAATTTAAATTCATCAAATAAATCATGAAAAGCATTTAATAATTCATCAAAGAATAAATTTGCATCAAATGAGCTTGTTACCTCATCTCCAATGGCCATTAGTGCATAGTGAGTAACTTGCTCGGTGATGGTACGCTCATCTTCATCGGATGCACTTGAGTCATCCTAGGTAGCTTTAAGAGCCTTCTTCTTTGGTTGCTTCCTCTTTGCTTGGGGACATTCACTCTTGCAGTGTCCTGGCTTCTTGCATTCATAACATATCACTTGTTCTTTCTTAGGTTCAAATTTATTTTTAGTATCATTTTTAAATTTATTTCCTTTTATGAATCTTTGAACTTCTTTGTTAAGAGTTCCAAGTCATTATCAAAGTCCTAATCATTTGAGTTTTCTTTCAAGTAGTCTTCTTGTGTTCTCAGTGCTATGTCCTTTCTGTTCTTTGAAGGGTGTCCTCAAGCTCTTCATTAGCTTTATATGTCATTTCATAGGTCATTAGTGACCCAATTAGTTCTTCAAGAGGAAAATTATTTAGATCTTTGGCCTCTTGAATAGTCGTTACTTTAGGATCCCAACTATTTAGAAGGGATCTTAAAATTTATTAACGAGTTCAAAATCTGAGAAACCTTTACCAAGTCCTTTTTAGACCATTGACGACATCCATAAATCGGGTGTACATGTCTCCAATGGTCTCACTCAGTTTCATTCGAAACAACCCATAAGAATGCACTAAAAGATTAATTTTTTACTCCTTCACTTTACTAGTGCCTTCATGAGTCACTTCGAGTGTATGCCAAATGTCAAAAGTCATTTCACAAACCGATACTCGATTAAACTTGTTTTTATCTAATGCATAAAATAAGGCATTCATAGCCTTTGCGTTTAAAGTGAAAGTCTTCTTCTCTAATTTATTCTAATCGTTCATCGGAAGAGAAGACTTTTAAAAGTCATTTTCTATAATATTCCATAATTTGAAATTCATTGAAATTAGGAAGATTCTCATTCTTGTCTTCCAATATGTGTAATTCGTCCCATTGAACATGAGCGGATATGTAATTGAATTGCCCTCTAGGTTGCTGGCAAATACCATCTCTCTTGGGTTTAAAACCAAATGAGAGTGAACCTTGCTTTGATAACAATTGTTAGGATCAAGAGTGGCACTAAGAGGGGGGGTGAATTAGTGCAGTGGAAAATTCTTCGATTTTCATATAAAATATTTCGTACGTTCGATGAAAACCGAATTGGAAGATAGCAACTTGAAACATATGAGAGCATAAGTAAGATAAGGAGGAGAAGCAATTTGCTATGAAATTATTTGCAGTTAAAGTAAATTGCACTTATGAAAAGCAAACCAGAATTTAGAATGGTTTGGTCAACATGACCTACATCCACTTTCAGATTCTTCCTCTGACGTGGTCACTGGTGTCCACTAAAGGTCTTCCTTCAATAGGTGAAGACCGAACACCTCTTTACAGCACTTTCTCCCTTTCTTGGGTTTAGGAGATGAACCCTTATAAGTCTCACTCCTCTTTCTTGGATGGTTATAAGGCTAAGAGATGAACGAGGAGAACTCTAGCTTTTACAACACTTTAAGACTCAAGAACTCAAGATTATGCCAATATGTTTCATGCCCTTTCAGGTATAAAAGGGTGGGGCTTTTATAGGCCCCAATGGCTTCAAAAATGGAGCCAAAAAGTGTCTAATCCTGGATTTTTGAAGGTCCTGGCGGTACCACTGCCACTATTGGCCGGTAACCACCACCTAACACCTGACATTGGGCGGTACTATCACTCAATCTGGGTGGTACCACCACTAGTAGCAATAACTATCGGTGGTACCACCACCTAATTTGTTAGGATCATGAGCGTACTAAGAGAGGGGGGTGAATTAGTGCAGCGGAAAACTTTCACGATTTCAAAAACCTTATTTTGATTAAATCCAATTCAACTCAATTCGTTTCGGAAGGAATTTGAGCTTGAAGTCTAAAGTGAAAATGTAAGAGAAGACTAAGGTGATTTGCAGTAGTGTAAATCACAAAAACATAGATTTTGTAAAGTCTTCGTAGAAAGCCGATCTCGTAAGATGTTTTACGTCAAAGCGAATGTAGACGTATTTAAAGCATAGTAAGGAGGAGAGGCAGTTTGCTATAAAGGAAAGATGCTCAATGTAAATACAAACCAAGATTTTAGAGTGGTTCGGTCAATCTGACCTACATTTACTATCGACTTCCTCCTCTGACGAGGACACTAGCATCCACTAGAGGCCTTCCTTCAATAGGCAAAGGCTAACCACCCTTTTATAGCTTTTCTCCTTTTGATGGGCTTAGGAGACAACCCTTACAGGTTTCACTTCTCTCTTGAATGATCTCAAAACTTAGAAGAAAGGAGGAGAACTCTAGCTTTTACAACACTTTAAGGCCTCATATACTCAAGATTAAAGCAAGTTTTTCATTGCTCTTTCATGCAGGAAAGAGTGAGGTATTTATAGACCCCAATGAGTTCAAAATTGGAGCCTAAAAGTGTCCATTCCCAGATTTCTAGGGTCCTGGCGGTACCACCGCCATTGCTAGGAGGTACTACCGCCTGTCATCGGGCATTGGGCGGTACTACCACTCAGTCTGGGCGGTACTACCGCTTGACAACGCTCGAAGACCGAACTCTAGCGATGCCACCGCTTGACAGGGGCGGCACTACCATTGGTAGCAATAATTGCCGACAGTACCACCGCTTGACAGGGGCAGTACAACCACCCAGAAATCCTGGGAGACCGAGTCTCCCAAGCAATGCCACTGTCGGCCCTAGCGGTGCCACCGCCGACTAAGATTTTAGGGGCTGAATTGGCTGTTCCATTTAGCCCAATTTGGGTTTGTTAATGGCCTATTTGGCCCCTGATTAAGTTAGTGAGATCACCTCCCAATCCTAACTTATTCTACACTCTAGCTACGACAATTAAGACATCATTACTGCAATTCATGTTCCGGTGCGTCAATCGCTCTTCTAGCGAGCTTCCAGCAAACTTCCGACGAACATCCGACGAACCCTCGATGATGCTCTGGCGGACTCCTAGCAAGTTCTTAGACTTCGCGATGATCTTCTTAGCGAGTTCCAATGAACTTCTATGGCAAGCTATTGGACTTCTCGGTTGGTTCCCGCAGAACTTCTGACGAACGTTCGGACTTCCGACGAACTTTCGGAATCCCAACGTGATCTTGATCTTGACTTTGGCACAACACCACCTGTTGTATGTCTTACTGCTATCATAGTTATTCCTACACACTTTTCTCAATATATAGATTAGATCAACAAATGACAATTGATTTCATCATAAAAATCGGAGATTCAACAATCTCCCCCTTTTTAATGATGACAATCAATTAATGATGGAGTTAACCTTAACTCCCCCTATTTATATGCCATACTTGAGAAAAGTTACTCTTGAATTCAAGAAACATATTGATAAGTTAAGTTCATTTAAACTTATCAATATACCCATCATGATTCATATCATGATGTAACTTTCTGAAAATGATGTCAAGGCATGACATCCATTTTCAAGTCTTATATTTTAAATATCAAGGATAACAATCATAGCAATTCATTCTATGACAAGATATCAATTTGTAATATTTTAAATTAAGCTCTAGATATCTTATCATGATGCACACATTTCAAGTGTAAAATTACATACATTTATCATCAATTTACCACATATTTCTCCCCCTTTGTCATCAACAAAAAGGAGAACGATTCAACAATATATGTAATTGTGGTAAAAATTCATGTCATTTTTTAAATTGTAAAGAAATTCATACCAATTATTTTTCATGCATTCATGATATCATTCATTAACTTCTTTCCTTTTACTTATCATCAAAACTTTCCATGAAGAAGGAAAGAAGGAAGGTAAAAACCATTGAGAACAAAATTTAAATAAAGTTAAAAATGATAATAGAGTTTCATTTCATTTTTCATTCAAAATGATAAAATCATGCTTCATTTTTCACAAGGACCAAGATATACATGTGAAATTAAATCATCACAAGTGTTTATGTCAAAAAAATCTTCCTTCGTCAAGAAGGAATTCATGTGAAAGAATGATTACATCAAATCCATTTCTCAATAAAAATTCACAAAAGATAAGTCCATGAGAGATGCATTTGTCAATTAATTTCATGTATCAAAAATCATTTAGTGATGGAGCATGGATATGAAATAAATTCGATATGGCTCATGAAAGCTCCATTCAAGAAATATATTAAATTCGGAAGAGAAATACAACAAAATCATACATTCGGACAATGTTTTGTTATAGCTTTTCAATTACAATCATGAAGGTAAACATGTTCATCATCATGAAAATTTTTAGCATCAAGGCACAAAATTTTCAACATTAAAGTAAACATGTTATTGAAGCATACAATCTTATGTAGTATTCGTATCATGAAATTTTCCGCACCGAATCAAGAAAGTCCGAAAACGAAATAAATTCATATATTTGGATAAATCAACATTCCTATTTCTCTTATAATAAAATCAAATTATTCTTCACTTAAAGCCTTGTAAAAATATTGGCCAATTAATGTTTTGTATCAATAAACTCCTAGGATTACATCATGATTAGTGACATGATCTCGTATAAAGTGATGCCTAATGTCAATATGTTTAATTCTAGAGTGTTGAATGAGATTCTTTGTTAGACATATTGCACTTGTGTTATCACATTTAATGGAAATATTTTTAAGATGAATCTTATAATCCTCTAAGGTGTTTTTCATCCACACAACTTGTGCACAGCATACACTAGCTACAATGTACTCAGCTTCGATTGTAGATAGTGCAACCAAGTTTTGTTTCTTGGATGACCAAGAAATAAGTGCAGGTCCCAAAAATTGACATGTTTCTGATGTGCTTTTTCTCCTTAGTCTACATCCAGTAAAATCCGCATCAGCATAAGCAATTAGCTCAAAATTCTCAGATTTTGGATACCATAATCCTAGATTTGTGGTACCTTTAAGATATCTAAGTATCCTCTTAACTGCTTTAAGATGAGATATCTTAGGATTATATTGAAACCTAGAACAAAGACCTACACTAAACATGATATCCAATCTTGTTGCGTTGAGGTATAGTAGACTTCCTATCATACCCCTATAAGCTTTTTGATCAAAGCTTTCTCCACTTTTGTTTGACTAATAAAGATGCCATTACTTAGTTATTTAATTTGTAAGCCCAAAAAGAAGGTTAATTCTCCCTTCAAACTCATTTCAAATTCAAGACTCATACTCTTAGCAAATGATTCACAAAGAGATTCATTCGTGGAACCAAAGATAATATTATCAACATAAATTTGAATAAAAAGAAAATTATTTTAAAATTTTTTTGATAAATAATGTAGTATCAACCTTGCCTTTAGAGAAATTATTTTCAATAAGAAATAAACTAAGTCTCCCACACCAAGCCCTTGGGGCTTGTTTTAAACCATAGAGAGCTTTAGTCAATTTAAATACATGATTAGGGAGACTATTATTCTCAAATCTAGGACGTTGTTCAACATAAACTTCTTTGGAAATAAAGCCATTAAGAAAAGCACTTTTAACATCCATTTGAAATAATTTAAAATTATTATTACTAGCATAGGCAAGGAGCATCCTTATGGATTCTAATCGAGCCACAAGAGCGACGGTTTCTTTGTAATCGATACCTTCTTCTTAGTTGAAACCTTTGGCTACTAATATAGCCTTGTTTCTAACCACGATACCATATTCATCTTGCTTGTTTCTAAAGACCCATTTAGTACTAATAACTAAATAGTTATTTGACCTAGGAACAAGCTTTCATATCTCATTTCTCTTAAATTGATTTAATTCATTTTGCATTGTGATAATCCATGAATCATCTTTCATGGCTTCGCTAATACATTTAGGTATAATTTGGGAGAGAAAAGCGGCATTAACACAAATATTTTTAAGAGAAAACGTGTTTGAACCCTTTTAGATGTATCTCCTATGATTAGCTCTTTAGGATAAGCATCTACATACTTCCAATCCTTGGGTAAGGATGTTTCGGAAGTGGATGCATCCAAGTTGCTAGTTGGAGAAGGGGTTTCATTTAAATTCAAAGTATTAAAATTAACATCATTATCAAAATAATTTTTTTTAATTTCAAAAATATCATTAAAAACAACATGAATGGATTCTTCTATAATTAGAGTTCTTTTATTGAAGATACGAAATGCTTTAGAAATCGAAAAATAGCCAAGAAAAATTCCTTCATCGGATTTAGCATCAAATTTTTCTAAGGCATCTTTTTCATTCAAAATAAAACACTTACGCCTAAAAACTTTAAAATATAAAACATTAGGTTTTTTGTTGTTCCACAACTCAGGAGTTTTGGTGAGTAATGGTCTTACTAGAATTCTATTCATGACATAGCATGTCATGTTTATGGCTTCGGCCCAAAAATATTTGGATAGACTATGTTCATTCAATATGGTTCTTACCATTTCTTGTAAATTTATATTCTTTCTTTCTACTACTCAATTTTGTTAAGGATTTCTTGGAGTAGAGAAGTTATAGTTGTATCCATTGGATTCACAAAATTCTTGAAAATCACGGTTTCGAAATTCACTACAGTGATCACTTCGAATTGACAAAATCATAGAACTCTTTTCATTTTGAACAAGTTTATAAAACTTGGTGAAATATTTAAGGCATTTACTTTTGTGTGTCAAGAAATAAGTCCATATGTATCTACTATAATTATCTACAATGACAAAAGTATATTTGCTACCTCCTAAGCTTGATATAGAAATTATTCCGAATCAGTCCATATGGATCAATTGTAAAGGTCTAGAGGTGCTTAATTGATTCTTAGGTTTGAAGCTATTTTTATTTGTTTTCCTAATTGGCAAGCATCATACACATTATCTTTGACAAACTTAATATGAGGAATCCCTCTTACAAGTTCTTTAGATGAGATTTGGGTGATTAGTTTCATGTTAGCATGACCTAATCTCTTATGCCAAAGCCAAGCATCATCATTCAAAATCGAAAAACATATTTCATTGTAAAGATCATTGATGTCAATGGTGTATATATTATTTTGTTTTAATGCAATCATAGATGTGTTACTGTGTAATTTTTCAATAATGCAAGCATTAGATTTGAATTTAACAATATATCCTTTATCACACAATTGACTAATGCTCAAGAGATTTTGTTTTAAACAATTAACTAACAAAACATCTTCAATAAAGAAGTTGGATTTGTTACCTATGGTTCCTTTACCAATGATTTTACCCTTATTGTTGTCTCCGAATGTGACATATCCTTCATCTATGCTAATAAGCTTAGAGAATTGAGATGGATATCTGGGCATATGCCTTGAGCATCCACTATCAAAGTACCATCTCTTACTCTAGCTTGTGATGGTATACATTTATACAAAAATGATGATTATTAGGTACCCATTTGATCTTGGGTGCCTCAAAAAATGATCTAAATTGCTTATCATATTGCATGGAGTTCTTTATAGTTCCTTTAGGAACCTAAATCAATTTGTTTGGACTAACCTTCTTGAATGGACAATGATAAGCTCTATGTCCATGTTTGCAACAAAAATTACATTTGTTTTGGTGTAAAATATGCAAGATAGGACCTTTAATGAAGGTGGTTGGATTTTGGTAAGAGCTTCTCACAAATCCGATTCCATTTTTTTTATGAACATGACTCTTATTGGTAAGGATCATATTCAAGGACTTGCTACCAATCTCAAATTTCTTCTAGGTATCCTTGAGTAGCAAGTTCTCCTTTTGAATTATTTCTAAATTATGGCATTTCGTACATGGAGCTAAACTATCATTATGCTTAATTTTTCATTTATAAAAATCACTAACAAAAGAATATTGCTCCTTTTTTAACAATTTATATTTTCTACTAATTGTTTTGCATTCATCAAATAAATCATGGAAAGCATTTAATAATTTATCAAATGATAAATTTACATCAATTGAACTTGATACCTCCTCTCCAATGGCCATTAGTACATAATGAGCAATTTGCTCAGTGTTGGGCTTCTCTTCTTCGGATGCGCTTGAGTCATTTCATTTTGCTTTCAGCACCTTCTTCCTTGGTATTCTCTTCTTGGCTTGCGGACATTCACTTTATAGTGTCCCGACTTCTTTCATTCGTAGCAAATTACTTGGTCTTTCTTAGGTTCAAATTTATTTTTAGTGTCATTTTTAAATTTGTTTCTTTTAATGAATTTTTTGAATTTTCTTGTTAAAAGTGCCAAGTCATCATCAAAGTCCTCATCACTTGAGTTTTCTCTCAAGCGATCTTCTTGAGTTCTAAGTGTCATATCCTTCCTGTTCTTTGCAAGGGTATCCTCATACTCTTCATAAGTTTTGCATGTCATTTCGTTGGTCATTAGTGACCCAATTAATTCTTCAAGAGGAAAGTTGTTTAAATCTTTGGCCTCTTGAATGATAGTGACTTTAGGGTCCCAACTCTTTGGAAGGGATCTTAAAACTTTATTAACGAGCTCAAAATCTGAAAAACCTTTATCGAGTCCTTTCAGACCATTGACTATATCCGTAAAACAAGTGTACATGTCTCCCATGGTCTCACTCAGTTTCATTCGAAATAGTTCATAAGAAAGTACTAAAAGGTTGATTTTTGACTCTTTCACGCTGCTCATGCCTTCATGAGTCACTTCAAGTGTGTGCCAAATATCAAAAGCCATTTCACAAATCGAAACATGATTGAACTCATTTTTATCTAGTGAACAAAATAAGGTATTCATAGCCTTGACATTTAACGTGAAAGTCTTCTTCTCCAACTCATTCCAATTGTTCATTGGAAGAGAAGACTTTTGAAAACCATTTTCAACAATGTTCCAAAGCTCAAAATCCATAGAAATAAGGAAGATCCTCATTCGAGTCTTCCAATAAGTGTAATCTGTCCCATTGAATATGGGCGGACATGTAATTGAGTGACCCTCTTGGTTCCCGGCAAATGCTATCGCTCTGGGGTTTTAATCCAATTGAGAGTGAACCTTGCTTTGATACCAATTGTTAGGATCAATAGCACACTAAGAGGGGTGAATTAGTGCAATGGAAAACTTTCACGATTTTAAAAACTTTGTTTCGATTAAAGCCGATTCAACTCAATTTGTTTCGGAAGGAATTTGAGCTTGAAGTCTAAAGTGAAAATGTAAGAGAAGACTAAGGTGATTTGCAGCAATTAAATTACAAAAACATAGATTTCATAAAGTCTTCGTAGAAAGCCAATCTCGGAAGATGTTTTACATCAAAGCGAATGTAGATGTATTTAAAGCACAGTAAGGAGGAGAGGCAGTTTGCTATAAAGGAAAGATACTCAAAGTAAATGCAAATCAAAATTTTAAAGTGGTTTGGTCAACGTGACCTACATCCACTATCGGCTTCCTCCTCCGACGAGGTCATCGGCATCCACTAGAGGCCTTCCTTTAATAGGCGAAGGCCAACCACCCTTTTATAGCTTTTTTCCTTTTGACGGGTTTAGGAGACAACCCTTACAAGTTTCACTCCTCTCTTGAATGATCTTAACACCTAGAAGAAAGATGGAGGATAACTCTAGCTTTTACAACACTTTAAGGCCTCAAAGACTCAAGATTAAAGCAAGTTTTTCATTGCACTTTCATGCAGGAAAGGGTAGGGCATTTATAGACCCCAATGAGTTCAAAAATGGAGGCTAAAAGTGTCCACTTATGGATTTTCGGGGTCCTAGCGGTACCACCACCATTACTGGGCAGAACTACTACCTGTCATCAGGCACTGGGTGGTACTACCGCTCAGTTTGAGTGGTACTACTGCCTGACAATGCTTGAAGATGTACCACTGCCCGACGGGGTGGTACCACCACTAGCAGCAATAATTGCCGACGGTACCATCGCCTGACAAGGGCGATACCACTGTTGGCAGCAAAAATTGCCGACGGTACCACCACTTGAGAGGGGTAGTACCACCGCCCAAAAATCCTAGGAGACCGAGTCTCCCTAGTGGTGCCACCACCGGCCATGATTCCAAGGGCCAAATGAGCTATTCCATTCAACCCAATTTGGGTCTGTTAAGGGCCCAATTGGCCCGTGATTAAGTTAGTGGGATTACCTCCCAATCCTAACTTAATCTACACTCTAATTATGATAATTAAGATATCATTACTACAATTCATGTTTCGGTGCATCAATAGCTCTTCCGGCGAGCTTTCGGCGAACTTCCGATGAACATCTGACAAACCCTCGGCGATGCTCCGGCGGACTCCCGGCAAGCTCCTGGACTTCTCGGTTGGTTCCGATGAACTTCCGACGAATGTCTGGACTTTCGATGAACTCTCAAACTCCCAACGTGATCTTAATCTTGACTCTGGCACAATACCTACTACATGTCTTATTACCATCGTAATTAATCATGCACACTTTTCTCAATATATAGATTAGATCAACAAATGATAATTGACTTCATCATCAAAATCTGAGATTCAACACAGTCTGGGTGATACCACTGCCTATACCACCTGGGAGACAAGGTCTTCTGGGCGGTGCCGCCACCGGCTAAATTTTCAAGGGCTAATTGGGATGTTCAATCCGGCCCAAATTATCCCTATTAAGGGCCCAGTTGGCTCCTAATTAAGTTAGTAGAATTACCTCTCAATCCTAACTTAATTTATGCTCTAACTACGATAATTAAGATATGATCACAGCTCTTCTTGTTCCGATGCATTAATTGCTCTTTTGATGAACTTTCGACGCACTTCTGGCGAACATCTAACGAACTCTCGGTAATGCTCCGATGGACTCCCAGCAAGCTCCTGGACTTTACAACGAACTTCTTGGCAAGTTCTGATGAGCATCTTTGGCAAGCACCTAGACTTCTCGGTTGGTTCCGATAGAACTTCCGACGAACGTCCGGTCTTCTGACGAACTCTCGAACTCCCAACGTGATCTCGATCTTAACTCCAGCACAACACCTGCTTTATGCCTTACTGCTATCATAATTAATCTTGTATGCTTTTCTCAGCATATAGATTAGATCGGCGCACGAAATTTAGCACACTATTGAAGTCACACGTGAAGCCACAAGTAGGGTTAAAGATTATATAGTTGATTTTTTTATGCATAATTTTGAATTGTTTCATATGAAACCAAGTGAAACTATTGGAGACATGTACACTTGTTTTATGGATGTCGTCAATGGTTTAAAAGCACTTGGTAAAAGATTTTCAAATTTTGAACTTGTTAATAAAATATTAAGATCCCTTCAAAAAAATTAGAATTCGAAAGTGACGGCAATATTATTAGGAATGAGTCGACACTAAGAGGGGGGGGGGGTTGAATTAGCGTAGCGGATAAAACACGTCGATTTTAGAAAACTTCGTATAATAAAAACTGATTTTGAAAATGTGAGTTTACTTGAAAGCGTACGGAAGAGTGTAATGAGAAGGTAAAGCAAGTAAGGCAGTTTGTAAAGAAGATAAACAACAAAATAGAAATGCAAACCGTTTTATAGTTGTTCGGTCATCATGACCTACATCCACTTACCGATCACTCTTCCGTCGAGGCCACCAGCATTCACTAATGATCTTCTTTTAATTAGGTGAAGATCAACTATCCTTTTACACCTTCTCCTCTTTAGAAGTTTAGGAGACAACCTTTACACCCCCCACAACCTCCTTTCTTAAGCTTCTCTAACACTTAGAGTTTGAGAGGAGTTCACACAAGATTACAACAGCCTTTTCTTCCTTTTTCACTCTCAATTTTTATGTTAGTTAACCAGGGATGAGAGGGGTATTATAGGCCTCAAGTGGATTCAAATTTGGAGCTTAAAAATGTCTCATCCCGGGTTTCTCGGGTCCTAGCAGTACCACTGCCTATGCTGGGCAGTACCATCGTCTGCAACACTAACACTGGGCAGTACCACCGACTGGAAGACTATGTCTGGGTGGTACCACCAGTCTGGTGGTGGTACCACCGCCTAACACTGCCATTGGGCGGTACCATTGCCCAATCTGGCAGTACCACCACTTGACATAGTCTCGAAGATTGTGCCATTGACAGTGCCACCTGTTGGGTCAATGTTTGGGCCTTTCACTTGGCCCAACACATTCCAAACTTGGCCCAATTGGCCCCTCATTGAGTTTGTCTAATTCTAACTTAATTATGTGCTAATTATGAATTTTAAGACATTTACTAAGCTAAATAAGTCCATAGGTCTAGGTTTCTTCTGACGAGCTTCCGGAGATCTTCCGGTGAACTTCCGATGATGTCTCGGCAATATTCCAGCGGACTCCCGGTAAGCTCCTAGACTTCATGACGATCTTTTAGTGAGTTATGATAAGCTTCTCTAGCAAACTCCTGGACTTCTCAATCAATTCCGATAGAACTTCTAACGAACAGTCACAGACAAACTTCTCAACAGGATGTTTGATGTAATGCTTATATATGTCCGTGTCTTTTGGTATGTTCATGCTTTGCCTAGCATGTAGAGAGACAATCGAAGGCTTAATAGTCCTATATTAGTTGGGTTTGGTGGCCGCTTTATGCTTGTAAATAAAGGTTGTGTCATGTGGACACTTATGAGAGATTTTCGGTCTGTAGTGGACCATTTTGACCCTCTATTGTGCAACTATTCAGAGCTTGTAAAGTTTGTTTGTAATTTGCATTGTCTATGAAGTGTTTTCGGAAATATTTGCTTGTGGATCTCGAGTGGGGCATTTTCTCTAACCCGTTTTCTCTTTTGTGGGTCTTAAGGGATCATGGGAGGCTTCGGGGAGACTGACCTTTCTGGACGGACACGTAAGGGTGCCACACGACTTAGGCAAAACCAACTAAGTCTGTGATAGATGGTATCAGAGCCAGCCAGACAACCACTCATAGAAACACTTAGCATGCAAACGTGGGGGACCTAGTAGGGCTGCGTTGAGGGCAATCAGCACATGCACGACCGTTTGGGGGAAAATGGGCATGGAGATGTAGGGAAAAGGAGTCGCTCGGAGGAGCGGGCATCTAAGATTGGCATTCAGAGGAATAGCCAACCCTTCGCGCAAGAGGCACCATGAGAACAGGTAAGCTTGGAAGAATGTGAAGCGCATAAAGGTTGGGATGGCAGAGTTTGAGCTACGGCTCAATGTTGACATCTATACTTGATGGTGCTCAAGGCAAGCGAGGCGCTTGGTAAAGGATGAGACCATGCAAGGTGGAATAAGTTGCTTAGTGACCGAAAGATTTATGCAAAGCTCATAGAGGTGAGGGGAATTGCTAACTTAAAAAATTCAGTACTCATGCATGGGCTTGTATGCGAACGATGGAATGTTTGCGGCCATCCTAAGGTGACCGAAACTCGACGCCATAGAGCATTGAAACTTTCTCTTCGACATATGAAAGATATATCCGTAGGAGGCTGAAGTGTACAACGAGTTTAGCATATTACTAGGCCTTGAGTGGTGCAGCGGGGGTTGTATTGATATAGAGTCGTAATCTAACAAGTGCGTTTGCAGGAGGCAGAACAATGCATAGTTTGTTCAGTAAATTGGAGTAGTCCAAGGGGATGGTCGTCTCCAAAACAAAGAGAGATGTTGCTCCAACGGGATAGTTATCTAGGAGGGATAAGTCCCGGCTCTCTAGAGGGAGAATCATGTGGGACAGACCGCACATGTTGAGGAGGAGTACCTCAACAAACAATAACTCCACGAAGCTCAATGGACTGAGCAAGCGGTGAGGAGTCATCGCATGATCTTGCTTGAGATAATGCATTGGTGGATGCATTGCAAGATTAAGTAGGGGAGCGACCTAAAGCAACACAAATGAAGGTACACTTAGAGTCAATATGGAGATCGGACTCAAGGGAGGGCTGACCCGCGGAATGGTGGGCGTGAGGGCCACCATTAACTCAATGCAAAACGAGGAGCGGAGAATCTTGAGTGTAACTTGGCGAAGTACCCAAGCTGCATGAAGGGAGCCAGCATAGAAGATGGAACATGGAGCGGAGGCATAGTGCTTTTCTTGGACAGAGGTCCAAGACATGAACTCTTGTAGAGGCAAAAGTAGGATCATGTTGTTCTATGGGTCCTTCATTCTGATGGAGCATACTCATCTTGCATGGTGCCAGAGACGAAGGGAGCTTCTGGGCACATGCACCTTATCTTAGAGAAGCATTTAATGGAGAAACTAAGGTGACTCAACTTGCGGAGGTGAAGTTGGGTTTAAAAGGCCTTGGCATGGGACAAGAGGACGCGGAGGCGGGTACTCTTAAAGAATATGCCATAGTGTTGCTAGTCAAGTTGCTAGGCAGAAAGCGGTGTGCAGTAGAGATTGTTCTGGTAGGGGTAGAGGTCCAGGATCCAAACAATGATGCACCATTTTCAGTGAAGTCGGTGGACTTTGGGAGCTACTAGGTAATGGACTATCCTAGAGTGGTGATTTATCTAGGTGTGACCTAAGAGTGGGTGGATGAAGGTTGATTGCCAAAGGAGTGAACAAAATCGAAGATGTAAGAGACCCCGTGATAGGTCACACATGGAGGGTGTTAGGATCAAGAGCACTAAGAGGGGTGAATTAGTGCAGTGGAAAACTTTCGACGATTAAAACTACGTTCGTACGAAAAGAGTGATTTCGGTAGAAAAGCTGATTCGTAAATCACTTTAACTTGTGATCAAGCAAGATGTAGTTAAAGCGAATCTATAAGGGCAGTTTGCAGTTATGATGGAAATCAGAATGTAAGTGCAAACTGAAATATGATGTTCGTATGATAAAACTGATTTACGTCTAAACACCGATTCAGAAAATACTGAACTTTGAAACACGATCGTAAATTCGCAGAAGGCAGTAAGCTATTGAGGAGATTTGCAGTAAAGATAATATGCTCAAAGTAAATGCAAACCAGAGAGCACCGTGATTTTAGAGTGGTTCGGTCAATCTTGACCTACATCCACTTCTGGCTTCCTCCACCGACGAGGTCACCGACATCCACTAGAGGCCTTCCTTCAATAGGCGAAGGCCAACCACCCTTTTACAGTTTCATTCCTTTTGACGGGCTTAGGAGATAACCCTTACAGAATTTTCTCTCCTCTCTTGATAGATCAGAACTTGGAAGAAAAGAGGGAGAAGAACTTTTAACTCATACAACACTTTTGAGCTCAAAAAATCAAAGAGTAAGATCAGGATTTCGATGGTTTTTGGTTGCACTTTCATTGCTGAAAGAGTGGGGTATTTATAGGCCCCAAACCCGTTTGAATTCTGAGCTCAAAATTGTCAATTCCCGAAATTCTGGGGTTTGGCGGTTGTACCACCTGACTAGGGCGGTTACAGTGCCTGGTAGAGCTCGGAGACTAAGCCCTGGGCGGTGCCACCGCTGACCCGGGTGGTGCCACCTCTGGCTAAGAAATCTAGGTCCGAATGGGCTGATCCAGTCGGCCCAATTTGGGTCTATCAAGGGGCCAATTGCCCCAAGATTATGTTACTGGGATCACCTCCCATTTTTAACTTAATCATCGTGCTAACTATGAATTTCTTGAGACATATTCTATAGCTTGCTTCCGGTGCATCAATCGCTTCTTCTAGCGAGCTTCCAACGAGCTTCCGTCGATCATCTGATGAACCCTCAGTGATGCTCCTGTGGACTTCCGGCAAACTCTTGGACTTGCGATGAGTTTCTTTTGGCAAGCTCCTGGACTTCTTGGATTTGTTCCCGCAAAACCTCCGATGACCGTCCAGACTTCCGTCGAGCTCTCGAACTCCTAACGTGATCATAGTCTTGACTCTAGCGTAACTCCTGCTGCATGTCTTTCTTTCATCGTAGTTAATCCTGCACACTTAAAACAAAACTTTGATCAAGACAATTAATCCTAAGTAATTAACTAAGTTGTTCGGCATATCATTGGTCCATCGACGCTTCGTCCGATTCTTCGGCGCATCGTCCTCTCCTGTGGCCTATTGCCCAATCGACCAGTTGACTCTGCAACTCTGATATCCTTGGTGCATTACTTGCTCTTCTTGGCCCGATGCCCAAGTCCATGGCCCGAAGCCTTCTGTCGATATGTTCACCGATCCATCGGCCCGACATCCAATCTTCTGACATGTTCCTCCAGCACAACATGATTTTTTCTGCTTTAATTGTCTCATCTTGATCGAAGCATCCTACGTCACTCAAAACGCAGATTAAAACATAAACACATATCAAATGGTTTCATCATCAAAATACAAGATTCAACAATCTCCCCCTTTTTGATGATGACAACTAGTTGATGACGGAGTTAACCTTAACTCCCGGAGTTTAAAAAACTTCCCCTATCAATATGCCATATTGATAGAACCTTGAATTCAAACTGAATTTAAGTCATTTCAATATTCATCATGAATACTTGCAACACGTCATCATGAACTTATGCATAGACTTATGCATTACATGTCATGTCATCAACATACTTCTCCCTCTTTGTCATCAACAAAAAGGACAAGTACAACTATTCTTTGTGTTTGTAATATAAGTTCAACTCATTGCATGAAAAACATAATATCAAGTTTTATCATCATGCAGTTTTGAAGCTAGAAAATTTAGCAAGTATTACATCATGCTTAGAACATTCAAGCTATCAAGTTTTAGATATGCAAATTTTACAGCATACAAGATAGCAAAAATTTCGAAAGCAAATGCAAGATAGCTTTCTTGTGTAAGCTCATGATTCTTGCTTCCTATTGCAATGTGCAAGTTGCAAGTTTTGCTTCTTGAGATAGGCAAGATAGCACTTTTGCAATTTTTGTTTCTTAAGATAGGCAAGTTTGTGATGTTCAAGATAACAAGCTCTTTCTTCTCTTTTGAGAAGTGTCATTTTTGCTTTCTTTGCAAAGTGCAAGCTAGCAAAATGCCAAACTAGCAAGAGAGAATGTTTTACATGAGGCAAGCAAACAATTTGGCAACTATTACATTTGCATCTTCTCTTTTGAGAAGTGCAATTTTTGCTTTCATCTTGAATTGTGCAAGCTAGCTAGTTTGCCTCTTTTCATGATGTCCACGCTAGAAATTCTTGCTCCCCCTTTGTCATTGTCAAAAAGAAGGGAAGACCCTTATATCAATTTTCATATTATGACAAAGGTAAGTATCAATCTTAATTGTGCATCATTATATATTAAAACATACACAATTTCAAAAACCTTATTTTTCATGCAAAATACCGAAAAATAAATCAATCATCATTAATAGGCATATTATACATGATACTCAAACATTAAAATTTTTAAGCATTTATCAACATGTTGATCATGATACCAAACATTCATCATTTAAAGCATTCATGATATACATCATATGCAATAAATACATCATGTACATCATTATCATGAGTATTGCATACATCATCTTAACTTCATGAATATTTCATCATTGCATGCATCATACCAAAATATCAAGCAATTTATCTACTATTGGAATAGGGTGTTTATCCTTGACAGTTATGTTATTGAGAGCTCGGTAGTCAATGCACATTCGCCATGTTATGTCCTTGTTTTGTACGAGGAGCACCGGTGAAGAGTAGGGGCTGCAACTTGGCCGAATAACTCTTGTTTCAAGTATCTCTTTTACAATACTTTCTATTTCATCCTTATAAAGATGTGGAAATCAATATGGCTGAGTATTTGTTTGAGGTTTGTCCGAAAGAATCAATATACAATGATCATGCCGACGTGTAGGAGGTAGGTTGCATGGTTCATCAAATATATCTAAAAATTCAGTAAGCAAAGGAAGTAGGTTTAGATCTTCAAATTCTTTTGGCTCTCCCTTAGTTTGTTGCTCAAGTTGTACCAACATGCCACCGCATGCTTTGTGCAAAACCCTCTTCATTCGTTGTGTGCAAATTATCATTATGTTGCCCTCACATTTCCCGTGCAGTATCACCTGTTTTCCCTTACTGTAAAATTTCATAATTAGTTTCATAAAATTATAGGAAACATCACCTAATATTGTCAAACATTCGATGCTGAGCATGGCCTCATAATAATCAAGAGGGAGGAGGAAGAAATTTGAAATTATCTCTTCGTCTTGTAGCAACGGTTTCACCCGCGGGCACCTATGATCACACATCAAAATTCGTCCGTCAACGACCTTAATGTCAAACCTGCTACAATTCTTGATAGGTAAGGCTATCTAGATAATAACCTTGCTATTAATAAAATTATCAGTGCTCCCGGTGTCAATAAGAATGGTGATAGGTTATTGCTTTAGAAGTCCTCTCACTTTCATCGTTTGCAGGTTCACGTAACCAGCAAGGGCATGCATCATAATATCAACCGGCTGCTGTTCTTCATCCATGACCTCTTCCTCTTGCTCCTAGACCTCCTTCTTCATGTCTTCAAGAAGTTTAATCAGTAGGAGGCGGCCCCTTTTGCAGCGATGATTGTGGTTCCACAGCTTGTCGCAATGCTAATAAAGACCATTTGCTGATCGATCACGTAGTTCTTCTCTTGTCAATTTTTTTGGCAGCGAAGGATGGCTGGGAGTAGAAAGAGGTTTATATTCTAGGGGCCTAGGAGAGGTTCTCATCCTTCGAGCATCTTGGTTGAGCCATTCTTCTTGTATTCGGGAAAAAAAAATCACAGTTGTCACAGTACGAGGCCGCTGCGCCTTAACCTCCCCTTTTATCTCTAGCTTGAGTCCTTCGATGAATGTTCCTAACAATCGATGGTTAATCCAATCACAAGCAAGGTAGAATAACTTCTCAAATCTAGTTTGAGACTCTTGAATCATAGAGGTTTGTCGAATCTTTGCGAGTTGGCCATTGATATTTTCATACTTCGTAGGTCCGAAATGATTCAGCAGTGCGTTCTTAAATTGATTCCACGTTGGAGCCCCATGATTGTATTCCAACCAATTGTACCATTGATTAGCATCTCCTTCAAGGTGGATGATAGTAATTTCCACCATAGCATCATCCAACATTCGGTAGTAGCGAAAGTAATGTTCGGCGTGCGAAATCCACCTCGCCGTGTCTCCTTCTTCCCATTGCGGGAAGTCTACCCTCATGCATGGCTAAAGCATGTCCAAGGGCTGTCTCTCCTTCTCTAGAGGCCTCTCTAAACTCTCTTCTCACTGAAATTTGGTTGGACTCGATGGTTGTCCAATTCTGAATTCTACAAACAAAGCGCGTAATTTGTCCTCCAAACGCGATTCAAGCCGCGATTCAATCCGAGATTCCAATGCCTCAAATTTAGCATCAATTGCATCTTGAGAAGCCAGAGCATATGCCTATAGATCAGAGATGTCCCTATCTTTTTTCTATTAATGGGTCAATGGCATGGGGTGGTGGAAGGTTTGAAAAAATTGAAGATCACGCAAAGGTACTGCAGTAGATTTTTACGTCTAAAGTGTAGCAATTTGGACGTAAAAGGTAAGTAGTTTATACTAAGAATTTTTTTATGAAACCAAAGGAAAATATATTATTAGGAAGTGTTAAAGCTGTCATAAAAATTTCGTAGAGATTTGGATAGAAACAATGCAGTAGAATTATCAAACAAACTGTGCTATTGGTTGGAATTCTACAATGCATCTTTCGTTGTCAAGATAAAAACTTTGCGACGAAAAGTTTATGCAGCAATATAGAAATAATTTTTTTTTAGATTTTTGAATAAGGATAACTAAATTGTAGTAGTAGTAAGGTAGGAAACCAGAATCTATTCCAAGTCATGGGGAGATCAAAGGATGATCCACGGTGGTGGAGATGACGGTGAAATTTGGCGATGATCTTTTAAGCAATTGTGGGAATTGCTTTAGGTGACTGTAGAGGGCTGATGGATTGCTATGGAAGGGCAGCGAGATGCCAATAATGCTGCTCTAATACCATGTGTTAGGATCCTTATGAATTCTAAGCTTGGGGGTTGATCTATTTAGGGGATCGGTCTCCTTGAAACTCTATAGGGGTTCCTTCCTCTAGATTGCTGTTCAAAGGCTGCTAAAAAGATTCATCTATTCCTTGAGAAAATAGGATAAATACATGACAAAATATAGGGCTTCTAAACTCCAACTCCTAATAGGACTCCTACTCAAGACTCATACTTCTAATCAATTCCTAATGTTTCTCTAAGAAGCATCCTCCAAACTATTCCTAACCTTAGTCGGCCTCTTCACCTCTTTAAAAGGGGTCGGCTAGATAGGTTTTACATGAATGTCCCTTTCAATGAAACTCAATTAGGACTCTCCTAGCTAGAGTCCTAATACATTATCACATAAATCTAACAACTAAAAACTGATCATGAATGTACTTAAAGCTTCTCCAAGCTTTTGTTTCACTTTTTCTGCAAGGTACTCCTTGTAGTTTTGCTTCTGATGCTCATTTTTTTCGTAATGGAAGCATTGACATTTGTCCTTTGTTGGGTCATTCTTGGCAACCTTTGCTAGTCATAGGTGTCCTACAAGCCAATCAAGTGACTGATGATATGTATGATATGATACGTATTCTTTTTGTTTATTATATTTGGGTATTTTATCACTTTATATTATTTATTGCATATATACATATTCATTGCGATGTCAATGGATCTATGCAATAGGAATCAGATCATGATGAGATCACGATAATGAGACTGATTCACCTTTAAACACAGACCCTAAATAATCGTGATCAAAGGTTACTTGAGAGGGACATCAAGATAACCGGACAGATTGGTGTACTATATACCCGTACATATGATGGAGGCGATTGATCTTATAGTTGCTCATGTGGGGAAACTAGGGATATAGTACATGTATTCATTGGAGAATGAGTTCATTAACTGATTCGCTCACAGAATGTTGGATGGTTAATGATATCTCATTATCAGACAGCGATTCCGTTGTACCAATAGTGTACTTAGTGTTGAATCTCAGATTTTGATGATGAAATCAATTGTTGAGTTTGTGATCTAATCTACATTTTAAGCAGCGCAGGACTAACTTTGATAAAAAAAGGCAATTCAATTAAAGTAGGAGGAATTGAATGTTGGGTTAGAGTAAAACATGTTAGAAGATTGGACATCGAGCCGAAGGATCAGTTGACGTATTGGCAAAAGGCTTCGTTCCATGAGTTCGGGCATCAGGCTAGAAGAATCGGACATATCAACAAGGAAATTGAATGTTGTAGAGGTTAACATGCTGATTGAGCAATACACTACAAGAAAAGATGATACGCCAAAAGGATCAGACGAAGCGCCGAATGAACCAATGACATGTCAGACAACAAAGGATTCATGCTTGTAATCATGTGTGTCTAGTTCGAGTTAGTTAGGTCTAATTAAGTTGGTTTTAGGTGTAACTATGCCAACTTGATTAAGGCCAATTGGGCCTGAATCGGGATTGAATTGGGCCTACTATTTGGCCCATTTAGTATCCTATAGCAAGGTCTAGCGATGGTACCGCCCAGACATAGTCTTCAAGACTGTGTTAGGTGGTGGTACCATTAGATTGGACGGTGGTACCACCCAACATTAAGGTGTCAGATGATTGTACTGCTAGATTGAACGGTGGTACCATCTATTGTCAGAAAGTACTAGTGGTGGTACTGTCAAGTACTAGCAATGGTACCGCTAGTACCTCGAAATCTCGAAGATTCAATTTTTTCGCTCTAATTTTTAAAGCTATTTGGGGTCTATAAATACATCAATCTTTTTTGCTTATGGAAGCATAACAAGCAGAACAAAACTTTGTGATTTTAAGGTTAGAATCCTTATTAGAAAGTTGAGTTCGCTTCTCCATATACTTAGTGGTTGTTCTAAGCGAGAGTGTGAGGGAATACTTGTAATAGAGGGGTATAAAGGTTCTCTCCTAAATCTATGAAAAGGAGAAAGAGTTGTAAGGGTAGTTGATCTTTGCCTATTGGAAAGAAGATCGGTAGTGGAAGTTTGTGGTCTCGAGTGAAGAGGAATTGGGAGTGGACGTAGGTCAGGATGATCAAACCACTATAAAACATGATTTGCATTTCTTTCATACTTTTCATTTATATTCCAAACTGATTTACTTATTTACTACTTTCACTATGCTTACAAACGTGCACTCAAAGTCAAGTTCATTTCCGATATTGGCTTTTATCGAATGAGATTTTTGAATCGACGTAAAGTTTTACGATAGCACTAATTCACCCCCCTTTTTAGTGCTGATTCATAATCCTAACAGTTGGTATTAGAGCCAGTTTCTCTTTGTTTGGTTTAACACCTAAGAGAGATAGCTTTTTTTGGCTTTCAAGAGGGTCACTATATCATTCGTTCTCCTATGTTCAATGGGACGGACTACATGTTGAATCTCAGATTTTGATGATGAAATCAATTGATGAGTTTGTGATCTAATCTGCGTTTTTGAGTGACGTAGAACTAGCTTTGATCAAGAAGAGGTAAATTGATTAAAGAAGGAAGAATTATATTAGGTCGGAGTGAACATGTTAGAAGATTGGACGTTGGGCCGGAGGATCAGTTGACGTGTCGGTAGAAGAGTCGTGCGGTGAATTTTGGCATCGGGCTGAAGAAGCAGATATTGCACCAAGGAGATTGGAGTTGCGGAGGTCAACAAGCTAATTGGGCAAAAGGCTACAAAAGAGGACGATGCGCTGAAGGATCGGATGATTGCCAGATAAACCAATGACATGGCAGATAAAGGATTCATGCTTTGTAATCATATGTCTAAGATCGAAGCAGTTTAGGGGATTAATTGAGTTAACTTTTAGTGTAATCATGCTAACTCAATTAGGGGCCAATTGGGTCTTAATTGGGACTGATTTGGACTTATTGGGAGGCCCATTCAATGACCCAAAAGTTGGGTCAAGCGGTGGCACCACTAGAGCAGGCGGTGGAACCACTTATGAGTTGGAAAACTCAAAAAACCCGGTCTCCGAGACTGTCAGGTAGTGGTACCGCAAGTCTAGGTGGTGGCACCACCCAAACATAGTCTCCCAGGGGGTAGTACCACCAGACTGGGCGGTGGTACCGCCGAGTGTCAAGCTATAGGTGGTGGTACCGCTCGTACCCTGAAATCTCGGGGATTTAAATTTTGGGCTCCAAATTTGAATCCATTTGGGGCCTATAAATACCCCACTCTTTCATTCTTAGAATAAAAAAAGAATTAGGTAGAAAGGGGGAAAGAATCCTTGACAAAAAAGAGTTGAAAAAGCTTGAAAAGTGTTGAGTGTTCCCCTCCACCTCTTAGAGTTTAAAGTTCATTTTAAGAGAGGTGTGAAACTTGTAAATGTTCTCTCCTGAGCCTATCAAAAGGAGAATAGAGTTGTAAGAAGGTGGTTAGTCTTCACCTATTGAAGGAAGACCATTAGTGGATGACGGTGGCCTCGACGGAAGAGGAACCGATGGAGTGGATGTAGGTCACAATGACTGAACTACTATAAAATGGTTTGCTTTTCTATTAGAGCAATTTACCTTTACTATAAACTAAATCTTTACTTGACTTCCTTGCTTAACTTTCACATTACCCTCTTCCGTTCACTTTCAATTTAAGCATCTTTATGAAACGAGTTTAATCGTATTAAAGATTTTCGAAACCGATGTTTTTATCCATTGTACTAATTCACCCCCACCCCCCCTCTTAGTGCTGACTCATACCTAATAGTTGGTATTAGAGCCACATTATTTCTCATTTGGTTTAACACCGAAGAGAAATTACTCTTTTCGGTTTTCAAGAGGTCTTTTCTATCGTTCATCCTCCTATTTTCAATGGGACGGACTATACTTATTGGAAAACTCAGATGAGAGTTATCTTGCTTTCCTTGGATTTAAACTTATGGAATATCATTGAAAATGGCTTTCAAAAGTCTTATACTCCAATGAATGAATGGAATGATTTGGAGAAGAAAACTTTTTTTTTGAATGCTAGAGCTATGAACGCTCTATTTTATGCTTTGAGTAAAAATGAGTTTAATCAGGTTTCTACTTGCGAAATGGCCTTTGATATTTGGTACACTCTTGAAATCACACACGAAGGCACTAGTAGAGTTAAAGATTCAAAGATTAATATTTTGATGCATGATTTTGAGTTATTTCGAATGGAACCAAGCAAGACTATTGGAGACATATACACCCATTTTACGGATGTCATCAATAGTCTAAAAGCTCTTAGTAAAAGTTTTTCGAATCTTGAACTTGTGAATAAAATTTTATGATCTCTTTCTAAAAATTGAGATTCTAAAGTAACGGTCATTCAAGAGGCCAAGGATTTAGATAACTTTCCTCTCGAAGAACTTATCGGGTCACTAATGACCTATGAGATGACTTGCAATGCTTATGAAGAGCTTGAGAACTACCTTCCAAAGAAAAGAAAGGATTTTGCACTTAGAACATTAGAAGACCACCCAAGCGAAAGCTTAAAAAAATTTTAAAGCAAGAATTAAAGAACAAAAATAAACTTAAAATGAATGCAACTACTTACTATGAATACAAGAAGAAGGAAGTACCTTGGGATGAATCGAGCTCATCCAATGACGAAGAGCAAACCGATAAAGATGAAACAACGAACTTCACTTTGATGACTCTTGACAATGAGGTAAACAACTCAAACAAAACTCCTTTGCTTTATTTCAAAATTACATGATGCATTTCATGAGTTGTTCTTAAATTAGCTTAGAAAAATTATTTATAATTTTTTTTTAGTTGCATGATAAAAATAACAAAATTTAGGAATCATGCTTATCCTTCTAGTAATTTTGAAAATGATCATGAAAATTGCATGCTTTATGATAAAGGAACAAAATGTTAGACTTAAATCTAATGCTTGAGATAAATCTTATGTATATTTTTAAAGCATTTATGTATATCTTAATGATTTTCGTATTACTTTTCGATTTCATTTAAAAATATTTTATGATTAATGAAATCTTATTTTATGATTTAATGATGCATAATGATGATTTGAAATCATGTTTAATGCTTTTATATTTTGAAATTATGTATGATGATTTTTGTGATTTATGAATTATCGATCTTTGCCGTAATGAAAGTTCTTTTTCGGTTTTAAACATTGATACATGTTTGGTATGCTTCTATAAAATAAATCACATGAATTGAAACAACTAAAAAGAGAAAAGATTTTTTCTTGAAAATTTCTTTTTCTCTATCTTATCGATTTTTTCACTAAGAGATTGATAAAGTTATTTATGTCATTTTGAATCTCTTGAAAATAATTTTGATGATTTGATGATTTGAATTTGAATGAGCTTTATCTTGATTTTTTGAGATTTATAACTTGAGATTTTTTATGCGTGAATCAAGATATTATATCATTTGATCTCCTATGTTTCTTTTTACCATTTATAAAAAAAGGGCGAAGAGATTTGTTGAAATAAATCATGTCTTATAGTATTCATGATTTGATATTAATATCTTTCATATCATGATTTTCATATGATTACCTTTGTATTTATGTGATGCTTAGAGCATTGATGTAAGAAAGAAATATATTGCACCATTAAAAATTCTTCTTTCTTATTTACAATGACAAAGGGGAGAAAGAAAATCACTTGCATTTAGAGAGATTGATAAATCTCTTTATTTTATTTTGAATTTTTTGGAAGTGACTTTATTGATTTGATAAATTGAATAAGTTGAAAATAATGATGAATATTTTGAAAATAATTGTTTGTATCATGTTTGATGATTTTACATTTTGATATTGTGCATGATGGGTTGAAGTGATGATGGTTTAAAAAATATTTAGTCAAATGCATGAATCGACAATTTTTTGGTCAAATGAAGCATGATTTTTCTTGTGAATTTTTGGAATTATAATATGAGATTTTTTTTTATGAATTAAGATCATTTACTATGATTCTTCTTTTTGCTATTTGAGTCATCCAAAAAGAATCATAATTTATCGTTTGATAGTTGTAATTTGTATTCATGAATTGTATACCTCATAACTAAGTTAATTTTTCTTAATATATTTCATGTGATGATTTGAAAAATAATATAATGGAAAATTTTTTGCATATTAAGGGAGATAGTTTTGCTAGCTTGGATAAATTGGTGTAAAACTTACTTGATATGCTTTCAAACACTTGCATTGTTGAATGATTCTCCTTTTTGCCTATGACAAAGGGGGAGAAAGAACTAGCTTGCATGTTCTAAAATGATGTAAAATTTGCTAGCTTGCATGGTGCAAAATTTGTTAACTTGCTTGATGTGATACTTGCTATCTTAGTAGCTTGCATATCTAAAACTTGCTAGCTTGCCCAACTCAAAAGAGAAACAAGAATTATTAGCTTGCACATCCTAAGTAGAAGCAAAATTGCTAGATTGAACTTCTCAAAAGAGAAGAAAGAACTTGCTATCTTGAACATCACCAAAAACCTCCTAGCTTGCAATCTTAAGAGAAGCAAGAGTGCAATCTTGCACATCTCAAAAGATGCAAAAATTTTGCCAACTTTCATATGTGAAAAACTTGCTAGCTTGCATGTTTTAAACTTGTTATTTACTGTCTCACATTCAAAAACTTGCTAGTTTGAACATCATAAAGAAAAGCAAACATGCTAAGTTTCACATCTAGCAAAATTTATAAACTTACAAAACTCAAAATTGTTGCTAGCTTGCATATTGTAAAATGATATGAAATTTTGCTAGCTTGCACTTTGCAAATGAAGCAAAAAATTGCACTTCTCAAAAGAGAAGAAAGAAAATTACTAGCTTGCATAATGACATATGCAATGATGAAATTATGTGATGATTTGAAATTATATATCAAAAACTTGCTAGTTGCACTTTTCCTTTTTGTTGATAACAAAGGGGGATAAGTTATATTGATGATCATGCATGGAATGATGTATTGAAAATTTGATTATGCATGATTTTATATTACTTGGACCCATAATGATTTCATGATTAAATTTGCATTGACTTGAATTTAAAGTTCTATCAATATGACATATTGATAGGGGGAGTTAAGGTTAACTCTGTCATCAATTGATTGTCATCATCAAAAAGGGGGAGATTGTTGAATCTCACATTTTGATGATGAAATCAATTGATGAGTTTGTGATCTAATCTACATTTTTTAGTGACATAGGACTAGCATTGATCAAAGAGAGGTAAATTGATTAAATCAGGAAGAATCATATTGGGCCAGAGTGAACATGTCAGAAGATTGGATGTCAGGCCGGAGGATCGGTCGACGTGTTGGTAGAAGACTCATGCCATAAATTCAGGCATCGACCGAAGGAGCGGACATTGCACCAAGGAGATCGGAGTTGCTGAGGTCAATAAGCCAATTGGGCAAAAGGCTGCAAAAGAGGATGATGCGCCGAAGGATCGGACGAGTGCCGAATGAACCAATGACATGCCGGACAAAGGATCCATGCTTTGTAATTATATGTCTAAGATTGAAGCAATTTATGGGGCTAATTAAGTAGATTTTGGTGTAATCATGCTAACTCAATTAGGGGCCAATTTGGCCTTAATTGAGACTGATTTGGGCTCATTAGGAGGCCCATTCAGTGACCCAAAAGTTGGGTTCGGCGGTGGCACCGCCAAAACAAGCGATGGAACTGCTTGTGAGTTGGAAAACTCGAAAAACCTAGTCTCCGAGGTTGTCAATAGGTGGTATCGTTAGTCCGGGTGATGGTACTACCTAGACATAGTCTCACAGGCGGTAATACCACTAGACTAGGTGGTGGTACCGCCTAGTATCAAGCTATAGGAGGTGGTACCGCTCATACCTCGAAATCTCGGGGATTTAAATTTTGGGCTCCAAATTTAAATCCATTTAGGGCCTATAAATACCCCACTCTTTCCTACTTAGAATAAAAAAGGTATTGGATAGAAAGGGGGAAAGAATCCTTGCCGAAAAGAGTTGAAAAAGCTTGAAAAGTGTTGAGTGTTCCCCTCCACCTCTTAGAGTTTATAGTTCATTCTAAGAGAGGTGTGAAACTTATAAAGGTTCTCTCCTAAGCCTTTTAAAAAGAGAATAGAGTTGTAAGAAGGTGATTGGTATTCGCCTATTGAACGAAGATCATTAGTGGATGTCGATGGCCTCGACAGAAGAGGAATCGGTAGAGTGGATGTAGGTCATGACCATCGAACCACTATAAAATGATTTGCATTTCTATTAGAGCAATTTACCTTTACTGCAAACTGAATCTTTACTTGCCTTCCTTGCTTAACTTTCACATTACACTCTTCCGTTCGCTTTCAATTTAAGCATCTTTATGAAATGGGTTTAATCGTACGAAAAATTTTCGAAACTGATGTTTTTATCTGCTGTACTAATTCCCCCCCTCTTAGTGCTGACTCATTCCTAACACTACATATATTAGAAAACTTGAATAAGACATTTTTTACTTTCTATGAATTTAGATTTATGAAACATTGTTGAAAGCATTTTTGAAAAGTCTTCCAAACCAATGAACGAATGGAATGATTTGGAGAAGAAGACTTTTTCTTTGAATGCTAAAACAATGAATGCTTTAGTTTTTGCTTTAGATAAAAATAAATTTAATCGAGTTTCTATTTATCAAACTATGCATGATATTTGGTACACTCTTGAAATCACACACGAAGGCACCGATAGAGTTAAAGATTCAAAAATTAGTCTTTTGATGTATAGTTTTGAATTGTTTCGAATGGAACCAAGCAATACCATTGGAGAAATATAAAATAATTTTACGGATGTCATCAATAGTTTGAATGCACTTGGTAAATATTTTTCTAATTTTAAACTTATTAATAAAATACTAAGATCCCTTCTAAAAAGTTGGAATCCGAAAGTGATGGCAATACAAGAGACAATTGACTTGAACAATTTCTTTCTTGAAAAACTTATCAGAACTTTAATGACCTATGAAATAACTTGTATCGAACATGATGAACATGAGAATAACCTTCCAAAGAATAGGAAGGATTTGACACTTCGAACAATAGAATACCACTTGAGAGAAAAATCAAGTGATGTTGATGATGACCTTGAACTCGTAACAATAAAATTTAAAAAGTTTACAAAACAAGAATTAAAGAATAAAAACAAACTTAAGAAGGACAAAACAACTTGGTATGAATGCAATCAGCCAAGGCACTTAAAAAGGAAATGTACACAAGTGAAGAAGAAGTTACAAAAGAAGAAGAAAGCACTCAATGTGACATGAGACAAATCAAGTGCATTCGAAGATGAGGTTACGAACTACGCCTTGGTGGCCTTCGACAACAAGGTAAGTGACACAGGTAAAACTCCTTTACTTTACTATGAAATTACTTGATGCATTTCATGAGCTGTTTTTAAATTAGTATATAAAATGCAAAAAAAAGGGGGGGATCATGCTTCTTGTTCTAGTGATATTGAAAAATTAAAAAATTAAGCATGATAATTGCATGAAGAGTTAGATTCACTTAAAAAAGAAAAATATATTACTATAACAAACAATAATAAAGGAAAGATCATGATTGAAACTTGATGATTTTTGTTCTAATGAATCTTTTGATTGAAAATGGTTTATGGTTACACAAAAAATAATCTATTGATCTTGATGATTTTCATATTGCTTTTCGGTTTTAAACGATGGTGCAATACTTTTGTATAGAAGACTAAGGCATACTAGTATAAAGTCAATCGCACTAATTGAAACTAAAGAATTTTAGCTATTTTTAATCATAGAGGAATGCATTATTTTTCTTGAAAATGACTTTGTCCCCAAAAGCTTATTAAAATTTTCAATAAGAGATTAATGAATCTATTTATGTTATGAATCTTGTGAACTATGAAAGTGATTTTGATGATTTGAATTTAATGAGTTTTATCGAAATCATGATCTTGATTTCTCATGATTTATAACATGAAAGCGTTAATGAATTAAGATCTCTTATTATGTGTTCTCATATAATTTCTTCTTATTGAGATTTATCCAAATGAATCATGGTTTCTCTTCTGATTTCTCATAATCATAACTTGAATTTTCTTTTATGATAGAAGATTTTTTATGATTCCTTCTTTTATTAAAGAGGAGAATTATGCAAACAAACCTTGATCTTGATAACTATAACTTGAGATTTTTATATAAATCAATATTGTTCACTATGATTCCTTTATTTTACTAAAGAGAATGTTTATTCAAAATTTTCTCTTGATTTCTTAGAATTTATAACATAAGATTGCCTTTGAAGATCATTGACTATTTAATCTCCTAAGTGGTTTTTTTTATTTACCAGAGAGGAGATTTGTCAAAAATGACACATGGTCTTTTAGTATTCATGACTTGATCTTCTATTTTATATGATTGAAATATTGATGTAAACTTATCGTTGTTATGATCTGAAATTTGATATAAAAAGAAAAATTTTGTATCATTATATTCCTCTTTTTGACAATAACTAAGGGGGAGAAAGAATTGCTAGCTCAAGATGCAAAACTTGCAAACTTGCACATTATAAAAGGAAGAAAAAATTGCTAGTTTGCAATCTCAAGCAAAAGTGCTATCTTACCCATCTCAAGAAGCAAAACTTGCAAACTTACACATTACAAAAGGAAACAAGAATTGCTAGCTTGCACACTTCAACAAGAGGTATAAATTGCTATCTTGCATATCTAGAAGCAAAGCTAGCATATCTCTAAAACACTCTAAGCTTGTATGTTAGTATTACTTGCATGTTTCAAAAATTGATAGTTGAACTTCTCCTTTTTGTTGATGACAAAAGGGGAGAAGATATGTTGGTGATCATGCATGGAAAAATGAAATTTTATTATGTATGATAGTTTGGATGTAATACTTGAACGTATGATGTAAGTAATAATATGATGTATTCAATATAATTCAAGATTGAAATTATGGCATATTGATAAGGGGAGTTTAGTTTAAACTCCATCATCAATTGATTGTCATCATAAAACAAGGGAAAGATTATTGAATCTCATATTTTAATGATGAAATCAATTGATGAGTTTGTGATCTAATCTGCATTTTAAGTGGCACAAGACTAACTTCGATCAGAAAAGACAAATCAATTAAAGTAGGAGGAATCGAATGTTGGACCTAAGTAAAATATTTTTTACTTTACGTAGGTCCAGCAGAGTATCCCATTCTATTAAGGGATATATGGGATATATTAGAGGAGAGGATGTTGAGAATATTGATCCTCATACCTACGAGGAGGCTATTATGAGTATAGACTCTGGGAAGTAGTAAGAAGCCATGAATTCTGAGATGGATTCCATATACTCTAACAAGGTTTGGAACCTAGTTGATGCACCTGAGGGTATGGTACCCATTAGTTGCAAGTGGATCTTTAAAAAGAATATTAAAGTAGATGGATAGGTATAAACCTATAAAGCAAGGCTAGTAGCTAAAGGTTATCGTGTGTTGACTATGACAAAACCATCTCATCCATAGCTATGCTAAAATCCATCCAAATTCTATTGGCTATTGCAAGATATTATGATTATGAGATTTGCCAGATGGACATGAAAACCGCGTTCCTCGATGACAACCTTGAGAATGAGGTGTATATGATACAACCTAAGGTATTTGTATCCATTGACTGCCCAATCAAGTGTGTAGGTTTCTTAGGTCCATTTATGGACTGAAGCAAGCTTTCCGAAGTTGGAACATAAGATTTGATGAGGTAATGAGATCTTATGACTTCGTTAAGAATGAAGATAAGCCTTGTGTGTATAGGAATATTGTTAGGATCAGGAACAACACTAAGAGGGGGGTGGGGTGAATTAGTGCAACGGATAAAATTGATAAATTTAATCAATTTTGTAAAACTTCATACCATGAAACTCTTAGTTCGACTAAAACTGTTTTGAAAAGACATTTGACTTGAATAAGTTTGTAAGTGAATAGAGAGGAGGGGATTAGATAGTTTGCAATGAAGTAAAGTAGAATACAACAAAAGTAAAGTACGCACCGACAAGAGAACATACCAATTTTATAGTGGTTTGGTCATCCGACATACATCTACTCTCGATAACTCCTCCAATTAGGTCATTGGTTTCCACTATTAATATTTCTTGATTGACAAAGATCAATCACCTCTTTATAGAACTTTCACAAGTGGCTCACTCTCCTTTTACAAACTTTCATACTTAGAAACAATGGAGGTGAACTCTTAACTTTTGCAAGCTATTTCACTATAGTTTCGGTTTAGTTCTTATTACTTCTTAGTATTTCACTAGCTAAGAAGTAAGAGATATTTATAACCCTTAATTGACTTTAAAATTAGAGCCAAAAAGTGTCACATCCCTAGTTTTCGGGATACTAGTAGTACCACCTTCATTATTGGGTTGTACCACCGCTTGCAGACTGATAGCAGTACCACCACCTAGTCTAGTGGTACTACCACCTGATAGAGTCTTGAGCTCTAGTGGTACCACTACCTAGTTTAGGTGGTACCATCGCTCAGGCTTCTTGGAGACTGAGCCTTAGGCAGTTCCACTACCCCAATCTGGCGGTGCCACCTCTAGATAGGGTTTTGTAATTTGTTTGAGCCTTGAATCCAGCCTAAACCTATACAATTATGGCCCTAGTTGGCCCTTAATAGGTTTAATGGGATTACCTCCCAAACCTAACCCTAATTATGTGCTAACTTCAATTTTTAAGGCATACGCTAAACAAAACAATTTTGGTAAGTCTAAGTTTCTTCCAGCGAGCTTCTGGTGGACTTCCAACGATCTCTCAGCAATCTTCCACCGGACTCCTAGCAAGCTCTTGGACTTCACGATGATCTTCTTAGAGAGTTCTAATGAGCTTTTTTGGCAATCTCTTGGACTTCTCGGCCAATTCTGACAACACTTCCGATGAACCTCTGGACTCCCGACAAACTCTCTAACTCCCAACGAATTCTCGATCTTTACTCCGGCACGACATTTTGCTTTATGCCTTGGTCATTATCATAGTTAATCTTGCACACTTTTCTCAACCTATAGATTGGATCAAATAATTTACCAATTGATTTCATCATCAAAATTCAAGATTCAACAATCTTTCCCATTTTTATGATGATAATTAGTTTATGACAGAGTTAACCTTAACTCCCCCTATCTATATGCCATACTTGAGAAAAGATACTATTAAATTCAAGGCCTTTGAATTCAAGCATCAAACTAATAAGTGTCATGCCCCTCAAAAATATCGACAATATTTAAAATTTTCATCATAACTAACCCAGGATCCAAGCATACATTTGAGGTCACTAAGAAAACATTCAGATCAAAATTTCACCTCTATAGTTTACAAATTCATAACCCTGTGCAATTCATAAACATACCACTCATCACTCGATAATTCATACAATCAGAACTCAACTCATCAAAATAATAACCACAATATAAATTCACAAATGGGGAAGTCTATGCAGTCACCAAACCAACGATTACCATAAGATCATATCATTACACGAATTTAACTTAACATACCAAAATCCTATGCATGAGGGATCCTTTATCTTACACAAAATCCATAGGTTTAGATTCATCGTCACATTTCATAAGATGTAGAATATCTTATACAACAAATACACATATGCTAACAAAGATCTGCCCAAAATCTTCTAAACTTTCCACCGCCTCAGCCCAATCTTAACATTTAAGCGAGCAATATGCTATCCTGAAAAATTTATCAACAAACGGGGTGAGCATAAAGAGCTCAGCAAGTGACTAACATATCCATATCAAAATAGTACAACATCCAAAGAGATACAGTTCCAAAATACAAGGCAAAATATACGATTTCGTAGACATAATATCATTAAGAGCAGAAACACAATTGTCCTTTCAATCTTACATATTTGGTTCCTGACAGATTGGGGCATAGAGTAATTGGAGCATATCAGTAATAAAGGAAACATATCGGAGCTTATCAATGGCATATAAAATGTTCCGAAGCATATCAACGGCGTATGGAACATTTCAAGCAAAATCATCGATGAATGAAGCATTTCGAGCATATCAAAAAACAAATATTGTACTGAAAGCTCAAACGTCGTCCTTGATGTTGCAATCATATCATTCTTATCCCGAGCATGAACAGAACAACTCACCAAAACTTTGGATGTCATATCAAACATATAGAAGGTGTGGTGGGATCTCGGTCGAAATGTGATTCATCCATTTCTGAATGACCACTGACAAAAGTCTCCCACGTCCTGGGAGATCCCTCCACCCACGCCTAGGTGAAGTCGAGAGGCGGCAGAGCATCGCAGGCTCTAAGCACATACCCTTTACCATTTTCTCGGCAAAGGTCCGAATATCCCACGGAGCGGGACCCCACAGAGCGGGTAATAAGCATCCCACAGAGCGGGACCCCATAGAGCGGGTAATAAGCGCATACCCTTTACCATTTCTGGCAAAGGTCCGACAATCTCACACACCAGAGTACAAGAGGGCAGTTTTAACAATAAGTAGCATATATCGGAAGCACACGCGGAACAACAAACGTGCATGTGCCTTTTCGAGACAATACGAAACAAAGAACAAATCTCTCACAAATGTATTCAGATTTGGAATGAAATAAAAACAAGAGTGTACAGGGATTTCCAAGCAATCATATTTAGCTCAAATCCAATAAGAAGGTTAAACGAATTCAATTATCCAAAGGAACGGAGCAGAATATGCGAAATCGACCAAAGCTCGATTTCGGACAAAATTCCAGTGGCACATCAAACAATTACTTCAGAATATCAATTATGCTCCAATGCCCATAAGAAAACTATGGTCGAACCAAATATCAATCTATATTCTGATGGAATAAATTCCATATGAAACAGGGTTCCCAACGCGGAGTTACCTTTGATTTGGTAACACAAGGTCAAAAACACAATCACTGTTTTGCAGAATTTACAGGGTCGGATTCAACAGATAATAGGGTAGGCAATTGAATTCCAAAATTTTCAGACTATATGTCAAAAGAAAGATTTTCAAGTCTAGTGTCAAATAAAAATTAGTTTGGTATAATTCAGAATTTTCAACAGGGAGTTATAGGCATTTTAGTATCGACAGGTCAGAAATCTTGAACCCTGTTTTACAGCGTCTATAGGCTCAATTGAATCATATGTTTGGGTAAATATTCGGTGTCCAAAATCTACAAAATCAGTGTCAAAAGGAAGACATAAGAGACTAAATTCAAACAAAATAATTCCTAGCCGAATTCACATTTTGTACTAAAACTTATAGCTGAAACAGTGTATAGGGGTCAGTTTACCGAAAAAAAACTTCAGAATCCATGGTTCTATGTCCAAAGAGAGACATATCAGTTTCTAAATAGAAATCCTTCAATTTATTTTGATTCAACATAAAAACAGAGACTAAAAATTCTATAGGATGGGGTTAGAACACTTGCCTTTGAGAACTTTGACCCGAAGTGAAAAGATTAAAGCAAGAACCCTAAAAACCCCAATTTTTTTTTTCTTCTTCTTCTTCTTCTTCTTCTTTCTTTCTTTCTTTCTTTCTTTCTTTGATCACCCACGAGCTGCCTTCTCTGCTTCCTTAAGAACGAAGGCAGAGAGGCTTAAACGGTGGAGTTTGTATTTTTGTATATTTTACAGTTTAGTCCTTGGATTTATCATATTTACGATTAGGTCCTTAGGATTTACATATAGGTCCTCAGATTTTTGTTTTAACAAATCCTCGAACTCTTATGAATAAGTTCTCAGATTCATACTCTGACTTTTTATCAAATTTAAAATAGATACATACATTACAACTAGAAACTTATACGAAAATTCAGAAATGAGGGATGTTACACTCTCCTCCCCCTTAAAAGAAAATTTTAGTCCTCTAAATTTATCATACCTCTATCGATGAAAAGACGGGGGTACACCTTTGTCATTTCCTCTTCTAACTCACAAGTTGTTTCCTCTCCAGAATGATGTCTCCAAATTACTTGAACCAGTGGGATGACCCGATTCCTTAGGACTTTTTCTTTCTTGTCAACAATCTGAATAGGCTCTTCCACATAAGATAAATCTTTATCAATCTCCACCAGCTCATACTTAATGATGTGAGAAGGGTCATATATATACTTCCTAATCATTGAGACATGAAATATATCATGAACATGACTCAATGCTGGTGGCAAGGCAATCCTGTAAGCGACAGAACCAACCCTCTCAAGAACCTCAAAAGGTCCAATAAATCTGGGGCTTAACTTTCCTTTCTTCCCAAACCTTATAATGCCTTTGGAAGGGGAGACTTTCAATAATACAAAATCTCCGATTTCAAACTCAATATCTCGTCTTCTATTGTCGGCATAACTCTTTTGACGACTCTGAGCAGTTTTTAACCTTTCCCTTATAACTTGAATTTTCTCGGAAGTTTCTTGTACCTTATCCGGTGCTAACAACTTTTTTCATCACCAACTTCTTCCCAACATATAGGTGTTATGCACTTTTCGCCCATATAAAGCTTCATAAGGAGCCATCTGAATACTTGAATGATAACTATTATTATAAGTGAACTCAACAAGTGAAATATCCTTATCCCATTCACCTTTCCAATCCATAACATAGGCTCTAAGCAAATCCTCAAGTGTTTGAATTGTTCTTTCTAACCCACCATCACCGAGGATGATATCTTGGTACTAAACTTAACTTTAGTGCCCATAGATTCCTCTGTAATCTTCTCCGAATCTAGAGAAAACCTGAGTCTCTATCGAGAGATGATCTCCTTTGGAATACAATGAAGTCTTACTATTTCACCGACAAATAAATCTGCAAGTCTATCAAGCTTAATAAGTCATATTAATCGGTAGGAAATGTGCAGATTTTGTTAACCTATCAATGATAACCCAAATAGCATCATGCTTTTTTGGAGGTTCTCAGGTAGTCCTGAAACAAAATCCATAGTAATGCATTCCCATTTCCATTCAAGAATATCTAAAGGTTGTAACAACCCTCCAGGTCTTTGGTGTTCTACTTTGATTTGCTGACAAGTCAAACATTTTGAAACATACATTGCAATTTCCTTCTTCATGCCTTCCCACCAATAATGACTTTGAAGATCTCTATACATCTTAGTGCTCCCAGGATGTATGGTGTACTTTGAAGTATGACTTTCCTTCAGGATTTGATTCTTAATATCTGGTTCATTTGGTACACATACCCTCTCCCCAAATCTCAATAGGCTATCCTTTGAAACTTGAAATTGTGGCTTCAATCCCCTTTTTACTTCATTTCTCAAGTAGATTAAACGTGGATCTCGTAATTGTCATTCCTTAATTTGTTGAATAAGATCGGATTGCACTTGAATGGAGGCCATCAATATCATCGAGTCTTGCTCTTTCCTCAAAGCTTTCAAATCAAAATTTTCTTCTAATAACTTCCATTGCTTCACAACCAAACTAGCCATAAAACTTGTAGATTTCCTACTAAGTGCATCAGCTACAACATTGGCTTTGCCCGGGTGATAACAGATGGCACAATCATAATCTTTCAGAAGTTCTATCCATCTTCGCTGCCTCATGTTTAACTCTTTCTGAGTGAAAATGTATTTTAAACTTTTGTGATCAGTGAAGATTTCAAACTGTCGACCCTACAAATACTGTCTCCAAATCATTAGAGCAAAAATAATTGCTGCTAATTCCAAATCATGAGTTGGATAATTCAATTCATAACCTTTAAGTTGCCTAGAAGCATAAGCAATTACTCTCCCTTCCTGCATCAAAACACATCCTAGGCCTTTTCCTGAAGCATCAGTATAAACTACAAATCCCTCACTACCACTTGGAATAGTGAGAATAGGGGCACTAGTCAATCTTCTTTTTAACTCTTGAAAACATTGCTCACAATCATCACCCCATACAAATTTCATATTCTTTTTAGTGAGGTTGGTGAGAGGTTGAGCGATTCGAGAAAATCCCTCCACAAATCTCCTGTAATAACCTGCCATGCCCAAAAAGCTTCGAACTTCTGTTACATTTGTTGGTACTTCCCATTCAACTACAGCTTCTATTTTCCTTGGATCAATAGATATACCCTTCCCTGAAATCACATGGCCTAAGAAAGCAACTTCATTCAACCAAAATTCACATTTGCTGAACTTCGCATACAACTTCTTTTCTCTTAGTATGGACAACACATCTCTCAAGTGTTCCTCATGCTCCTGATTACTCTTTGAATACACCAATATGTCATCAATAAATACAATTACACAGATATCCAAGAGCGGTTGAAATATCCTATTCATTAGTTCCATAAAAGCTGCAGGGGCATTTGTCAAACCGAAAGGCATCACCAAGAATTCATAATGACCATATCGAGTTCTGAAAGCTGTTTTTGAAATATCCTCCTCCTTGATCTTCAACTGATAGTAACCTGACCTCAGGTCAATCTTAGAGAATACTTGTGCACCCTGTAGTTGATCAAAAAATCATCAATTCTAGGTATGGGATACTTATTTTTGATGGTCACCTGATTCAACTGTCTATAATCAATACAAAGCCTCAATGTTTCATCCTTCTTCTTCACTAATAGTACCGGAGCACCCCATGGGGATACATTGGGTCGTATGAAACCCTTATCTAATAACTCTTGTATTTGCTTCTTTAATTCCTCTAGCTCGAGTGGTGCCATTCTGTAGGGAGGCTTAGATATTGGGGTTGTACTGGAGACCAGATCAATAGCAAATTCACCCTCTCTATCTAGAGATAAACCAGGCAAGTCATTTGGGAATACATCAGGTAATTCTTTGACCACTACAATTTCCTCTAGGTGGGTTTCCTGATTTGAATGCTCCTTTACACACACCATATAACAAAAACAACCTTTCTGCATAAGATGATAAACTTGAAGTGCTGATATCAAGCAAGGAGGCAAATCATGCCTAATGCCCTCAAAGAAAAATATAGGCTGATCTAGTATGCAGAAAGTAATTATTTTTTTGTAACAATCAATACTAGCATGATGAGAAGATAACTAATCCATGCCAAGTATAATATCAAAGCCCTGGATCTCTAGGAGAATCAAATCAGCAAGGAGTTCGTGGTCCCCAATAGAGATCAAACAAGATGGGTAGACCAAGTTTGTTGCCAATGAATCTCCAACAGCAGTTGTTACATATAACATATAATCCAGGGGTTTAGGTAGAATATCCAAATGACAAGCAAAGTATTGTGAAACAAACGATAAGTTGGAGTCGGGATCAAACAAAACTTTTGCATTTCTTTTAGAAACATGAAGAATACCTTCCACCACTGATTTAGAAGCTTTAGAATCTTTTTCAGTGATAGCGTACACTCTAGCATGGGCTGAGGGTCTAGGAGACAGTGGCTCTTTCTTCTTCCTCAAAGGGCAATCTTTTATTTGATGATCCAACTTTCCACAACCAAAACATGCCCCAGTCACCCGAAAACACCGACTTGTTTCATAACTTAACTTGCAATTCACATATGATTGAGTCTTTTGCGATGACTTTCCTTTTCAAATCCAAATGTCTTGACACTCTTGTTATTACTTTCTGATTCATTTCCAATCATATTTTTATTGGTAAACTTGTCCTTATCATTCGTAACACTGATCTCCAAAGATAATTTTCTTTGTTGCCATTAATGATCAGCCTCTACTTCCAATATAAGGTGGCAAAAGAATTCTTTCGATCATTAGAACAATTTTGTACATCAAATATCTTCTCTGTTTGCATCATCCGTTTTTCTACCACCAATGAAATTTGGTTCACCATGTTTTCATCGCGCTACTCTGATTTTGTATCCTCGATCAACCCTTTCATCCCCCTTAATTAATCAGAAACAAATGAAATTGGAGGACCATAAGTCCTCATCATCCTAGATTCCTAAAATGCATCAAAGAAAATTTCCACCGATCATTATCACTGGACCTCAATATATTTTGTACGTCAACATATAAAATATTTCAGTGATCCTCAAACAATGCTCTGATACCACCTCTGTCACGCCCCTCAAAAATATCGACAATATTTAAAATTTTCATCAAAACTAACCCAAGATCCAAGCACACATTTGAGGTCACTAAGAAAACATTCAGATCAAAATTTCACCTCTATAGTTTACAAATTCATAACCCTGTGCAATTCATAAACATACCACTTATCACTCGATAATTCATACAATCAGAACTCAACTCATCAAAATAATAACCACAATATAAATTCACAAATGGGGAAGTCTATGCAGTCACCAAACTAACAATTACCATAAGATTATATCATTACACGAATTTAACTTAACATACCGAAATCCTATACATGAGGGATCCTTTATCTTACACAAAATCCACAGGTTTAGATTCATCGTCACATTTCATAAGATGCAGAGTATCTTATACAACAAATACACATATGCTAACAAAGATCTGCCCAAAATCTTCTAAACTTTCCACCGCCTCAGCCCAATCTTAACATTTAAGCAAGCAATATGCTATCCTGAAAAATTTATCAACAAACGGGGTGAGCATAAAGAGCTCAGCAAGTGACTAACCTATCCATATCAAAATAGTACAACATCCAAAGAGATACAGTTCCAAAATACAAGGCAGAATATACGATTTCGTAGACATAATATCATTAAGAGCAGAAACACAATTGTACTTTCAATCTTACATATTTGGTTCCTGACAGATTGGGGCATAGAGTAATTGGAGCATATCAGTAACAAAGGAAACATATCGGAGCTTATCAATGGCATAGAAAATGTTCCGAAGCATATCAACGGCATATGGAACATTTCGAAACAAAATCATCAGTGAATGAAGCATTTCAGAGCATATCAAAAACAAATATCGTACAGAAGCTCAAACGTCGTCCTTGACGTTGCAATCATATCATTCTTATCCAGAGCATGAACAGAAACAACTCACCAAAACTCTGGATGTCATATCTAACATATAGAAGGTGTGGTGGGATCTCAGTTAGAATGTGATTCATCCATTTCTGAATGACCACCTGACAAAAGTCTCCCACGTCTGAGAGATCCCTCCACCCACGTCTAAGTGAAGTCAGAGGGTCCGGCAGAGCATCGCAGGCTCTAAGCACATACCCTTTACCATTTCTAGCAAAGGTCCAGAATATCCCACGGAGCGGGACCCCACAGAGCGGGTAATAAGCGCATCCCACAGAGCGGGACCCCACAGAGCGGGTAATAAGCGCATACCCTTTACCATTTCTGGCAAAGGTCCAGACAATCCCACACACCAGAGTACAAGAGGGCAGTTTTAACAATAGGTAGCATATATCGAAAGCACACGTGGAACAACAAACGTGCATGTGCCTTTTCGAGACAATACGAAACAAAGAATAAATCTCTCACAAATGTATTCAGATTTGGAATGAAATAAAAACAAGAGTGTACAGGGATTTCCAAGCAATCATATTTAGCTCAAATCCAATAAGAAGGTTAAACGAATTCAATTATCCAAAGGAACGGAGCAGAATATGCGAAATCGACCAAAGCTCGATTTCGGAGAGAATTCCAGTGGCACATCAAACAAATACTTCAGAATATCAATTATGCTCCAATGCCCATAAGAAAACTATGGTCGAACCATATATCAATCTATATTCCGATGGAACAAATTCCATATGAAACAGGGTTCCCAACGCGGAGTTACCCTTGATTTGGTAACACAAGGTCAAAAACACAATCACTGTTTTGCAGAATTTACAGGGTCGGATTCAACAGATAATAGGGTAGGCAATTGAATTCCAAAATTTTCAGCCTCTATGTCAAAAGAACGATTTTCAAGTCTAGTTTCAAATAAAAATCAGTTTGGTACAATTCAGAATTTTCAACAGGGAGTTATAGGCATTTTAGTATCGACAGGTCAGAAATCTTGAACCCTGTTTTACAGCGTCTATAGGCTCAATTGAATCAGATGTTTGGGTAAGTATTCGGTGTCCAAAATCTACAAAATCAGTGTCAAAAGGAAGATATAAGAGTGTAAATTCATACAAAATGATTCCTGGCCGAATTCATATTTTGTATTAAAACTTATAGCTGAAACAGTGTATAGGGGTCAGTTTACCGAAAAAAAACTTCAGAATCCATGGTTCTATGTCCAAAGAGAGACATATCAGTTTCTAAATAGAAATCCTTCAATTTATTTTGATTCAACATAACAACAGAGACTAAAAATTCTATAGGATGGGGTTAGAACACTTGCCTTTGAGAATTTTGACCTGAAGTGAAAAGATTAAAGCAAGAACCCTAAAAACCCCAATTTTTTTTTTCTTCTTCTTCTTCTTTCTTTCTTTCTTTCTTTCTTTCTTTCTTTCTTTGATCACCCACGAGCTGCCTTCTCTGCTTCCTTAAGAACGAAGGCAGAGAGGCTTAAACGGTGGAGTTTGTATTTTTGTATATTTTACAGTTTAGTCCTTGGATTTATCATATTTACGATTAGGTCCTTAGGGTTTATATATAGGTCCTCATATTTTGGTTTTAACAAATCCTCCAACTCTTATGAATAAGTTCTCAGATTCATACTTTGACTTTTTATCAAATTTAAAATAGATACATACATTACAACTAGAAACTTATACGAAAATTCAGAAATGAGGGATGTTACACTCTCGCCCCCTTAAAAGAAAAATTTAGTCCTCTAAATTTATCGTACCTCTATCGATGAAAAGACGGGGGGACACCTTTGTCATTTCCTCTTCTAACTCCCAAGTTGTTTCCTCTCTAGAATGATGTCTCCAAATTACTTGAACCAGTGGGATGACCCGATTCCTTAGGACTTTTTCTTTCTTGTCAACAATCTGAATAGGCTCTTCCACATAAGATAAATCTTTATCAATCTCCACCAGCTCATACTTAATGATGTGAGAAGGGTCATATATATACTTCCTAATCATCGAGACATGAAATATATCATGAACATGACTCAATGCTGGTGGCAAGGCAATCCTATAAGCGACAGAACCAACCCTCTCAAGAACCTCAAAAGGTCCAATAAATCTGGGGCTTAACTTTCCTTTCTTCCCAAACCTTATAATGCCTTTGGAAGGGGAGACTTTCAATAATACAAAATCTCCGATTTCAAACTCAATATCTCGTCTTCTATTATCGGCATAACTCTTTTGACGACTCTGAGCAGTTTTTAACCTTTCCCTTATAACTTGAATTTTCTCGGAAGTTTCTTGTACCTTATCTGGTGCTAACAACTTTCTGTCACCAACTTCTTCCCAACATATAGGTGTTATGCACTTTCGCCCATATAAAGCTTCATAAAGAGCCATCTGAATACTTGAATAATAACTATTATTATAAGTGAACTCAAAAAGTGAAATATCCTTATCCCATTCACCTTTCCAATCCATAATATAGGATCTAAGCAAATCCTCAAGTGTTTGAATTGTTCTTTCTGACTGACCATCTGTCTGAGGATGATATGCGGTACTAAACTTAACTTTAGTGCCCATAGATTCCTGTAATCTTCTCCAGAATCTAGAGAGAAATCTAGAGTCTCTATCAGAGATGATCTCCTTTGGAATACCATGAAGTCTTACTATTTCACTGACATATAAATCTGCAAGTCTATCAAGCGAATAAGTCATATTAATCGGTAAGAAATGTGCAGATTTTGTTAACCTATCAATGATAACCCAAATAGCATCATGCTTTTTAGAGGTTCTGGGTAGTCCTGAAACAAAATCCATAGTAATGCATTCCCATTTCCATTCAGGAATATCTAAAGGTTGTAACAACCCTCCAGGTCTTTGGTGTTCTACTTTGATTTGCTGACAAGTCAAACATTTTAAAACATACATTGCAATTTCCTTCTTCATGCCTTCCCACCAATAATGACTTTGAAGATCTCTATACATCTTAGTGCTCCCAGGATGTATGGTGTACTTTGAAGTATGACTTTCCTTCAGGATTTGATTCTTAATATCTGGTTCATTTGGTACACATACCCTCTCCCCAAATCTCAATAGGCCATCCTTTGAAACTTGAAATTGTGGCTTCAATCCCCTTTTTACTTCATTTCTCAAGTAGATTAAACGTGGATCTCGTAATTGTCCTTCCTTAATTTGTTGAATAAGATCGGATTGCACTTGAATGGAGGCCATCAATATCATCGAGTCTTGCTCTTTCCTCAAAGCTTTCAAATCAAAATTTTCTTCTAATAACTTCCATTGCTTCACAACCAAACTAGCCATAAAACTTGTAGATTTCCTACTAAGTGCATCAGCTACAACATTGGCTTTGCCCGGGAGATAACAGATGGCACAATCATAATCCTTCAGAAGTTCTATCCATCTTCGCTGCCTCATGTTTAACTCTTTCTGAGTGAAAATGTATTTTAAACTTTTGTGATCAGTGAAGATTTCAAACTGTCGACCATACAAATAATGTCTCCAAATCATTAGAGCAAAAATAATTGCTGCTAATTCCAAATCATGAGTTGGATAATTCAATTCATAACCTTTAAGTTGCCTAGAAGCATAAGCAATTACTCTCCCTTCCTGCATCAAAACACATCCTAGGCCTGAAGCATCAGTATAAACTACAAATCCCTCACTACCACTTGGAATAGTGAGAATAGGGGCACTAGTCAATCTTTTTTTTAACTCTTGAAAACTTTGCTCACAATCATCACCCCATACAAATTTCATATTCTTTTTAGTGAGGTTGGTGAGAGGTTGAGCGATTCGAGAAAATCCTTCCACAAATCTCCTGTAATAACCTGCCATGCCCAAAAAGCTTCGAACTTCTGTTACATTTGTTGGTACTTCCCATTCAACTACAGCTTCTATTTTCCTTGGATCAATAGATATACCCTTCCCTGAAATCACATGGCCTAAGAAAGCAACTTCATTCAACCAAAATTCACATTTGCTGAACTTCGCATACAACTTCTTTTCTCTTAGTATGGACAACACATCTCTCAAGTGTTCCTCGTGCTCCTGATTACTCTTTGAATACACCAATATGTCATCAATAAATACAATTACATAGATATCTAAGAGCGGTTGAAATATCCTATTCATTAGTTCCATAAAAGCTGCAGGGGCATTTGTCAAACCGAAAGGCATCACAAAGAATTCATAATGACCATATCGAGTTCTGAAAACTGTTTTTAAAATATCCTCCTCCTTGATCTTCAACTGATAGTAACCTGACCTCAGGTCAATCTTAGAGAATACTTGTGCACACAGCAGTTGTTCAAACAAATCATCAATTCTAGGTATGGGATACTTATTTTTGATGGTCACCTGATTCAACTGTCTATAATCAATACAAAGCCTCAATGTTCCATCCTTCTTCTTCACTAATAGTACCGGAGCACCCCATGGGGATACACTGGGTCGTATGAAACCCTTATCTAATAACTCTTGTATTTGCTTCTTTAATTCCTCTAGCTCGAGTGGTGCCATTCTGTAGGGAGGCTTAGATATTGGGGTTGTACTGGAGACCAGATCAATAGCAAATTCACCCTCTCTATCTAGAGATAAACCAGGCAAGTCATTTGGGAATACATCAGGTAATTCTTTGACCACTACAATTTCGTCTAGGTGGGTTTCCTGATTTGAATGCTCCTTTACACACACCATATAACAAAAACAACCTTTCTGCATAAGATGATAAACTTGAAGTGCTGATATCAAGCAAGGAGGCAAATCATGCCTAATGCCCTCAAAGAAAAATATAGGCTGATCTAGTATGCAGAAAGTAATTATTTTTTTGTAACAATCAATACTAGCGTGATGAGAAGATAACCAATCCATGCCAAGTATAATATCAAAGCCCTGGATCTCTAGGAGAATCAAATCAGCAAGGAGTTCGTGGTCCCCAATAGAGATCAAACAAGATGAGTAGACCAAGTTTGTTGCCAATGAATCTCCAACAGCAGTTGTTACATATAACTTATAATCCAGGGGTTTAGGTAGAATATCCAAGTGACAAGCAAAGTATTGTGAAACAAACGATAAGTTGGAGTCGGGATCAAACAAAACTTTTGCATTTCTTTTAGAAACATGAAGAATACCTTCCACCACTGATTTAGAAGCTTTAGAATCTTGTTCAGTGATAGCGTACACTCTAGCATGGGCTGAGGGTCTAGGAGACAGTGGCTCTTTCTTCTTCCTCAAAGGGCAATCTTTTATTTGATGATCCAACTTTCCGCAACCAAAACATGCCCCAGTCACCCGAAAACACCGACTTGTTTCATAACTTAACTTGCAATTCACATATGATTGAGTCTTTTGCGATGACTTTCCTTTTCAAATCCAAATGTCTTGACACTCTTGTTATTACTTTCTTATTCATTTCCAATCATATTTTTATTGGTAAACTTGTCCTTATCATTCGTAACACTGATCTCCAAAGATAATTTTCTTTGTTGCCATTAATGATCAGCCTCTACTTCCAATATAAGGTGGCAAAAGAATTCTTTCGATCATTAGAACAATTTTATACATCAAATATCTTCTCTGTTTGCATCATCCGTTTTTCTACCACCAATGAAATTTGGTTCACCATGTTTTCATCGCGCTACTCTGATTTTGTATCCTCGATCAACCCTTTCATCCCCCTTAATTAATCAGAAACAAATGAAATTGGAGGACCATAAGTCCTCATCATCCTAGATTCCTAAAATGCATCAAAGAAAATTTCCAAACAATGCTTTGATACCACCTCTGTCACGCCCCTCAAAAATATCGACAATATTTAAAATTTTCATCATAACTAACCCAGGATCCAAGCACACATTTGAGGTCACTAAGAAAACATTCAGATCAAAATTTCACCTCTATAGTTTACAAATTCATAACCCTGTGCAATTCATAAACATACCACTCATTACTCGATAATTCATACAATCAGAACTCAACTCATCAAAATAATAACCACAATATAAATTCACAAATGGGGAAGTCTGTGCAGTCACCAAACCAACGATTACCATAAGATCATATCATTACACGAATTTAACTTAACTTACCGAAATCCTATACATGAGGGATCCTTATCTTACACAAAATCCACAGGTTTAGATTCATCGTCACATTTCATAAGATGCAGAGTATCTTATACAACAAATACACATATGCTAACAAAGATATGCCCAAAATCTTCTAAACTTTCCACCGCCTCAGCCCAATCTTAACATTTAAGCAAGCAATATGCTATCCTGAAAAATTTATCAACAAACGGGGTGAGCATAAAGAGCTCAGCAAGTGACTAACATATGCATATCAAAATAGTACAACATCCAAAGAGATACAGTTCCAAAATACAAGGCAGAATATACGATTTCGTAGACATAATATCATTAAGAGCAGAAACACAATTGTCCTTTCAATCTTACATATTTGGTTCCTGACAGATTGCTGCATAGAGTAATTTGAGCATATCAGTAACAAAGGAAACATATCGGAGCTTATCAATGGCATATAAAATGTTCTGAAGCATATCAACGGCATATGGAACATTTCGAAGCAAAATCATCAGTGAATGAAGCATTTCAGAGCATATCAAAAACAAATATCGTACAGAAGCTCAAACGTCATCCTTGACGTTGCAATCATATCATTCTTATCCAGAGCATGAACAGAAACAACTCACCAAAACTCTGGATGTCATATCAAACATATAGAAGGTGTGGTGGGATCTCAGTCAGAATGTGATTCATCCTTTTCTGAATGACCACCCTGACAAAAGTCTCCCATGTCTGGGAGATCCCTCCACCCACGTCTAGGTGAAGTCAGAGGGGCCGGTAGAGCATCGCAGGCTCTAAGCACATACCCTTTACCATTTCTGGCAAAGGTCCAAAATATCCCACGGAGCGGGACCCCACAGAGCGGGTAATAAGCGCATCCCACAGAGCGGGACCCCACAGAGCGGGTAATAAGTGCATACCCTTTACCATTTCTGGCAAAGGTCCAGACAATCCCACACACTAGAGTACAAGAGGGCAGTTTTAACAATAAGTAGCATATTTCGGAAGCACACGCGGAACAACAAACGTGCATGTGCCTTTTCGAGACAATACGAAACAAAGAACAAATCTCTCACAAATGTATTCAGATTTGGAATGAAATAAAAACAAGAGTGTACAGGGATTTCCAAGCAATCATATTTAGCTCAAATCCAATAAGAAGGTTAAACGGATTCAATTATCCAAAGGAACGGAGCAGAATATGCGAAATCGACCAAAGCTCAATTTCGGACAGAATTCCAGTGGCACATCAAACAAATACTTCAGAATATCAATTATGCTCCAATGCCCATAAGAAAACTATGGTCGAACCATATATCAATCTATATTCTGATGGAACAAATTCCATATGAAACAGGGATCCCAACGCGGAGTTACCTTTGATTTGGTAACACAAGGTCAAAAACACAATCACTGTTTTGCAGAATTTACAGGGTCGGATTCAACAGATAATAGGGTAGGCAATTGAATTCCAAAATTTTCAGACAATATGTTAAAAGAAGGATTTTCAAGTCTAGTTTCAAATAAAAATCAGTTTGGTACAATTCAGAATTTTCAACAGGGAGTTATAGGCATTTTAGTATCGACAGGTCAGAAATCTTGAACCCTGTTTTACAGCGTCTATAGGCTCAATTGAATCAGATGTTTGGGTACGTATTCTGTGTCCAAAATCTACAAAATCAGTGTCAAAAGGAAGATATAAGAGTCTAAATTCAAACAAACTAATTCCTGGCCGAATTCATATTTTGTACTAAAACTTATAGCTGAAACAGTGTATAGGGGTCAGTTTACCGAAAAAAAACTTCAGAATCCATGGTTCTATGTCCAAAGAGAGACATATCAGTTTCTAAATAGAAATCCTTCAATTTATTTTGATTCAACATAAAAACAGAGACTAAAAATTCTATAGGATTGGGTTAGAACACTTGCCTTTGAGAATTTTGACCCGAAGTGAAAAGATTAAAGCAAGAACCCTAAAAACCCCAATTTTTTTCTTCTTCTTCTTCTTCTTCTTCTTCTTCTTCTTCTTTCTTTCTTTCTTTCTTTCTTTCTTTGATCACCCACGAGCTGCCTTCTCTGCTTCCTTAAGAACGAAGGCAGAGAGGCTTAAACGGTGGAGTTTGTATTTTTTGTATATTTTACAGTTTAGTCCTTGGATTTATCATATTTACGATTAGGTCCTTAGGGTTTACATATAGTTCCTCAGATTTTTGTTTTAACAAATCCTCCAACTCTTATGAATAAGTTCTCAGATTCATACTTTGACTTTTTATCAAATTTAAAATAGATACAAAAATTACAATTAGAAACTTATACGAAAATTCAGAAATGAGGGATGTTACAATAAGTTATATACATTTAAGCTTATTGACATGCACATCATGACACTAATCATGATTTACCATCTCAAAATACGATACCATGTAATTATCATAATAAAAATAATGTCAAGGCATGACATCTATTTTTAAGTCCAATATTGAATTATCATTTTCAAGTATGATACAAATTTCAAATATAAAATTTAGCAATATTCAAATTTTAAGTTTAATAAAAGATGACAATTCATCAATCCGAGGCATGATACACATTGGAAGTAGGAAATTAAGCATGATAAGTTCGATACCTCATCATAATGATAGACATTTATTATTTTGATATGAAATCAAGTATGAATTTAAGAATGAAACATTTTCAAGTATCCATGCTACATTACAATGTGTTTCAAGTATCTATGCCACATTACGATGTGTTTCAAGCATTCATGATGCATTTCAAGTATCTACTATGTATACGATGCATATGTGATACATTTTGATATTTTTTAAGTATTTGTAATGCATTTGATGATACCAATCATATATCAAGCATTCACAATTTATTCAAGAATTTACGATAATATACATTTTACATATTATTTCAAACATTCATAATGCCAAGTTGTCATCAATTTGCAAGTTGCTATATTTCTCCCCCTTTGTCATCAACAAAAAGGAGAACCATTCAATAATGCAAGTATTTAAAAAATATTCAAGTAAGTTTTACACCAATTTATCCAAGCAAAAAAAAAGAGAAGTTAAGCAAAAACTTTTCATGATAACTACTTTTGGATTTTGAAATGGATAAGCTAGCATTTTTGTTTAGCTGTGCAAAAGCTTTTTGGTTCTTCTTGAGATATGTTAGTTTCTTTCTTCGTTTGTCATAAAAATAAGAAGAAGAGGAAGAAGAGTAAGGGAGGAATTCATTCTCCATAAGAAATCAAGAACCAAATTCATGAAAGTTATGTTTCATTAAATCAAGCTTCTACTATAGCAAAGAGAGAGGTTTCATCATAAAGAATAAAAAATCCATGAATAAAACTTCATAAATCAAATTCTTTTTCTTGTAAATTAAAGAAAGAAGGATTCATAGGAATTGATAAAAGATCAAGTCATTAATCCAAAAATCCATGAGTGAAGGGATAAAGTGTTTTAAAAATCATTAAAGTGATGGAGCAAGGGTATGAAGTAAATTTAATACCAATTTAAGAGGAAGATAGAAATGAAATAAATTCATGAAAGCTTTATTTATGAAAAATTGAGAAAGTCCGAAAAAGATATACAACAAACTCATGCAGTTTAACATCCCTAGCTCTTTTCTAATGAAATCGAATTATACTTCATTTAAATGTTTTGTAAAGATATCGGCTAATTAATGTTTTATATCAATAAACTCTAAAGATATATCATGGTTATAAACATGATCTCTTATAAAATGATGCCTAATATTAATATGTTTAGTTCTAGAGTGTTGAATAGGATTTTTTGTTAAACATATTGCACTTGTGTTATCATATTTTATTGGAATATTCTTAAGCTGAATGCTATAATCTTCTAATGTATTTTTCATCTATAAAACTTGTGCACAACATGCACCAACTGCTATATGCTCAACTTCGGTTGTAGATAATGCAATAGAGTTTTGTTTCTTGGAAAACAAAGAGACAAGTACATGACCTAAGAATTGACATGTTTTAGATGTGCTTTTTCTATCTTTTATACATCCAGCAAAATCCGCATCAACATAAGTAATTAATTCAAAGTTTTTAAATTTTAGATACCATAATCCTATATTAGGGGTCCCTTTAATCTATCTAAGAATTCTTTTAATGGCATTAATATGAGATAGCTTAGGATTAGATTGAAATCTAGCATAATTTCCTACGTTAAATATAATGTCTGGTCTAGTTACGGTGAGGTATAATAAACTACCAATCATACCCCTATAAGTTTTTTTATCAAAGCTTTCTCCACTTTTGTCCATGTCTAACTTAGTGGAAGTACTTATAGAAGTATTGATAACCTTTGAACCATCCATATTAAACCATTTTAGCGATTCTAATGCATATTTGGTTTGACTAAGAAATATACCATCACTAAGTTGTTTGATTTGTAAGCCTAAGAAGAAAGTTAGTTCACCCTTTAAACTCATTTCAAATGATTCGCATAAGGATTTATTTGTAGAACCAAAAATAATACCAATAACATAAATTTAAACAATAAGAAAGTTATTTTCAAAATTTTTAATAAATAATGTAGCTAAGAAAGGAGCTAAGTCTCTCATGCCAAACACTTGGGGCTTGTTTTAATCCATAGAGAGCTTTAGTTAACTTAAACACATGATTAGGAAAAAGAGAGTTCTCAAATCTGGGTAGTTGTTCAACATACACTTATTCGGAAATAAAGCCATTTAAGAAAGTGCTCTTGACATCTATTTGAAATAACTTAAACTTATTATTACTAGCATAGGCAACGAGCATCCTTATGAATTCTAATCTTGCCATAAGAGCGAAGGTTTCTTCATAATCGATACATTCTTCCTGGTTGAAACCCTTGGTCACTAATCTTGCCTTGTTTCTAATCACGATACCAAATTCATCTTGCTAGTTTCTAAAGATCCATTTAGTACTAATAACTAAATTGTCACTAGGTCTTGGAATAAGCTTCCACATCTCATTTCTCTCAAATTGGTTCAACACTTCTTGCATTGCAATAAATCATAAACCATCTTTCAAGGCTTTGTCAATGCATTTTGATTCAATTTAAGAAAGAAAAGTGGTGTTAGCACAAAAAATTATCAATGAAGAATGAGTTTGAACACCCTTTGATATGTCTCCTATGATTAGCTCATTAATATGAGCATCTACATACTTCCATTTCTTAGGTAAGGAGGGTTTGGAAGAAGATATATCCAAGTTACTAGTTTTAGGAGAGGATTCATTCAAATTTAAAGCATCAAAATTAATATCATTATCAAAATTGTTTTTCTTAAATTCGAAAACTTCATTAAGGACAACATGAATAGACTCTTCTATAACCAAGGTTCTTTTATTAAAGATATGAAATGCTTTAGAAATAGAAGAATAACCAAGAAAAATGCCTTCATCAAATTTTGCATCAAACTTTCTTAAGGCATCTTTTTCATTCAAGATAATACATTTACAACCGAAAACTTTAAAATACGAAACATTAGGTTTTTTGTTATTCCACAATTCATAAGGAGTTTTGGAAAGTAAGAGTCTTACTAGAATCCTATTCCTGATATAGCATACTATATTAATGACTTCGGCTCAAAAATATTTGGGTAGGCTATGTTCGTTTAACATAGTTCTTGTCATTTCTTGTAAAATCCTATTTTTTCTTTCTACTACATTTTGTTGAGGATTTCTCGGAGTAGAGAAATTATGGTTGTATCCATTAGATTCATAAAAGTTTTAAAAATCATGGTTTTGAAATTTACCACTGTGATCACTCCAAATTAATGAAATTATAAAGCCTTTTTCATTTTGAACAAGTTTACAAAACTTAGAAAAACACTTAAAGCATTTACTTTTATATGCCAAGAAGTATGTCCAAGTATATCTATTATAATCGTCTACAATTACAAAGGCGTATTTGCTACCTCCTAGGCTTATTATATCAATTAGTCTAAAGAAATTCATATGGATCAATTGCAATGGTCTAAAGGTGCTTATTTAATTCTTTGGTTTAAAACTATCTTTTATTTGTTTTCCTAGTTAACATGCATCACGTACATTGTCTTTAATGAACTTAATGTTAGGAATACCTCTTACAAGTTCTTTAGATGAGATTTGAGAGATTAGTTTCATACTAGCATGACCTAATCTCTTATCTTAAAGCTAAGTATCATCATTCAAAACCGAAAAACATATTTCATTACAAAGATCATCAATGTCAATAGTGTATACATTATTTTGTTTTAAGGCAATCATAGATGTGATTTTGTATGGTGTTTCAATAATGCAAGCATTAGATTCAAATCTAATGATTTATCCTTTATCACACAATTGAGTAATGCTCAAAAGATTATGCTTTAAGCCATCAACTAAGAGATGGTTCCTTTGCCAATAATTTTACCCTTGTTATTGTCTCTGAAGGTGACATATCCTTTGTCTAGACTAGTGAGCTTAGAGAATTTAGATGGATTTCCGATTATGTGCCTTGAGCATCCACTATCAAGGTACCATCTTTTACTCCTAGCTTATGATGGTAAACATTTCTACAAAAATGGGTGATTTTTAGGTATCCATTTGACCTTGGGTGCCTCAAAAATTGATCTACTCAACTTATCATTTTGCATGGAGTTCTTTGCAGTTCCTTTAGGAACCTAAATCAATTTGTGCGGACTATATCTCTTAAATGAACATTTATAAGTAACATGTCCAAGTTTACAACAAAAGTTGTATTTGGTGCAGGGTAATACATGCAAGGTAGGGCCTTTAACAAAGGTGGTTGGATTTTGGTGAGAGCTACTTACAAATCTGATTTTGCATCTTCTATGAATATGACCTTTATTGGCAAGGATCATATTCAAGAACTTACTACCAACCTTCAACTTTTTTAGAGTTTGTTTGAGTAGCAAGTTTTCCTTCTCAAGATCCTCTAAGTATTCACACTTAGTGCATGGAGGCAACAAAGGATTATCTTGCTTAAGTTTTTCAAATTCATTATTTAAAAGGGTATGCTCCTTTTTCAATAATTATACTTTTTGCTCATTATTATACATTCATCAAACAAATCATGAAAAGCACTTAAAAGCTCATTGAAAGATAAATTTGCATCTAGTGAACCACTTACCTCATCTCTGATAGCAATTAGTGCATAGTTGGCGAGTTCCTTGTTACTTTGTTCTTCATATGCGGAATCACTCGAATCATCCCATGTTGCTTTGAGCGCCTTCTTCTCCTTTGGTTGTTTCTTCTTCACTTGGGGACATTCGCTTTTGAAATGTCCTAGCTTCTTGCATTCGTAGCATATAACTTGTTCTTTCTTACGTTCAATTTTATTTTTAATATTATTTTTAGATTTATTTATTTTATAATTTTTTTAACTTTCTTGTCAAGAGCGCCAAGTCATCATCATAGTCCTCATCACTAGAACTTCCTTTCAAGTGGTCTTCAAGAGTTCTTAATGCCATATCCTTCCTGTTCTTTGGAAGGTTGTTCTCAAACTCTTCATGAACAATGCAAGTCATCTCATAGGTCATTAACGACCCGATAAGTTCTTTAAGATGTAAATTATTTAAATCATTGGCCTCTTGAATAGCCATTACTTTAGGGTCCCAACACTTTGGAAGGGATCTTAATATTTTATTAATGAGTTCAAAGTTAGACTTCCGATAATCTTCTGGTGGACTTCCGACGATCTCTCGACAATCTTCCAATGGACTCCTAACAAGCTCTTGGACTTCATGATGATCTTCTTGGCAAGTTCCGACAAGTTTCTTTGGCAAGCTCCTGGACTTCTCAGCCAATTCTTGTTGCACTTCCGATAAACCTCCGAACTCTCGATGAACTCTCGATCTCCTAACGAATTCTCGATCTTGACTCCGTCACTTCATTTTGCTTTTTGCCTTGATCACTATCATTATTAATTCTGCACACTTTTCTCAATATATAGATTGGATCAAACAATTTACCAATTGATTTAATCATTAAAATATGAGATTTAACAAAGATAAGTGGGAGCGCTATCACCTTCTTGGTGTTATATATTGATGACATCCTGATCATTAGGAATGATGTAAGAATGCTATCCATAGTAAAAGTTTGATTATCTAGAAATTTCTCCATGAAAGACTTAAGGGAAGTATCATATATCTTGAGCATATGAATCTATAGAGATAGATCCAAGAGGATGTTTGGCTTTTCCCAATCCAGGTATATAGACACCATTGTCGAAAGGTTTGGCATAGAAAATTTCAAAAGAGGTCTCATACTGATAAGACATGTGATATCGCTTTCTAGGAGTATATCCCCAAAGACTTCTAAAGAAAGGGTGAACATGAATAGGATACCCTATGCCTCAATGATAGGGTTCATCAAGTATGTCATGCTATGTACTAGGCCTGATATAACATATGCTCTGTGTGTCACGAGTAGGTATCAGGTGGATCTAGGCTTGGAGCACTAAAATGTAATAGAGTGTATCCTTAAGTACTTGAGAAGGACTAAGGATATTTTACTGATATATAGAGATAGTAGCCATAGGATTGAAGGCTACATAGACTCGAGTTTTCAGTCTGATGTCGTTGATAATAAGTCTAATTTGGGATATGTTTTTATCCTGAATGGAAGAGTAGTATGCTATAAGAGTTCCAAGCAAGATACTACTATTGACTCAACCACAAATGCGAAGTACATTGCTATAGTAGAGATAGCAAAGGCGGGAGTCTAGATGAAGAAGTTCATCATAGATCTGGGAGTCATACCGGGCAGCGAAGAGCTGATTCTCTTATATTGCGATAATAACAGGACGATTGCTTAAGTGAATGAACCTATGTCTTATCAGAAGTTTTCTAAGGAGGTTCCATTTGATAAGAGAGATTATGGCCTGAGGAGATGTAGTAGTAGAAAGAGTTTCATTCGAAGATAACATCGCATATCCACTAATAAAGCCATTGTCTCAAATTGTTTTTAAGCATAAGAGGATTCTAATGGGGATCAGACACAGGTGATTGTCTTTAGGTCCAGTGGGAGATTGCTAGTCATCGGTGTCATGCAAGCCAATTACGTGAGTGATGGCACGTGTGACATGATACGCATTCTTTTTACTTATTATATTTTGACATTTTATCACTTTATATTACTTATTGCATATATGGATATATATTATGATGTCAATAGATCTGTGTAATGGGAATCATATTATGATGAGATCACAATAATGAGATTGATTCACCTATAAATACAAACCCTAAATAATCCCGGTCATAGGTTACTCGAGAGGGATATTGAGATAACCAGACAAACTAGTGTATTGTATACCCATATATATGATAGAGGCGGTTGGTCTCATAGCTGCTCATGTGAGGATACTTGGGATACAGTACATGTGCTCATTGGAGAATAAGTTCATTGATTGATCTACTCACGGAATGCTAGATGGTTAACGATACCTCATTGTCAAATAGCGATTCCATTGTTATAGTGGTGTACCTAGTCCTTAGACTTGAGAAACCAAGAATGTTCTGTATGAGTACTCCACTCTTTGATACCAGACTTATAGGTATGAAAATTCTAGATCTAGCATAGTCGGTCAGTGGGAGTGGCAGCCAACCTTATGAGGACTATTGAGTGTCAATAGAGAATCATCCACTCTCGATGTTATGAGAGAAATATCTCATATATTCTTGCTCAGATAAATCTATAGCCAGAGTCATTTGGATTGAGAGAGAAAGAGTTCTCTAAGAGAATCCAATTAGAGCAAGACTCAAGTAGAAACCATATGGGTCTGATAGTACCATGCCCGGTATACAGTCTCTAGGATATTAGATGGATGAGAAACTATAGGTGTACGGTAACTAGGGACAGATAGGTCCAATGGATTGGATTCCTTTGTATCGTGTGGGAACTATACGTAGTGGCCTAGTGCATCCGTAATCGATGAGTCGAGTGAATTATTATGAAGATAATAATTCACTAAACTAGAATGAGTTCTAACATGTATGACTCACGACCAGATCGATATTGGGCTTAGAGGGTCACACACATATGGTAGGCATTGCGATGAATAAAGGTTCAGATATAAGATCCGATAGAGCCCCTATTTTATTTGATATCTAATAAGCCCATAAATTATTGGATCCTACGGATGATATCCAATAGGAGCCAATAAAAGTTTAATAGAGAGATCCACTAATTTAATAGGCTTAGATAGTTAGATAGAGATCTAGTATCCAATAAGGCCGGAGCCATTCGGGTTAAGTTGACAAGGGACCTCTATAAATATAAGAAAACCAAAGGTTTATAAGCTGGAGCTTCCTTGATTGCCATCTCGTTTTTTCCTCTTCCCTTCTCCTCCTCAGATAGTAGGCCTAGAGACTTGAGGAGTATCGTCGCAACCCTACAATGTGAATCACCGCTAGAGAGGAGGTCGCTTGACTTCCTTTATATTCTCCTACAGATCTATAGGGATTTAGGGATATACGATCTCCCTAGGTAAAACACAAACTATCTTTCATATATTCAGTTTTTGATTTTACGGATTTTACGTACCAATTTTTGCACGATGATGAATACATCATTGGGATGAGGATTTTTGTTTTATATTCTTCCACTACACATGTGATATCACCCCTAGATTTTCATACAACCTTTGCTTTACTCGTTATATGTAGACAAATCTAGCAATGACATCACATGCATAGTGAAAGAATAGAAAACAAAAATCACAGATTTTCATAAAAAGGTTTCATTGTCATGCGAAGATTGGTGTGCAAAAACCCACGAAACTAAAAACCACTTGTGAGATAACCTAGGGAGATCGTATATATATCTAAAATCCTGTATATTTGTAGAAGAGGATGAAGGAGATCAACTATCCTCCTCTCTAGTGGTGATCTACACAATAGGGGCTATGAAAATACTCTTCGAATCGCTATCCAAATCTCCACACACTCCAAATAGGAGCTGTTGGTTGAGGTGGAGAAGGGCAGAGGAGAATAGGAAGTGTAGCTAAAAAGGCCTAGCCTATGACTCTTTGGTTCTCTCCTATTTACAAAGGCCCCCTATCAACTTAGCTCGAATGGATCCTACCCTATTGGATGCTAGATCTCCATTCAACTACCCAAGCCTATTTGATTAATGGATCTTTATGTTAGTCATAGGTGCCCTACAAGCCAATCACGTGAGTGATGGCATGTGTGACTTGACATGTAGTCTTTTTGCTTATTATATTTTAGCATTTATCACTTTATATTGCTTGTTGCATATATATATATATATATATATATATATTGTGATGTCATTGGATTTGTGCAATAGGAATCGGATCTTGATGAGATCATGACAATGAGACTGATTCGCCTTTAAACACAGATCCTAAATAATCTCGGTCATAGGTTACTCAAGAGGGACATCAAGATAACCAGACAGACTTGTGTGTTATATAGCCATTCATATGATGGATGCAATTGGTCTCATAGTTACTTGTGTGGGGACACTAGGGAGAAAATACAAGTGCTCATTGGGGAATGAGTTCACTGATTGATTCACTTACAGAATGCTGAATGGTTGCTGATGCCTTATTGTAAGACAATGATTCTATAGTCCTAGTGGTGTTTCTGGTCCTTAGACTTGAGACACCAAGGATGTCCTGTATGAGTACTCCATTCTTTCATATCGGACTTATAAGTCTAGAAGTTCCAGATCTAGTACAACCGGTCATTCAAAGTGGTAGCCAACCTTACGAGGACTATTGAGTGTCAATAGAGGATCATCCACTCTCAGTGTTATGAGGCGAATATCCCATATGTTCTTGCTCAGACAAATCCCTGGCCAGTGTTATTCGGATTAAGAGAGAAAGTATTTTCTAAGAGAATCCGATTAGAATGAGACTCAAGTAGAAACCGTTTGGGTCTGATAGCACCATGCCCGATATATAGTCTTTGGAATATTAGATGGATGAGGGACTATAGGTATACAGTAACTAAGGATAAACAAGTCCAATGGATTGGATTCTCCTATATCGTCTAGGGACTACGGCGAAGTGGCCTAGTACGTCCATAGTCGATGAGTCAAGTGAATTATTATGGAGATAATAATTCATTGAGCCAAAAGGAGTTCTAACAGGTATGACTCACAGCCAATTCAATATTGGTCCTAGATGGTCACACACATATGGTAGGCATTGTGATGAGTAGAGGTTCAGATATGAGATATCAGTCGAAGCCCCTATCTTATTGGATATCCAATAAGCCCTTGAATTATTGGATCCTATGGATGATATCCAATAAGAGCCCATGAGAGATTATTGGATAAAGATTCACTAATGTAAGAGGCTTGGATAGTTGGATGGAGATCCAATACCCAATAGGGGAGGATCCATTAGAGTTAAATTTACAGGGGACCTCTATAAATAGGAGAGAACTAGTGGTTCATAGGCTAGAGCTTTTTGGTTGCTTCTCCTATTCTCCTCCCCCTCTCCACCTTAGAGCAGGCTTGGAGTTTTAAGGAGCATCATCGCATCCCTACTATATGGATCACTACTAGAGAGGAGGGCACTTGACCTCTTCACCCTCTCCTAGAGATCTGTAGGGATTCAGGGATAAACGATCTCCCTAAGTAACACAATCTATCTCACACGTGGTTTTCTATTTTATGGATTTTTGTGCATCAATCTTCGCACGACGATGAACATGTCTTTGGGAAATGAGGATTTTGTTTTATATTCTTTTGCTGTGCATGTGATGTCGCCCCCCCAAGATTTTGTTTTCTGTTCTTTGGCAGTGGCATTTGCGGTCGTTGTACTCATGGGGTGAAGCATCGCAGGGCAGTAGTGCCTGCAAGCGCTACGCTCACAGACAGAACCACCCGTCAGGGTAGCACCATATGCGGGCGGTGCCCTACAAACAGAATCGCACGCGGGGTGCGGCGGCTACCCCCGCACCCCCCGGCCGTATTGGCCTCCTCCAGCAAGGTGGTGGTGACTGCAGCAGGGAAGAGGGAGAATGGGGCTTAGGGTTTTATGTTAAAAGATAGTTTTTCCCCTCGAAATTTCATAAATTCTAGATTTTATCTTTTACCCAAATTATGAAAATGTCCCTCTGAATTTAAAAAATTCTCTACATGTCCTTGATTTTAGAAAAATATGTGAACGAATGATCATGGATCCTGTAATGTGTGTACTTATGATTATTATTATTGGGGCTTGTGAGCCTTCATTTTATTTCTCGTTTATTGTTGGGCCTGCACGCGTATGATTAAGTTATAATCATACAAGGAGACACAGCGGGAGCATGGAAGCAATAGCGGGACCCATAAGATGGACGATCGTGATGCATGGAGATGCATTGAGATATCGACGGAACCAACGAGGACGAGATGGATGATCACAAGATATAAAGATGCACCGCTACACATATAGATCTTAATGTGAGTGATTAGGCCCACTGGCTCTGGCCTGATCTCATTAGACTATGGTTCATGATCATCTGGTGTAGTTGCTCATGTGATGTCTGATTGTTTATACACCTACTATATATGTATATATATATATATTTACATGCGAGGTAGATATATATTAAATATGTAGGTGTGTGACATGTAATATTAGGAGACCAAATCAAAGAAACCCTCTCTCGATAATATTAAGTCGGTAAACGTGAGTCAATTAGATTGATCCACGTGGCCTTCCATCATTATAGGTAGGGACCAATTCTCGGTGTAGGTTAAGTTGGTTGAGTCCCTCAAGGCTAACCTATATCACGATTTCATATCTTGCCTACGATATAGAGATGTCACCGGTGACTTAAGAATATGGTATGCTTGGTTGAGTCTCTCGAGGGTATATCGTCAAATCAAACTCATCTTGTAATGATGGTGCTGACTTAATCGAATATCATTGTTGGTTGAGTCCCTCAAGACCATGGTGATTCGAAGGACGAACATGATGGGAATCACAAGGAGTTGTGATCTACAAGAGTTGCCTACCTTTTGGACTTAAAGTGATTGGTTGAGTCCCTCAATGTTACACTAAGACACTGATTGGATCTTGATCCCTACCAGAAGTCTGTCGGAGACTTCCATTTCATGTGTTGAGGGTGTCGCGTGACTCACCAGTAAAATAATGGGAGTAGATTAAGATAGATGTCCACATCTTAATTCTTTATTTTTGTAAACTCAGTATATTATTTATTTTTGTTGTATATTTATTTTCAGAAAATATCGCCTTCAAAACCCTTACATGGCATATTGATATCAACCGCCTAATTGGTCCAAATTATACAGATTGGCTCCGCAACATGAGAATTGTTCTCACGATGGAGAAAATCATGTACGTTCTTGATACAATGATACCTACACCCGAGGAAGGGGTAACCAAGGACAAGATCGCTCGCTATATGAAGTACATTGATTACTTCACTGTTGCTCAGTGTTACATGTTGGGCTCTATAACTCCTAAGTTACAGAGACAATATGCAAAAATGGATGCCAGATCCATTCTCCTATATATCTACAAATTGTTTGAGGAATAGGGAAGGACTAAGTGATATAAGATATCCAAGAGCCAATCCCGTACTAGGATAACTAAGGGGACATTGGTTCAGAACCATGTCCTAAAGATAATTGAGTGGATAGAGAAACTCATAGGTATAGGAATTGTCCTAGAGGATAACTTGTGTGTGAATCTTATGCTTCAGTCCTTACCAGATTCCTTTTCACAGTTCATAATTAATTTTAATATGAACAAGCTTGAGGTGACTCTCCCGGAGCTCCTCAATATGTTGAGGGAGTCAGAGAGCACTCTACACTAGTGAGACCAGAAAGAAAAGGAAAGCAGAAAAGTCCCTTAAGAAGGGCATGGGCAAGGGCAGACTAGATAAAGCAAAGGTCGCTAAGAAAGACCTAACAAATGACAAATTCTTGTGCTTCTACTACAGAAAAGATGGGCATTGGAAGAGGAACTACAAAGAGTACTTTGTAGAGAGGGTGAAACATAAGCTTGGAGAAGCTTCAGGTACATTCATGATCAGTCTACATTTGTCAGATTTTTGTAATAGTGCATTGGTATTGGATATCGGTATTGCTTATCACATCTATAATTTATTGTAGATTCTAGCAAAACCGAGGAGATTGGCAAGAGGAATATTGTATAATCATTTATTTATGCTATACATTATTTTACATATCATGAATGCAAGTGTGTCTAAGAGGAAACAAGATAAGGTGAACAGTGCATACTTGTGGCATTGAAGGCTAGTTCCATGAGGGAATGATTCAAAAGTTGCTAAATGATGAATATCTAGATCTATTAGACTATGAGTCATATGCAACTTGTGAGCCTTGCCTTTATGCAAAATTGACCAACTCTCTATTTAGTGAAAATGGAGAGAGAGCCATTGAGCTGTTGGAACTCATATATAGTGATGTATGTGGACTCATGTTAACTCATGCCATTGGTGGTTACTCCTACTTCATTACTTTTATTGATGATTTCTCAAGGTATAGACATGTGTACTTAATGAAGTACAAGTTTGAGGCCTTTGAGAAATTCAGAGAGTAAAAGAATGAAATGGAGTATCAAGACTCTTTGATCAGATCGAGGAGGTGAGTACTTGAGTATAGACTTCACCCATATCCTCAAGGACTATGAGATTCTATCCTAATTGATACCTCCTTATATATCTCAGCTCAATGGTGTGTCTGAAAGAAGGAATTATATGATGTTAGACATAGTACGATCCATGATGAGTTTCGCTGACCTACCAATCTCATTCTGGGGATATGCCTTAGAGACTGCAGCTTATTTTCTGAATAGAGTTCTAACTAAGTTGATAGTGTCCACACCATATGAGATATAGAAAGGGAAGAAGCCCGATCTTAAGGTTGTTAAGATTTGAGGCTGCCCTGCCTATGTTAAAAGACATAACCCCGATAAGTTGGAATCAAGGACAGAGCAGTGCAAGTTCGTGGGATACTCCAAGGAAACTTATGGGTATTATTTCTATCATCTCGAGCATAAAAGGTCTTTGTAGCCAAGAGAGTGATGTTCCTTGAGAAGAAACATATTCTTGGTAGAGACAATGGGAGCATAATAGAGTTGAGCGAGGTTGGAGAACCTAGCTCAAGTACCACTCTACTGCCCGAGTCTCTTCAAGTACCTAACACACAAGTTCCGACTTTACGTAGGTTTAGCAGAGTATCTCATCCTCTGGAGAGATATGTGGGACATATTGGAGGAGAGGATGTTAAGAATATTGATCCTTAGACCTACGAGGAGACTATTATGAGTATAGACTTTGGGAAGTGGCAAGAAGGCATGAATTCTGAGATAGATTCCATGTACTCTAACAAGGTTCAGAACCTAGTTAATGCGCTCGAGGGTATTGTACCAATTGGTTCCAAATGGACCTTTAAGAAAAAGTTCGAAGTAGATAGAAAGGTAGAGACAGCAAGGCTAGTGGCTAAGGGGTATAGTCAAAGGCAAGGTGTTGATTTAAACTTAGAGCCTAAAAATGTCTTATCCCGGGTGTCCCAACAACGGGCGGTACCACCACCTATGCTGGGTGGTACCACCGCCCGTGCTAGTCTGACATTGACACTAACATTGGGTGGTACCACCTCCTGTGCTGGACGGTACCATCGACAGTGCTAGTCTGACACTAACATATGTTGAATCTCGTATTTTGATGATGAAACCACTTGATATGTGTTTATAATTTAAACTACATTTTGAGTGATGCAGGTCTACTCGATCAGGATTAGATAGTTAACGCAGGAGGAATTGACGTTGCGCCGGAGGAGATCACGTCAGGATATTGGACGGCAGAAGGCTTCGGACGTCGGGCATCGGGCCAAGGAGAGCGGAATTGCACCAAGGATATCGGGGTTGCGGAGGTCAACCGCCGATTGGGCAACAAGCCGCAAGAGAGGACGATACGCTGAAGAATCGGACGAAGCGCCAACCAATAACGTGCCGGGCAACGGAATGTCGATTCACGTTGTAATAATTGTCTAGATCGGAGTAGAGTTTTAGTTTATGTGTGCAGGAATAACTATGATAATGAGAAAGACATAAAGTGAAAAAAAAGTACGGAGTCAAGCGCGAAGGATTCATTGGGAGTTCGAGAGTTCGACGGAAGTCCGAAGGTTCGTCGGGAATACTGCCGGAACTAGCCGAGAATGAGTAGGGAGCTTGCCGAAGGGTTTTTTGGAAGCTCACCGAAAGGTTCATGGGAAGTTCGCGGAGCTCGCCAAGAGAGATTGGAACTTGCCGAAGAAGCTCCTTGGAACTCGCCATGATCAAATCGTGAAGTTTAAGAGCTTGCCGGGAGTCCGTAGAATGGTTTCCGAGAGTTTATCGGAAGACCGCCGAAAGTTCGCCGGAAGCTCGCCGGAAGAAGTCTTGACTTATGGACTTTGTAATAGCTTATAAAATGTCTTTAAATTTATAGTTAGCATGTTAATTAGGGTTAGGATTAGGTATTAATCCTATAACCCAAGTAGGGGCCAATTGGACCCGAGTTCGGACTAGTTTGGGCCAAGATTGAAGCCCAACTAGTGGGCTGAAAACACTATAGGCGGTGGCACCGCCTGGGCTGGGTGGTGGCACCGCCCAGTGCCCGAGAACTGGGCGGTAGCACCGCCCAGCACTGTCAGGGTCAGAAACTGATAGGCGGTGGCACCGCCACTGACAGGCGGTGGCACCGCCAGCATCGGGAACTCCACGAGAATTCAAATTTGGAGCCCAAATTTGAATCCTCTTGAGGCCTATAAATATCCCTCAAATATCTGCTGAGATTACAACTTTTTGAGCAGCAATTGATTGAGAGAAAAGTCTTAGAAAGTCTTAGCAAGTCTAGTTTTCAATTTGCTAGAAAAGTTCTCCTACTTTCTTGCTGAAAATTTGTAAGAGGTTGAACTGTTTATAAAAGGTTGTAAGATGGGTATTTGCCCTTCCATTTCAAGAGATTTGCTAGTGGAAGGTGGGAGCCTCATCGAAGAGGGGCCTCGCAAGTGGATGTAGGTCATTTGATCGAACCACTCTAAAATCGGCGTAATCTCCGGTTTGCGTTTATGTTTATGCATTTATCTTTCTGCAAACCTTTACTTTGCTAAGTTCACTGCCCTCATCTTATTACGTACGCTTTCAAAGCAATTGAAACGGTTTCAAACGAAACATTACTTTTATCGTACGAAGTTTCCGAAAGATTTATTAAAACCGAAGTTTTAATCCGCTACACTAATTCACCCCCCCCTCTTAGTGTCGCTCCGATCCTAACAATTAGTATCAGAGCCCAGTATTTCTCATTTCGGATTTACACCCGAGAGAAATGGCTCTTCATGGCTTTCAAGAGGGCTTTTCGGTTGTTCGTCCACCGTTGTTTAATGGATTGGACTACACTTATTGGAAAACTTGAATGAGAGTTTTCTTGATTTCTATGAATTTGGATATATGGAATATTGTTGAAAATGGTTTTCAACTTCCCTCTAAACCGATGAATGAATGGTCGGTTTTGGAGAAGAAATATTTTTCTTTAAATGCAAAGGCTATGAATGCCTTATTTTGCGCTTTGGACAAAAATGAGTTCAATCAGATTTCTACGTGCGAAACGGCTTTCGATATTTGGCGAACACTTGAAATCACGCATGAGGGAACTAGTAGAGTCAAAGACTCGAAAGTTAACATTTTATTGCATGATTTTGAGCTTTTTCAAATGCAACCAAGCGAGACTATAGGCGACATGTACACCCGTTTCACGGATCTCGTCAATAATCTAAGAGTTCTTGGTAAATCTTTTTCGAATTTTGATCTCGTAAGCAAGATCTTAAGATCCCTTCCAAAAAGATGGGATTCTAAAATAACCGCAATATAAGAAATAAAAGATTTAAATATTTTTCCACTTGAAGAACTAATTGGTTTGTTGATGACATATGAAATGGTGCACAATGCACATGATGAACAAAATCACCTTCCAAAGAATAGGAAGGATTTGGAACCCCGGACAAATGAATACCACTTGAGCAATGACTCAAGTGATGAGGACAATGATGAACTTGAACTTCGAACACTAAATCTTAATAAGTTTATTAAACAAAAATCTAAAATAAAAATGAACTTGAACGGAGGGAGAGGCCAAAGAAGAGGAAGGCAACCAAGGATGAATCAAGAACTTCCAAAGGTGAAACGGAGAATTGGGCTTTGACGGGCTTCAAGGTAAGTAACTCAACTCTCTTGAATTATTTTGAAATTACTTGATGTTTTCCATGATGTATTTTCTCTTTTCTTTTGAATAAATATTTTTCTTGAAAATTATATGTTTTATGTTAATAGAATAAAATGTTAGATTTAAATAATCATATATATGTGCTTGAGAAGCAAGAATGTGTATTTTGATGATTTCCATATTAACTTTCAATGATGATGCATGGTTTTTATATGGAAGGCTTAATAATATTTTTTTTAAACCTTGTCTTTGGTTTTCAAACATGATGTATGTTTTTGACATAAGAACAAAACTTGAGCATGCTAATATAAAGTCAATCACATAAATTAAAACTAAAGAAGTTTTAGTTATCTATAAGAATCATTCAAAATTATGTTCAATAAACCATTGCATAATGATGTAATGAAAATATTAAACATTTTGAAACCATGTTTTAGTGTCATGCATAATGATCATGCTTAATAAATTTCAGTTTCAATAATGAATCTTGTGATTTATGGATTATTGATTTTTACCATAATGAAAGTGCCTTATTAATCTTTGTTGTAATAAATCTTACACTTTCGGTTTTAAACATTATACATGTTTTTATTTGGTATAAGTGAAATAAAATCATATGAATTTAAACAACTAAAAAGAGGAAAATATTTTTTCCTTGAAAAATTATTTTTCTCTATCCTATTGATCTTGATGTTTATTATGATAAATCTATGTATACAATTTTGAATCTCTTGAAAGTAATGTTGATATTTTGATGATTTTGATGATTTAAATTTGAAATGAGTTTTATCAAAATCATGATATTGATTTCTTAGAATAACATGAGATTACCTTTGATGATCATTTTGATTCATGGAATTTTGGATTTATGACTTGGTCTTACATTTGTTTATGAGATGGTTGAAATCTTTGTACGTTTGAATTCTTCCCTTCTCCTTTCAATTTATGCATGTTATATGTTAAAGATTTAAAACCATGTTTTGGTATCATGCATATCTAAGAAATATTGATGTGACAAATTGAATAAGTTGAAAATGAATGATGATTTTTCTCTTGAATATAACTTGTGATATTTTTTATATAAATCATCATTTTGATTTCTCGACATTCGATACATGAGATTTTATTATAAATCAAAATTTCTCATTAATCGATCTTCTATGATTTTACTTGATATTCTCTTGAGAGGAGATTTTCTAAATGAATCATGATTTTTCCTTGTGAGTTCTTGGAGTTATTACTTGATTTTTCTTTGAAAACAAGATCTCTTCTTTGTACTCCTATGATTTTTCTTGATATTTTATTTAAAGAGGATATTTACTATATGAATCATGTCTTTTGGTATTCAAATGATTTTATCCTTCATGACATGATTTTTTTGTATTTATGGCTTGCATGGCTTGAAATGTTTTGGTATAATGCATGCAATGATGAAATATTCATAAAGTTAAAATGATGTATACAATACTTATGATAATGATGTACATGATGTATTTATTGCATATGATGTGTATCATGAATGCTTTAAATGATGAGTGTTTGGTATCATGATCAACATGTTGATAAATGCTTAAAAATTTTAATGTTTGAGTATCATGTATGATATGCTTATTAATGATGATTGATTTATTTTTCGATATCGTGCATGAAAATAAGGTTATTGAAATTGTGTATGTTTTAATTTGAATATATAATGATGCACAAATAAGAATCATACTTACCTTTGTCATAATATGGAAATTGATATAAGGGTCTTCCCTTCTTTTTGACAATGACAAAGGGGGAGCAAGAATTTCTAGCGTGGACATCATGAAAAGAGGCAAACTAACTAGCTTGCACAATTCAAGATGAAAGCAAAAAATTGCACTTCTCAAAAGAGAAGATGCAAATGTAACATTTGCCAAATTGTTTGCTTGCCTCATGTAAAATATTATCTCTTGCTAGTTTGGCATTTTTGCTAGCTTGTATGTTGCAAAACTTGATCACTTTTTCAAACATTTTGCTAGCTTACACTTTGCAAAGAAAGCAAAAATGACACTTCTAGAAGAAAGAGCTTGTTATTTTGAACATCACAAGCTTGCCTATCTTAAGAAACAAAATTGCAAAAGTGCTATCTTGCCTATCTCAAGAAGCAAAACTTGCAACTTGCACATTGCAATAGGAAGCAAGAATTATGAGCTTACACAAGAAAAGCTATCTTACATTTGCTTTCGAAATTTTTGCTAGCTTGTATATTGTAAAACTTACATATCATTAAAATTGCTAGCTTGTAGTCTAAAGAGAAGCAAAAAAGTTGCTATCTCAAAAGAAGCAAATGTGCTATCTTGCCTATCTTAAGAGGCAAAAATGCTAACTTGCACATCTAGCAAAACTTGACAAATTTGCATATTTCAAGAAGCAAGAGTTGCTTTCTTGAATATCTCAATATTGCTAGCTTGCATGATGTAGAACTTACTATCTTGAACATTACCAAAAGTCCTATCTTGTATGCTGTAAAACTTGCATATCTAAAACTTGATAGCTTGAATGTCCTAAGCATGATGCATTACTTGCTAAATTTTCTAGCTTCAAAACTGCATGATGAAAAAACTTAATATTATGTTTTTCATGCAATGAGTTGAACTTATATTACCAACACAAAGAATAGTTGTACTTCTCCTTTTTGTTGATGACAAAGGGGGAGAAGTATGTTGATGACATGATATGCATAAGTTTATGCATATGTTCATGATGATGTGTTGCAAGTATTCATGATGAATATTACAATGACTTGAATTCTGCTTGAATTCAAGGTTCTATCAATATGGCATATTGATAGGGGGAGTTTGTTTAAACTCCGGGAGTTAAGGTTAACTCCGTCATCAAGTGGTTGTCATCATCAAAAAGGGGGAGATTGTTGAATCTCGTATTTTGATGATGAAACCACTTGATATGTGTTTATAATTTAAACTGCATTTTGAGTGATGCAGGTCCACTCGATCAGGATTAGACAGTTAACGCAAGAGGAATTGACGTTGCGCCGGAGGAGATCACGTCAGGATATTGGACGGCAGAAGGCTTCGAACGTCGGGCATCGGGCCAAGGAGAGCGGAATTGCACCAAGGATATCGGGGTTGCGGAGGTCAACTGCCGATTGGGCAACAAGCCGCAAGAGAGGACAATGCGCTGAAGAATCGGACGAAGCGCCAACCAATGACGTGTCGGGCAACAGAATGTCGATTCGCGTTGTAATAATTGTCTAGATCGGAGTAGAGTTTTAGTTTATGTGTGCAGGAATAACTATGATAATGAGAAAGACATAAAGTGAAACAAAGTGCGGAGTCAAGCGCGAAGGATTCATTGGGAGTTCGAGAGTTCGATGGAAGTCCGAAGGTTCGTCGGGAATGCTGCCGGAACTAGCCGAGAATGAGTAGGGAGCATGCCGAAGGGTTTTTTGGAAGCTCACCGAAAGGTTCATGGGAAGTTCGCGGAGCTCACCGAGAGAGATCGGAGCTTGCCGAAGAAGCTCGTTGGAACTCGCCAAGATCAAATCGTGATGTTTAAGAGCTTGCCGGGAGTCCGCAGATTGGTTTCCGAGAGTTTATCGGAAGACCGCCAAAAGTTCGTCGGAAGAAGTCTTGACATATGGACTTTGTAATAGCTTATAATATGTCTTTAAATTTATAGTTAGAATGTTACTTAGGGTTAGGATTAGGTATTAATCCTATAACCCAAGTAGGGGCCAATTGGACCCGAGTTCGGACTAATTTGGGCCAAGATTGAAGCCCAACTAGTGGGTTGAAAACACTGTAGGCGGTGGCACCGCCTGGGCTGGGTGGTGGCACCGCCCAGTGCCCGAGAACTGGGCGGTAGCACTGCCTGGGCTGGGCGGTGGCACCGCCCAGCACTGTCAGGGTCAGAAACTAACAGGCGGTGGCACCGCCAGCATCGGGAACTCCACGAGAATTCAAATTTGGAGCCCAAATTTGAATCCTCTTGAGGCCTATAAATGCCCCTCAAATCTCAGCTGAGATTATAACTTTTTGAGCAGCAATTGATTGAGAGAAAAGTCTTAAAAAGTCTTAGCAAGTCTAGTTTTCAATTTGCTAGAAAAGTTCTCCTCCTTTCTTGCTGAAAATTTGTAAGAGGTTGAACTGTTTGTAAAAGGTTGTAAGAGGGGTATTTGCCCTTCCATTTCAAGAGATTTGCTAGTGGAAGGTGAGAGCCTCATCGAAGAGGGGCCTCGCAAGTGGATGTAGGTCATTTGACCGAACCACTCTAAAATCGGCGTAATCTCCGGTTTGCGTTTATGTTTATGCATTTATCTTTCTGCAAACCTTTACTTTGCTAAGTTCACTGCCCTCATCTTATTACGTACGCTTTCAACGCAATTGAAACGGTTTCAAATGAAACATTACTTTTATCGTACGAAGTTTCCGAAAGATTTATTAAAACCGAAGTTTTAATCCGCTGCACTAATTCACCCCCCCCTCTTAGTGCCGCTCCGATCCTAACAACATAGACACTGGGTGGTACCACTGCTGGACACCCTATACTGGGTAGTACCACCACCCAGACTAGCAATACCACTACCCAAACCAATGATACCATCGCTTGACACAGTCTCAGAGACTGTGCCATGCCAATGCCACCTATTGGGTCATTGTTTGGCCTTTAATTTGGTCCAATATAGTCCATATATGGGCTCAACAGGCCCCTAATTGGATTGGCCCAATTCCAATCCCAATTAAATGCTAACTATGAAATCTAAGATAATTACTAAGCTAAACAAGTCTATAAGTATTGGTTTCTTCCGGTGAGCTTCCAGCGATCTTTTGGTGAACATCCGACGATCTCTCGACAATGTTCTAGCAGACTCCCGGCAAGCTCCTGGACTTCACAATGATCTTCTTGGCTAGTTTCGATGAGCTTCTTCGGCAAGCTCC